>CM039679.1:51345042-51365042 GCA_022537955.1 Schmidtea mediterranea | reverse complement strand
CTAAAGATGATTTCTGATAACGAGAATTGGCTGACTTATTGATTTCATGTGTTGTTAAAAATATTTATGCAATATTGTTTGAGTATCTAATATGCGTATTTTATAATTTCTTAACTAATTTTTATTAAACGTTCCTATTATTGTAATAAACATATATATACATATACAAAAAATGGGTTTCGTAATGATTTTCGTTTCCTTTCCTTTTTATGCTATATACAGGGCCGATCCTGGCACGGGCGAAAATTTTGGGAAATCTCCCCCCGTCGTCAAATTTGGGACATGAGACCGCACAGAGCGGCCGCCTACCCATGATCGGCCTTGTCTATATAATTATATATACGCGTTCCGGTAAAAAAAATTAGCACAACACCACTGGTGACAACTCTAAAGAAAAATACCTTTACCCTGCAACTAAAGAATTTTTTTATATCTAAGAAAGTACATGTTTGAAAAATTGTGGATATTGCTAAAGATGATTCTCTGGCTTTTATTGGTGTTAGAAAAAGTTTCATTGTTATATGTCAGAAAAGCTGGCAAATGCACATCTTGATAATTGCATTCGTTTGAGAGCTACGAACTACTCACCAGAATTAAATAGACTGTTGATGAGAGTCATAAAAACTACAATTTGAAAATAGTTACAATCGTCTTAGAGAATTGCTAAATCAGAATTAATTGACATCCAAATATTTATTTATGTTTTTCAAAAACCTCAAAAATTAATAAACTCGTCTAATTTAAACAAATCAGAATAATTTCTGAAATTAATCTTTTAAAATATTTCAATATCTTAAAATAACTTTAAAACATTTAAAGTACATAACTATTTCGTTTTACGAATATTGTCATTTCATCGTTCATTCAATTCTTCTCTGTTTGCCAGTCTTTCCAGTTTGGAGTTCAACTTGGTGTGGTGAAATAAAATTGATGATCTTATATGGGGCTTCGTATTGTATCACATCTTTTTTCTATTTTGTGGTTCTTTTCTAAGTAAAACATTCTCTCCCACTTCAAAAAATCTATTACCTCTCTTTTTTCCATCTATATTCTTAATCCTAACTACTTTCTCTGTATTGTATTTTACTCTCACGTTTATTTCGTCTCGGGATTCTGGTGCTTGCTGTAAAGTAGAATGTAAATTGATTTTACTACCGAAAATTATTTCAAGTGGGAACAGCCCAGTTGAATTTTGTTGTGCCGCTTTTATCGTAAGTTCTATCTTTGGCAGTAGTTCTACCTAGCGTTTTTCTTTAGGTTATAATTCTGGAGAATAAATTGTATTCCGGAATTGATCTTGATAAATTTTAAAAGAAATAAGTATTTTCTGTCTATTTACGATTGAAATTACATTTTTTGAATTCTAAATATTCCTTCTCCTTTACAGCCCAAACCAATCGTACTGGTCGCATGCGTCGGTGTTGTGCAAACATGAGTGCAGGTATAAAACCTGTGTTAACTTCATTAAAAAAGTAAAAATCAATAAAAAATTTTTTGGGGGAAGAGAATAATGGATGGTAGCAAATAAAAAGTTAAAAATGAATCCGATAATTTTAAATCGATGTACAGGATCGAGATACGAATTAATTTAGATTTTTTTGACAATATTAATATTTTTTTTGAGAAACAAAATTACTGAGTTCAACATATGTTATACAGTCAGCTCTTTCTTATATGAACATTTATCAAATTCTATAATATTTTTATTATTAACATAATTAATTTTTATCTATGAACAAGAGAACTCTGTTTTATTGACAACAATAATATTAAAAAAAATAATAATTTAGATAGATTGTTTTAAAAATATTTTTTGCGTATAATTAATTATTAAATAATCAAAGAAAGAAGGCAATGTTTTAATAATTGAAAAACGCCAACTGTATATTCTATAAAATAGCATTTCACTATATATTTCGATCGTTTATCAGTCTTCTTCAGGCTAGAAATCACATTAACAAAATCTAAATGAAAATAGTAAAATCTAAACAATTTAATCAATAATAATCGTATTAAACTCAAATTACAAATTTTAATTTTTAAAATATATATAAAAATCAAAGATCCATTAAATTAAAATATTTAATAAAATTTAAATAAAAAATTAATTAAATTTAAAATCGCAAAATAAAAGTTTAAATTTAAAAATTATTTTTTGTTGATAAAATTTTTAAATTCTATAATTAATGTTCAAAATGTTCAGTCTACATGTATTTTGAATGTATATAAGTAATTGAATGTGCATTGTGTGTATGAGGTTTTTGATGTTTTGTAAATATAATTTTTAAATTTAAACTTTTATTTTGCGATTTTAAATTTAATTATTTTTCTTTTAATTTTATTAAATATTTTAATTTAAGGAATGTTTGATTTTTTTAATTAAAATTAAATTTTGTAATTTAAGTTGAATACGATTGTTATTGATTAATTTGTTTAGGTTTTCTTATTTTCATTTTGATATTGTTAATGTGATTTCTAGCCTAAAGAAGACTGATAAACGGTCGAAATATATAGTGAAATGTTATTTTATAGAATATACAGTTGACATTTTTCAATTAATTAATAAATAGCTTATTTTTTATGCAAACATTTAATTTGTCAAGTTCATGATATAGTTTATTATTTTGAGATATTGCAGAATTTTACAGGAAAGGTTGTTGATTTGTTTGTTTTTATTAGACTAGTCCAAATTTATATCATAATCAGATTTCAAATTTTTTCGTGAAATTTGCCATTTGTTAGGAATTATGCTTGAAGTGAAATTGAAATTCGAATCCTATCGGAGCCTTTAAAAACCAAACATATTTATCGTCATAGAATAATATTATAAAATTTAGTCAACATTAAACATTTTATTCAGATTCAGAACATGTTTCCGACATCTTCCTGTATAACTAAAGATCAATTTATGAAGTCTCCGATGCCCAACCTCAAATCATCATTCGGTCAATGGATCATGTCTATCGTAAAAATGTTAAAAATACCAACTTTAGAAAAATTGTGGATAGATAATCTCATTGAAGGTTTTATTGCTAAAGATGTTAACAACATTTTATTGAAACCTGGATCGTTTCTGTTGCGATTTTCTGAGCGTCAAGCCGCTATTGGTATCGTCCTGAAAACTGAAGATAAAACAGAACCCTGGGCGCCTTACACAGAGGCACATCTTCGTTTAAACAATCTTGCAAACTTACTGTCTGATTTTTCTCAGTTGACACATTTAAGGTTATCAAATGGTCGGTTGTATTCCCTCGACGCTGCTCTTCAGCAGTACATGGCTCAAATACCAATCGATGAAGGTTACACGAAACGCGGAGGAAATGAAACTTCTGTCGAGCTTGACGATTGTGAGTTTGAAACAATTAAACCGTTTGATCCAAATAATAATAATATTAATAATATTAATAATAATAATGATGATGACGCTGATTTCAATATGGGATCTGATGGAGATGTTGAAATGAATGGCTTCAACATAGATCTGGATGATGTTTTGCTTGAATGTGATAATCTGTTGAACGAATAAAAGTCCTAATACGATTTCAAAACAGGCCGGAAAATAACACAAACACAATATTTATTAATACTACATTTTTTATAAGAATGTTTCGATTTGTTTATCTCAAGTACGCGCCAAATGTGATTAGGTGCGCATAATATTATTAATTACCGAAGAAAATTTACGCAATTTTTTATAGATATTACTTTTTGTTTTAATGAAAATAATTTCAAATATTGAATAACCAGCTTCATTTACTATAATAATGTTGGCATTTATAGTCGGGATATTGCTGGTGTACTGGGTGTAATTAATTTGTTTAAATCTGTGCAAAGCTTATTCAAGCTTATTTCCCTCTATTCAAATGCCTTCTTTTCCTAGGGTCTATGCTGTCTCACCCAGACGCCCCACAATTTTAATCCTACCACTATATACCCATGAGCAAGCTCATGTTGGTACTGTATATAGCAGCTGAAAATTCATGAGCAGGTGAGCTCCATTTCTAGAACTACTCCTCATGATATTTTCACTTTCGGGTTCCTGACTGCCGATGGAAGGTCTTACGTCTCTTTCTATCTATACGCTTGTCCATAATCATCTATTTCTACAATTCCTATATCAATTTGTCATCATTACTGTTTATTTATTAAAATATTTTTCAAAAATTTGGGCAGCGTTCCGCCCTTATTTTATGGAAAATTCCTTGTTTCGTACAAACGTTAACCTATGGTAAATTGAAATGAATGCATTATCATGAGATCGTTATTTTAGTCCAACAACTCATATTTGCTTTCCTATGGTCGCCACAGTTACCACCATTCGTAAATCTCTATATTATCTTCTCACAGATCTATGCCAAAATGTATCATTTTATTTTAATTTTCCACCACGATGATTATCAAACAATGTACGTGATTTAACCCTACTTTATACCTTCGTTGACTTAAATTTCTATCACTAGTCGTACCCTTGACAATATAATAATCGGCAGGAGTTAAATTAAAAATTTAATTTTCTTACTTAAACATTTACATAAATGTTATCCCCTTAATTATGGCGATCTTCCCGCAGTTTACCCTCTTACCGCTCCGACCAACATTGAAAATGGCCGCCACGGTGAATTACGACGGTGTCCTACCCCGTGATCAGTGCAACAAGGCCTGACCAGACTAAGCAGACACCGAAGGGTGGTTAGCGACAAGGCAACACATCAACATTCCTCAAAATCAACTGAGGAAATTGAATATTGCACTAACGCTTTCCACAAACTAATATAAGTAAAATGGATATAAATAAGTTAAGGGGGACCTGCCGAGCGATGCCAAAAGACATTGCGGCCATCCAGAATAAGTTAAATTAAACAAAACATTAACATAGAAAAATATATTTCTACAAAAAAAAAACAATACTTACGATCGACAAGTTTGTCAGTCAAGCATACAAATTTGAAAAATTGTCATACATCGGCATAAACAGTGAAGTCTAAAAATTTTGTGTCTACAAAATTTTCTCTACAAATGTCTAACAGTCTAAAAATTTTGTGTCAACAAAATGTCTACCAATGTCTAAAAATTTTGTGTCTACAAAATTTTTCTAAAAGTCTAAAAATTATGAAAATGACTGCTGTATATATAGTCATTTCATGCCTGGGTGCGACCAATCAGAGTATTTTGAGCCTTTTTCGGCTATTTTTCGGGGGGTTTTATTGCTTTAATTTTATTTTAAATATTTTATTTTTCTCCTTATTTTTCTCTATTTTTTGATATTATTTTCTCAATATTTCGTAAATTTTTATTTTTTATCGTTTAACCATTCTTTATGATTGTTTCTCTTTTTACCCTTTGATATTTAAATTTTTGGTCGCCGCTTCCGCCTATGTATTTTCTAAACCTTCTTTTGCAAGGTTTTGGCGGTTTTATTTTTTGGTTTTGTGTTTCTTTCTGCATCTGTAGGCTTTTCAATGATTTTAATTAATATTTGTTTTATTTAATTTTGTTATGTTTTTATTTTGTTTTATTTAATATGTTTTTTTTTTTTATTTTATTTTTGATTTCTGCTTGCGGTACGTGCTTATGTTACAGCAGCCATATTGACAATTTTCAAACCTCCTTAATTATTTTGTTTTAATTTACACAATTTTTTCATTTTTGTTTAAATTATGGCTTATAGCCCAACAAACCACTCCCGGGGCCGTTTAAATTGCGCCCCGCAATTTCTCGGTCTAGGCCAAACATTGGTCTAGCCGCCACATTCACATACTTTATACATACGCATATAGAGTTAATACTTTTACGCATTCATGAAACAGAGTAATGTCAATTTACAAGCTTCAAGCAGAAACCACATAAGGCGGTAGGTCATATACATCGAACATTTTTATGTCACAGTTAGAATGCACGTATTTACATAATAATAGTAGTTATAGTTAATGTCACTTTGGTTTGCGAATAATCTATGTAGTTGGGATTAGGGATGTCATCTTCATTTGGTGTCTTTGATTGGTTCTCGACTGTTGGGTTTGAAATGGAAGAATTGGTTCTTTGATCGTTGTGATATTGGGTTTTTGCTTTAGATTCTCTTGAATTTGATTGTTTGATTTGGGTTTTCTTTAACTTGCAGCTTCTTTACATTTGCAGCTTTCAACAGGTTTTTACGATTCGATAGATAGTTACGAAGATTAGGATAAGGATTGCACTGGTTTCAACGACTACCAGGCTTTGTAGGAAAGTTTCGAGATTGGTTAGTGTTCGAGGTTTCTTTGATTGGGTAAGATTGCACTGGTTTCAACGACTACCAGGCTTTGTAGGTAAGTTTCGAGATTGGTTAGTGTTCGAGTTTTCTTTGATTTGGTGAGCAGGAGAGGTTGTTGTAATTGATAAGAGTTCTTCGAGATTGGTTTATTGTTCTGGTTAGCTGTGGATTGATGTTTCTACAAGGGGGTTTTCTTCAGGCATTGAATTTGTATTTGGATAAGTTCTTGTTTCAGGGTTTCGATTCTCCTGAGCTTCTATTTGGTTTCAATTTTGTTTCTGGGTATTGTCGCTCTGGATCTTTTTTGGTTATAAAGTTGAATTGATGACGAAGGTAAGGGTAACGACGAGGGTAAGTTTGAGCCACTGTTTCATTTGTTTTATTTACACTTGGATTTTTTGATTGTTATTTTAGCGATGAGTTGTTTTATCTCTCATGTAAGTTTACTTACATTTCTGCTTTTAGAAAGAGACTTCTTTTTCGGGTATTGCTGCGATAATTTTGTCTTTTCCCTCCATCGCTCTCTTCTGTCTTTCATTGTCTTCTTCTAGCGCTTAAATTCATTGGTTGAGTTTAAATGGCTTTCAGTATTGTTTAATCGCTCGCCTTTCAAATTTTCTGTATGCATGATTTAACTTTTTTTTTCTCTCCTATATTTCCTTTGGAATCTTTTTACTACCGTTTGCCATTGGTCTTCCAATACATTGTGTGTTCATTTCATGGCTAATTCTCTCTTTAGTTCCTCTATTTTTGTTCCCATTCTTGGCTTATATCCAATTGTCGTCTCAGCCATTCATTTTCCTTCTCTACTCAATATCTGACACTCTCCCTTAGCGCCTTTATCAGGTTCCTCCACTGAAACCATTGATTTGTGATACGGTCTATCTCCTGACGTTGTTGCTCTATTGCTATTCTCATATTTTCTATCATCTCCTCTTGCTCTTTATTTTCATTTTCTGTCGACTCTTCTATTTTACATTCTCTTGGTATTTGATCCTCGTTTCCCACCTCAATTTTTATTGGTTTATATGCATCTTTCTTATTGGTGGTCTCGCTGATCTAAACCTTCATTGTTGATTATTTTCTGTTATTTTTATTAGATTTCTGAATTTTTTTTTTTGATTTTGTTCGTTGTTATCTTTTTATGATTTTTTTTTTTATTTTTTATCATTTTTGTTTTTTGATTAAATTTTGTTTTTCGTTTTATCTACACTGTCTCAATTCACAATTTCTATTTACACTTTACACACACTCCCTCTTTTTATACATACGTTTTTTATATCTTTCAACATCTTTTATCCTTTGATGCTCTTTGGGGTTGTGGTGTCTGTATTAATAGTATCCAGATTATTGGAGGGTGTGCTCACGAATTCGTTTATTCTAGCTTGTTACGTCCTTGGGGTGCTTAGTTCCTCATTCAATAAATATGATAGCTGGTTGACTTATTTCATTAGCTCTGCTACTTCTACTTCCAATATTGTCATATTTTCTCGGATCTTTAATCTTTCGATCTCTATTTGCATTTCTTTCACTTTCGATTGGAATGTTTTTTTTTTTTTTTTTTTTTTTTTTTCGCTTTCCCTTAACGTTCTATGTTTGTGCAGCGCCAGATCTCTTTGTTCTCTAATTACTTTGTAACCTTTAGAGTCTCGTTCCGCATATTCTAATTTTTTTTTTCCTTCTATTTCGATTTGTAGATCACTTTGTTCTTTGATTCTTGTTGATTTTTCTCACTGTGGTTTGCATTTTTTTTTTTTTTTTTTTTTTCCATCTGGTTGACTTTGATAGTGGTGAATTTTCTGCGATTCTCTTCCCTTCCTTCTTTTAAATTAAGTTTCGTTTGAAAATCTCTTCTATCTGTTCCCACATCCTCGAATCATCAAAAGATGTCCATTTCTGTCTTAAATCTTTCAGTTCTTTTACTGTTAGTTGGTACTTTTGCTTCCCGGATTTTGCCTGCTTCTTTAGTCCATTTACCATTTCTCACACTTTTCCATCACTTTCGACCATTCGGTCACTTGAAATATCTGTTCCTTTTTGGGGCGGTATAACTCTTCTCTTACTCTGATCTCGCTTCTGACCTATTCAACTTGAGCTTCAAGTTCTTCTTTCTGTTTCCTTTTCCCATTGGCTTGGCATTGATGGTACCTGCTAAGATATATGACACGTTTTTTTTTCTTCCAATTAATCGTTGGTTTAAGTCATCTACTTTGTCTTTTAGTTGGTCATTATTTCTGTTTAATAACTCCAACATTATGTTTTTGTGACTAGTTTTTATCTTCTGGTCTTCTGCTTGGGTTCGGAGTTCTCTTATTTTTTTTTTTCTATCTTTCGGTTAAGCAACTGGCGTATGCGACATCTATGACTTTGCTAGGACACTCTATTCGTTTCTTTGTTTAGTTTATTCGATTCTGTTTCTACCCAATTCATACACTTCGTTTTCAAATTAGTTGTTGTTTCTGTTTACCAATTCTAGCAATACTTTTCCATGGCTTATTTTTATTTTTTTGTTTCTAATAAATTTCGTAAATTTCTCTCATTTATTTTAATTGTTCATTTTTTTTATGACCTCTCTTCCCATCCTTCAGCTCGCTCTTTATATTGCTTAGTTTTCTCCTTTTGCGCTTTTGCGCTTTTGGTATGACAGGTTGATATTTTCTCCTTTTCGGCCTTTTGTTTCATTTTCTCTTTTATCACTCTTTTGAACTCTTCTATCCCTTTTTCATATATCTTTTTAGTTCGTCTCATTATGTGGTTCATTTGTTTCGTTTTAAGGTTTTTTTTTTTTTTTTTTTTTTTTAAATTTTTTTTTTTTTTTAGCTTCTTTTTGTCATTGTCACATTTATTCGCACTTTCTCATCTCTGTTTTATTTTTTTCACTATTTCCATCTCTTAGTTTTTATCGATATAGTTCTGTTCGTTTTATTAACTTCATCATCATCAATATTGTGAGGTCTGCTCTTACTTCGATAATTATTTCTCTGATATTCATTTTCTATAATTATACTTTAGAATTAGTTTTATCATTAACGGTGGTTATCATTTTAATTTTACGCATCTGTATTTTAGTGTTTTATGGGTTCTACTTTTACATTATATACATATATATATTTATATACAATTTTCACTCCTCGGCGTACTCGATCGATTATCCATATATTCACATGCTCTTCGACAGAATCTTGCAAATTTTAAAACATTTCCTCTTTTGGTGTCTTTACTTTGCATCCCAATTTCTTTACAGGGGAATTCTGTTTTCTTTTTGTTACACTTTTTCCAGTGCTCGTTTAACTCTACTTCCTCTTCTATTACACACTGATTTGGTTATAACCCCTTGAACTTTTCGCAGACTTTCTTTTTATTTTATTCACATTTTCCTTTTGTATCTGCTTCCAGGTTCATGTTATAGTGCAATATTCTCATTCAACTTTCACTTCCTCACAGATTTTCTCATGTTGTTTTTCCGTTCACTTTGTTTATTGATTGTTGATATCTTTTGAAAGATTCTCTTTTATAGCAGTATTTGCCCACATGTTCCATTACATTTTGATTTTTCATTTCCAATCGCATGATTTATTCGGAAAGTTTATCTTCATTGTTAATATCCTTTTAATGGTTACCAGATCTTCCTGCGTTTCTTTTATTGATTTTATTCCTACTTCTCCACAATCCGGATATATTTATAATTAGACTTATAATGCACTCTGTAAACAATATATATCCACATTCTGTTTGTCATGACTCCTTTAACAATTCTGTAAACGATCCACATCAAAATCTCGCTTCTAACTTTGTTTGCGGCGGTTTTCGGTTTATTTCGATTATCTCATTGATTTCCGTTATACTGGTTACTTGATAATATACTTTTATTTATTTTTTTTTGTAATTTCTTTTCTACTTCTATACATTGAAGCTTTACGTATTTTTTTCTACTTTTATACATTTAGTCTTTTCGCATCTATACGTGCTTCGCCACTACTCTATTCTATGCTACTTGATGAGTCCGGCTCTTGTATCTCTTTCTCTTGATTCAATAACCATTCAGTCCATTTCTCATGCTCTTCTACTTCCAAAGGTTGTATTAACCTTTGTATTTCGTTTTTTTGCCTATGATTCTGCGTTTTTAGCTTTTCAATTTATCTTTCCTTTTAGTAATTTTTCTCTGTTGTTCTTCAATGTTCAACATATGATAATAATTCGTATTTAACACTTCTCTCAAAATCATCTGACTGTCTGGCATTATTCTTGTAGTAGGTTTCCTGTAATTGCTAACGTAATTCTCTGCTGTTTCCACATCTCAGTGACCGCTTCTCCGTTTACGCCTCCTTGATAGTTTTGATTCATTTTCCTTTATTTTTATACTCACCATTCTCTTTCTCATCTAATTTTAAACGTTAAAAAAAAAATTTTTAGGGTTATATATCATACATACCGCTTTTATAATACTTATATACATATATTTATACAATATATACACTCATATACCCATTAATTATACTGATTGTAATTTAGGAGGGGTTCTGACTTGTTGAACCACCTCATTCCACCGCTTCTGTTTGCACAGTTTATTTTCGCGTTAAAATATTTCCATTTTAGCTTTTAGTATTCGTTCTCGCAATTTTGACTCTCAGCCGAATTTTCCCAATTTTAGCCAATTTCTTTGATTTCGTTTTTGAGTTCCTCAGTTTTTATTTATGGGGTTTCCCATTTGCCCTTCTTTATCGGTTGTTTTTCATTGTTTTTCTTCTTTCATCACATATTGAGTTATTGTTGTTCCTTTTGTTACTTCTACTGATTTTTCTATTCAATGTATTTTTAATTTTCTCTATCTATAGGTTTCCTCGCGTTTTCTTTGTCATCCAATAATTAGTTAACGATTTAACCCATGTCTATGTATTTGATTTTCTTGTTCTAATACTAACTCTTGACAAATTTTGTTTCTTCTTTTGTCTCGTTCAATTCTCACTATATATATTTGATTTATCGTCTGACCGTTGATGTTGACATTTCGCATATAATTCGTTCTTATACTTTCTCTTTCCCTCAGGTTGATTGTTAATCGTTGCTTGGATATGGTTAATCTCTAAGTTATTAGTTCCATTGATAACGTCCTGATACTATTTTTCCAATTTATTTCTACTTCAGGTAGGCATATAGTGCGTTTTCCATATTTCGTCTTTTTGTTTTCGTTTTTGTTGTTTCTGTTGTTTTTATTGTTGTTACCCCCGTTAGCTTTCTTTTCCTAGCCATTTCCTTTCTTTTCGTTGTTTCTTTTCTCGTTGTTGTTTATTGTTGATTGTCATTGTCTTCATCGTTAGGCGTATCTTCCTCGGTCTTCGCAAAAATGTCGTCCTCGACATTGATTTTTCTAATCAATTTTTTTTCATGCTATCAAAATTCTATCTTTGGTTAGGACTGTTTTTTTTTTCTTTTTTTTTTCTTTTCACTTTTCACTTTTTTTCATTTTTTTTAAACTACATATTCACCGATATTCGGTTATGTCTACATTAAAATCTACATCTACATCTATTTTTTATTTTTGTTACTTCATTTTATTTACTTATACATAGATTTCTTCATATACTTTGATACTACTTTTACGTATATACATTTCTTTTTGAACCTTTCGTCTACACTTAACTGCTTATCTCCATTTTATTCGCCATATCCCTTTTAATCTTCTTCATCTTTACCACTTTTGTACATCCAATCAATGTTTCACATTTTTGTGTTCCTCCTTCATATCGTTTATTTTTAATTCTGATAACATTACCTCTTCCTTCAGTCTGAGTACTGTTGACATTAATGTTTCACTCTCTCTAGATTTGTTTTCTGCTACTTGCTTCCACATTATAATTTTTTCATCCTGATTAGTTACTTTAACAATCAATTCCCTTATTATTCTAATTTGTTCTATAACTTGCCTTCTTGATATTGCGTATGGATTAATTTCCGGCTGTTTATTCGGTCCATTCTTTTGCCTTTCTATATTTGTAAATTGCTGACTTGTTATTATAGTTGGTTGATACTTCTCTATTTTAGACTGACAAATTATTTTCTTTACATACATTTGATGGTTCTGTTCTCTATTATGTTTTTGTAGCAGATTTTTCAATTTATCTTCCGTATTTGGGCAGCTGTTCGCTAAATGTTCTTCTTTGCTATATTCGTAACATAACTTTGCACAATACCGCTAATTTTTCATGTGTCCATTTCTTTGATCATTTCGACTTATTTCATATCTATAACATTTGCATTCATTGTGAACTTGTCGTCGGCATTTATTACAGTATTAGACCGCGTTATCATAAGTTTTGTATGCTGGTTTGGAATTCGGTTTCATTTCTCCTTTTCTTCTTGGTTCCTTTTATTTTTTCGATTCGGTAGTTTCATGTATTCTTTTGTATTCTCTTCATTGACGTTCATTTTCTTTCGTTTTTCTCGTTTATTAGCAATTTAGAGTTCTTTTGTGACATTATCTTTCCGAATTGATTTATTATTTCGATATTTCTCTTTACATCGTTTCCGTTGTTGTTTCATTTTGATCCTCATGATTTAATTTCACGTTTTCCATTCTTTCGATGATCTCACTCTTAATTCTTGTTTGTGGAATTCTTTGTACGCTTGGTTCATTATTATTAATTACTCGCATCATATTGATTTTCAGTGCCTCATTCCTTCATTTTTCCACATTTAGTTAATCATTTTTACTCGGCTATCATTGTTCGTTAACTTCGTAATATCATCTTTCAACAACTCCTCTTTTCTTCTTCTCCAACGTTCTTCTTCTATACATGCTTGAAATTTTCTTATCTCACTATATCTTTTTTCTGCTTCTAGTGCTTCTGCAATTTGTAACGTGTTCCAGTCTTGCTGGTGTTTTATTCACATACATTCTACCCGATGTCTTTGGATACACTTCGTAGTACCTTTATTTCTGGTTGTTGATTCCTTTCCTCGTGGAGCTTGTTATTGGTCAAATAGCTACACATTCTTGTAGGTATGTCTATCTCATTTTGAAAATCGATGTTAATTTGCTTGGTGGTGTTTTTGTGTTGTTTATTTTCTTCCTGATTTCTTCTTGTTGGACACGTAGCTGCAAGGTGATTTTCTTGTTCACATTGAAAACATCTCTTACGTATTCTGCATCTTGTTGCGGTATGCCCTAGTTTTCCACAATTCCAACATCCACGTTGCCCATGACATTCACTAGATCTGTGGCCTGGTCTTAGACAGTAATCACAATATGTCTCAGAGTTCTCATTATTCATTGTCGTTTTCGAATCTTGTCTCGTTGTTCTATTTCTTGATTGACTTGGTTACAATTGATGCTGGATTATTGACTCGTTTGCGGTCGATACTGGGTTGTTGGATTGGTTGCTGTTGATGCTGGATTATTGGCCTGTTTGATTGATTTACCTGAATAGAAAAATATCGCCTCTTCACTTTTTATTATACATTTATAAATCATACATCAAAATGATTACATAGTATAGCACTTTACCGTTCGTTTTCCCTGCGTTATTAATTTTAATTCCACCCAACAGTATTTAGTTTATAGTTGCGTTTAAAATATTATTTATTCCCTCAAAACTTTCTTTACTCATTTGTTTTTTATCAATGTTAACTTATCCTCGTTTCTCAGGATTCCTATATTGTCAGTCACTTCCAATTTTATTATTTTAATTTTACTCACAGCTATAATAATTCATATCCCAGGTTTTATTGCATTGTTGTTATAACTCAAATACGTGTTATTTATTTCTTTTGATTTATTTTACGACAATTGTTAATTATCTACATGGTCGTAACAATTATCTATATTAACAAATCGTTCGGCAATGTTGCTTTCCACGCTATTTACTCCCCGTAATTTTTATTCAGTTCAAATCCGATTCCCGATCCCATTTTCCATTTATTTTATTTTTATTCATATCACGCTCCGCATTCCTTTCTATTTATCTCTATATAATTTATTTTTTCCCCCTTTTCTCTTTATCTTTATCGTTTTATCTATCTGTGCTTTGTTTTGACTTCACCTGGCTTGTCAAATCTCTTCTTTTATCTTATCATTCGTTTTCTCATTCTCACTCTCCGTGATACGATGTGCTTTAGGTTTCGTTAATACAAATTGAGACTATGCTTAGTAATTTACGATCTGAGTCTATGCTCCTTTAATGCGAAATGAGATGGATCTCTGTAATACGATCGAGGGCTATGCTTTCATTAATACGAAATGAGATATCTCTGTTAATACGATCGAGTCTATGCTCCATTAATACGGAAATGAGTTTATTGCTTTTAATACGATCGAGCTGATGCTCCATTAAATCGAAATGAGATACATCTGCTTGAATACGATCCGAGACTATGCTCCATTAATGTGCGAAATGAGATTATCCTCTGTAATACGAGTCGAGTCTATGGTCTTAATACGAAATGGATTAATCTCTGTAATACGATCAAGCTATGTCCGTAATGGAAATGAGATTATCTCTAATCGATCGGAGTCTATGCTCCATAATACGAAATGAGTTATCTCTGTAATACGACGATCTAGGCTCCATTATGACGAAATGAAGTATCTGTAATAGATCGAGCCTGATGCTCCTTACATGCGAAATGAGATTCTTCTGTAATACGATCGAGCTATGCTCCATTTAATGCGAAATGAGATGTATCTCTGTAATAACGATCGAGCCTATGCTCCATTAATGCGAAATGCGATTATCTCTGTTATGATCGAGCTTATGCTCCATGATGCGAAAATGAGATATCTCTGTAAACGATCGAGCCTATTGCTCCGAAAGCGAAATGAGATTATCTCTGTAATTACGATCTTGAGCCTCATGCTCCATAATGGCAAATGAGATTATCTCTGGTATACGATCGAGCTTATGCTCATTAATGCGGAAATGAGATTATCTCTGTAAATACGATCGAGCCTATCCATTAATGCGAAATGAGTTATCTCTGTAATACGTCGAGCTACTGCTCCATTAATGCGAAATGATGATTTAAGATACATTTTTTATCTTCCGTCGGCTTCAGTTATTTGGTTATTTAGTTTTGCCCTTATTACTGTTTCTCGAGTTCTTATTTATTTTTCTCATTATTATCTTGTTGACTTTCCTTTTAGTTTGCTTCACTTTTTCATTCTTCACTTTTCGTTTTTCATTTTCTTTTCGCGCGCTTTCCCTTTGCTTCCTCGAGAGTTTTCATCTACAACCCAATTAAAAACATAAAACGGCTTTGTTGATCCATACTGCAACGGTAAGGTGATCAGGCCAACCAAGTAAGCTTCTCAACTTGCAACCTATCCGGAGGTCGTTCATATACTTGCTCTTCTGGTAGATCGGTTATTCCCTCCCGTTTGGCTTTTAATGTACCCGAGAGTGCTCAAAAAAGTGTTTTTATCCCTTTCAAACTTATTCTGGATGACCGGCGCTTTTAATTTTAACTTTCTCCATTCATTACTCCTACTTTTACATTAAATATTCATCATTAGAGATATAGGCGCTGGATTGGTCACACTGACTAAAATTGATTATTCACACTCACATTTATGTTATGAAAACTTGACGTATTTATTTTGGTGCAAGTTGTATTATTACAAGGTATCCAGTTTTCATTGTCTCAGCAGCATTGTCGACAGTAACTGAAGTGGACACAGGGGGCATAAACACTTACATTCTCAGCCTTTATTTAACTGAGATGAAGCGAGTGGTATGAGTATGGTACTTCTTTGAATCTCATCTTTAACCGCGCACTATGTATTTGTTTGACTTGTTGTTTATCGCTGATAGTTGGTTTTTATGTCGTGTATTTTACTATTTTCTCTTTACCCTTGATATTTGTCTACGTTCTCAGCTGGTTGTCTTTTTCACATTTACCTCCTCTTTTCAATATTTTCCGATTTCAATTGATGATTTGTTGAGTTTATTAATGGTATCTGTGTATGTATAACATGTCAAATATGTTATCCCGTTAAATTTCTTCAAACTTGCTATTAATGCATGGTTAGTATTCTCTATTTCACCTTTCGTACTAAATTAAGTATATTTGTAGTTATAATTGTTAGATTTTTGTCTGATTACTGGTAATGTGCTTCTGGCCTGCATTGGTCAATCCTCCTTCGATACATTCTACCATTTTGGCGTTATGCATTATCTTAAGTGTTTCATTTTAATGCTCCATCCTTGCTGTACACTATTTTATTTTGTAATTTATTGTTCTCTACTATCACTAAATGTTAATTTATTTATACATTTATTCAAATTTTTCCTACAAATTTTTTCACTATTCCAGCATTTCAATTTGCCGTTATTCATTTATCTATAATCTTAAAACTCTATTATTACTTTATTATATTCTCAAAGATTTTTATTCTCTTTTCATTCGTTTATCGATATCATGTTCCTCTGATTCAACTCTCATTCGATAAAATGTGTTGTCCATTCTTTATTTCTATATCCATTTGTTTATGTCATCGCTGTTTTCGCTTCCTCAACTGTTCAATATTTTTTTTATTGTTTCAACCTTTGACATTTCGATATTTGTCGCAATTTCACTGCATACTTTTCATTTTATTTGTTCATCTGTATTATAACTTTCCAATATTTCCTCTTGCTGATTTTATTTGTTTTGTATTTTTTATTTTAACATTTTACTTTTGAATCTTCACTATTATATTTTGTTTGACATTATGCGGTTTCGTATATATTCTAGCAATATCAGTTTCACATACTGTCCAATTATTCTCGTTAATGCGTCTCGGGTATTATTCGTTGTTAGTTGATTTATTTTTTCGAACTATTTTTTGTTTCTCCGCTTATAATTTATCCATGATGTTTTAATTGTTTCTAAGCCTTTGATTTTTTAATTTTTTCGATTCCCAATAACTTTTTAATTTATTGACGATGTTTTTTCGATTCGTCTGTGCCTCTGCACTCTCAAACATCTTTTCTCTTTATGCGCGTTTGATACTTTTAATTCGGTTTTAAAATTGTCTCTGTGATGTTAAGTTCCTTTCTTTTAAATGATGTCACGATCTTACTGTATTTGTTGACTTGCATTTTCGCTTCACTCAACGCTTATGTCTTATCCTTTCAATCCTGTATGTCAACTTTCGCATTTTTATTGTTATTTCGTTCTTCCATTATAAACATTGTTCCGATTATTTATTCATTTTTGGTATTTTTCGCGTTATTCCAACTTCGGTTTTATAAAGTTATTCTTTGCCTCTATCTTCACATATCATCCATTGAATCTAGTTATTCTTTTTATTCTTCTATTTATTCTCTTTCAAATATCATTTGATATTTCGACTTTAACTGTTGTTGAAATTCATTTTTCTGTGATAAATTTTCCACTGTCTTTCTATGTCCGTCATCAGTTTACTCTTAATAACTATTTTCATTATTATATCGTTTTAATGCTATTATTTTCACGTCGGGTTTAATTCTTAATTGTATGGTTCCTTTATATATTTTTTTCTGTTATTTTGATTAAATTTTTTTTTTGTTTACACATCATTCCACATATTCTCACTCCATATTTTAACTTCATTAAACTCCATAACCATTCAATCATTCTATTTTATATACATTCATCATACAAATGCTTCTACCTATCATTCCTTAATGTTTCACAATCATTCATGGTTACCTATCCATTGCTTTTATAGCTCTATAAATATTTGCGAACAATGTAATAATTCTATCATATCAACACATAGCTCAAAATATTTTATACAATGTATAATTACATTATTACTATCCTCATATATGAACTATTGATCTATCATCTACCATCATTACTATTATTATTATTATTTAACTATTATCATCCATTATTTAAAATTACCCATTACTGTAATTATTACTACTATATTAATTTTATTTATTATTATTATTAATTATTAAATTAAAATTTACAAATTTTATTAATTAATTAATAAAATTTTTTTAAAGAAAAATTAAAAAAAAAATAAATATAAATTCGAGAAAGATAATTAATACATATTAGTATTATTTTAAGATTAAATTCCCTTATTACAAATTATTATTATATATTAAACAATTAGGTGAGAGCATCTATCATTATTCTAAATTCTAGTAACGTCATTAGAAAAAAATAAACAGCACCACAAATTTACAAGAATATTTGATTAAATTATTATAGAACATTTCCATTCCATGATATATCTTTTCAATGAAATGGAAACTCGTGTTATCTTCTTAAATTTTTCTTGGTTCATCTTCTTAATTGATATTGTTTCATCCCGGCTGAGCCCCCAAAAATCCATGCTGGTGTACTGGGTGTAATTTAATTTGTTTAAATCTGGTGCAAAGCTTATTCAAGCTTAATTTCCCTCTATTCAATCCTTCTTTCCCCTAGGGTCTATGCTGTCTACCCAGACGCCGCCACAATTTTAATCTCTAGCCACTATACTACCATGAGCAAGCTCATGTTGGTACTCGTATATAGCAAGCTGAAATTTCCCTGAGCAGGTGGAGCTCCATTTCTAAACTACCCTCATGATATTTTCACTTTCGGTTCCTGACTGCCGATGGATAGGTCTTAACGTCTCTTTCTTCTAACGCTTGTCCATAATCGCATGCTATTTCTACATTCTATATCAATTGTCACAATCATTTAACTGTTTATTTATTAATATTTCAAATTTGGGCAGCGTTCCGCCCCTTATTTTAATGGAACAAAATTCCTTGTTTTCGTACAAACGTTTACTCTATGTAAAATTGAAATGAATCATTATCATGAGATCGTTATTTTAGTCCAACAACTCATATTTGCTCTATGGTCCGCCACAGTTTACCACCAATGTGTAAATCTCTTATTATCTTCTCACAGACTCTATGCCAAAATGGTATCATTTTATTTTACATTTTCCACCACGATATTAATCAAACAATGGTGAACGTGATTTACCCTACTTTAAATACCTTCGTTGACTATAATTTCTATCATTTATCGTACCTTGACAATATAATACATTCGGCAGGAGTTAAAATTAAAAATTTAAGTTTCTTACTTACACATGTACACTAAAATGTTATCCCCTTAATTATGGCGATCTTTCCCGCAGTTTTACCCTCCTTACCCGCTTCCGACCAACATGAAATGGCCGCCACGGTGAATTACCGCGGTGTCCTATACCCCGTCGATCAGCCAGCAACAAGGCCTGACCAGACTCAAGCAGTACACCGAGGGTGGTTAGCGACAAGGCACACATAACATCCTCAAAATCAACTGAGGAAATTGAATATTGCACTAACCGCTTTCACAAACTAATATATAGTAAAATGGAAATATAAATAAGTTAACTGGACCTGCCGAGCGATGCCAACGACATTGCGGCCATCCGAAAAGTTAAATTAAACAAAACACTTAACATAGAAAATAATATATTCTACAAAAAAAAAACCATACTTACGATCGACAGTTTGTCATTGTCAAAGCATACAACATTTGAAAAATTGTCATACATCGGCATAAACAGTGAATCTAAAAAAATTTTGTGTCTACAAAATTTTCTCTAAAATGCTAACAGTCTAAAATTTTGTGTCAACTATAATGTACCATGTCTAAAATTTTGTGTCTACCAAAATTTTTCTAAAAGTCTAAAAGTTATGAAAACTGACTGCTGTATTATATCCAATTTCATCCTGGGTGCAAAACCAAATCAGAGTATTTGAGCCTTTTTCGGCTATTTTTCGCGGGGCGGTTT
>CM039679.1:51307385-51344942 GCA_022537955.1 Schmidtea mediterranea | reverse complement strand
ACCCATTAATCAAAGGCAACCGAGCTAAACGTCAGCGTAATGGGTTTCCCAGGATTGTTAAAATGGACAATAATTGTCCGACCAGTAAAAATTGCTTCTTAACTTTAATCTAAATTAATGGAAACCCAAAATTATAAAACTAACAGACAACAAAATAAGTGGTTAGTTGGTCGAAGAGAAAAATTAATTATTTTGGGAGCGAAGTGAACTTGAGAAACGAATAAAGAATCTTATCAGATTGCAGTTGATTTGTGAAGTGATACCCTTAGGGTGTTTACTTAGATATTCAATAATTGTATCCTGTGGTGAATATTTGTGAATAAAGATTTCTTTGTTGGGATTTTGTCTTGTTGATAATTGAATACGACGATTCGGATCGAGAGATTTATCCTTCGACGAATATTTAATATCCTAACAATTTGGTGAGCCCGACGTGATCTGAATCATCGGTGGAAAGTATCCAAAGAGCAACCAAAGCATTATGAGAACTGTATTATATTGAGAAAGAGAAATCGAAATTTTGAAAGTGTTAATATCAGACGTTCTAAATTTGAAAATAAACGAATAGAGATTACAATGAGCAGCAATAATTCAACTACGTCGACAACTACAGCACCAATAGTTTTGAATATCAGCACTTCGTAGAAAATGTCCGCTTTGATGGAGGTTGGCCGGCGGATCTTGTCTGCCTCAGGAGGTCTAAAATATAAAAAAAATATTAGGTATAAAGTATCAAAAATCAATACTTACTTATATTATAGGAATTGGGAATTGTTTATTAAGTTGCCATGGCAATAAGTGGCAAGCAGGATGAAATAGATATAGGTAATATGGTATATAATGAAATTCCTTTTGAATCCTTGATTTTTAAGGGTTAGATATTGAACGGGTAGTAGAAATTTAAGAAATATTGGTATAATCGTTGTTGTGATGGGTTCGACATAGGGTTTCAGGGATGTCTTGTTTCTTACTCCTTGATGTTGGATATGATTGAGGTGACCGGTTACTATCTCTACTGCGTGTTCATGCATTCACTCTCTTTCATATAATGCTGGGCGCTGTGTTGGTTTGGACATTTTTGTGCTGTTTTATTTATTGGATATTTCGTAAATAAAATATTTTTATCCATGCTATTTACCTTGCGTATAAATATCCGGGACCTAGTCAATCTGGCGTATCGTACGTCCGCTATCCGAATCGGTGTTGCTACAATTCGTTCTACTTGGGCAACCTGTAATGGACGGTTTAGATCCCAATGATTTCATATCATTATTCTTAGCAAGTGTTCGCACTGTTTGTTAAACTAATATACGTGCCCAGCGATTTGTATTAGTATTTCTCGTGAAGACGGTGTGAGTCATAATTCCGCGTTTACTGGTTTAATTTTATTCATTGCAATGTGATTGATTTAAATAATTTAATTAGTTTCTCACTCGTACACATCCGGTTAAATAATTGTGTGTAATGTAGGCGATTAATATGAATTAATTGGTAATTGTTGATGGGCGTCCGGTCGTCAAATCAGTTTTATATGTTCGCTTTTCATGAATTGGTGGGTAGATGGCCTCTACGCATTCGGCCTTTAATCATTCATCTATGATTCTGGAATATATATTTGAGTAACCGCTCTGTCGATTATTATTGTTGCTCGATGAATTTGATACATGGATTCTCCGTGGAGGTGTGTTAGGCTTTAGTGTGGTAACAGTCAGGTATGCCGAGGATAGTCACTATCAAGCAGTTATCCCATCTCGGTCGTTCCGAAATATCGGTGGCTTCTGTGATAGTACGAGCTTTATATTGTTAAATCGAGCGTGGCTTCGGATCAGCAATGCTAGATGATGCTACTCGATTTCAATACCCTACTGGAGATTCTATCTTACCGGTAGTGAGGTTGTATTTAATTTATTTGATTTAACTACCGCGGGGAAAATCTTATACAAGTTACTAGTTTATTGAATTTATATGGACTTTCCGTTGTGGTGTCGTGTAACTTCATGGTTTACTTGGTGCTACCTCCATCATCCGATTCCATTGGATTTGGGTTAATGGTCGCTACTCGAGCTGATCAGAAGATGGTAAATGTCCGGATCACGACTTCGGCAATGTGATTTTGATACTTTCGTGTGATTCAACCCAGTCAATTTGTCAATATTATTATTTTAATAAAAAGTTCGACGATGTATTGAGTTTGATATAAATCGATTTTTATTCCTGAATACTTAATGTAACGATTAAAAATAATAATAAAAGCACCCTCGATCGTATAAACCTAACTGGAAAATATTTTATTCAATAAGTTTGAGAACTTTAAAGGAATAATTAAAAGGAATGTTACGATAAACAATTTTGTGAATTTTTTGCTAATTATTAACTCATAAAGTTGATCTTATTAAGTCCTTGACTAGGGTAATTTAAAGGAGAGTTGGTATTGACTTGTCGCTAGTTATTCTGTTATGTAGTTTGTAAGCTGTTACTATTGAAAGTTTTTTCTATTTAACCCTGGAGCTAAAGGAATTGATGGTAGACTTTGTCTGAGTTATTCAACTCGTGTCCCCTGATAGTTTATGTTTATTGTGATCCACCATTAGTTATTATTACCGTACTCATACCATACTATTTAGGTTTAGATTATTTCTATGCTTAACCGCAAATTTTTAAACCCCACTCATCCCATTTTCTAATTTGATCCTGTTTACACCAACGTAGGATCGGGTACACCAAGAGATTTAGGATATATAAACAAATGGACCGGATATCGTGGACTTAATGTCTTCTATCGGCAGTCAAGGACCCGTAAGCGAAAGTTGTATAGGGAATAGTGTTAAGATAGGCTCTCAACTGCTTGGAAATGTTTCGTCTGCTATACACAGTGCCAACATTGGGTCGCTCATGGGTATATAGTAGTGAGGATTGAAATTGTGGGGCGTCTGGTTGAGATAGCGTAAACCCTAGGAAGGAAAAATGATGCTTCCGAGATCGAAACTGACGTAGGTAGAATGAGATAAATTAATTCAAAATCGATTCAATTAATTTCCACCAATGACACCAGCAGTCTGTTCATATTATGCTCTTAGATGTTTATGTTTCGATTTTCTTGTCTTTCTATTCTTTATTGGTTTATAGTATTTATGCATTCCACGTCGCCTGACATCAACCAACGAGTGGTCGGGTGGCTGGGTTTATTGGAGGAAGAAGATGAGCGTCACATTGCTTTCCGTCCACCTAATCACTGTCACGAAACAAGAGGGTGAATTATAATTTCATTTTCTTGCATGAATATGTAACGAATACGAATAATATATAATTAATTATGGTTAAAAACAATAATGAAATATCCAGTGTTGGTCCAAGACTGAGTTTTGTTTAAATGAATCGAAAATAACATGTAAACACTGCAATGTTGATTCAAAATCAAACCTATAAATATCAACCAAGCACCCTAAAATATGAGAAAAATATAATTAAAATACAAAATTTATAAACAAAAAAATAAAATATATACAAAACGCACCAAGAACCGCATGAAATTTACATAAAAAATAACATAATAACAGGATAACTTGACCGAAAACAGTCAAATTTATAAAACCACGAAATTGATGAGTAAAATCGGTTAAAATAAAATATTTTTGGTTTGGAAATATCCAATTGGAAAAGTTATAAAATATTACTGTCTATTTAATTTATGAAAATAATAATGCAAATAAATTCAAGGTCAAATTTTGTTTTACTACATCAAAAAGAACACACAAGGTTAGGGTCACAGAATAGGTATATATACTGATTCATTTTGTCATAGTTGTTAATAACTTTTTCTTTGCAAAAAGCTTAACCCGTTTTTTGCCAGCAACAGTCACTCTGCTTTTGGCTGATTCTCCTAATATGTTTTAAAATCGTCATCACATGTTAGTTGGACAACTCGAACATTTAATAACTTTCACTCCGTGGAATTGGTTATAATAAAGCCCAAAACGGCCCGGCCTAATGTACGAATTCATAAAAGAGAGTGACATCTATGACTAACCTGTAGATTTCTTGAAGTGGTACTTCAATGCTTGGCCAAGCATATATTCCTATCACATTAAACCAGGGCCAGGAATAAGATAGAGCAACATATCTACCTTTCGCAGTGTGATTTTTCGCTTAATTCGGTAATTTTTCAATCCATGAGAAGACTAAAATTATCAAAATTCTCGAAGTCTGTCAGGTGGAGAACTTATCCTAGGAGTGGAATTGGCAGCCTGAATTTAGATAAATTAAATCAGTGCAATAGAGAAGGGAATTAAATACTTGTTCATCTTGCAATTTCTGTTTCAAAATGCGTTTCTTTTTCGATTAATAAATCAATAAACAGAATTTTAGAATTGATTTCTTCTTCGAAAGTAAACTTTAGGAATTATTGTGTACCAACAATTAAAATGTTTTCAAAGAGTTAGTATAAAAAGAGAGCTCGAGATGAGATGAATTGCCAGTTGGTCGAAGAAAACTATGACAAAAGATTTGTTTTTGGAGAAACGAGTGAACCAAAAGAAATAACTTTGAGTGAAATTATATTAACGTGCCAACTGATGAGCTAAATGTGCGTCAAGGTATAATCAGTTTTTTCAGTGTCGCCTGTGATCTATGTATAATGATATGTTCTACAGAGAAGTTAGGAGTACCTTTTTTCTTTCTAACTTATTCCCTTGTCTAATACCATGCAATATTAATTAGTTTTAGATTCCATGGTCGCTAATCTTCTATTTGCATTTAATAGTATAATAAATGGATGAAATTGTGGTGATAAATCTTTAATTTTTCCGAGAAATATTTTATATAAATTCTAATAAAATATAGTAAAATTATAGATATTTGAAACGAAATTGACCTAAATTAATAAAAATCGTTTTATATTCTACAATATATCATTTGATTGTTTCTAAAGATTTTGAAATTTATAATTTTTATAAAAAGTTCATTGATAAAATTTGTATAATACAATTATCCTTATAAAAAAATCTCATTCAGATTTCTTATTTACTAAAATTCATCGTGGCATCGGCATTGAATTTTCTTGTCGTAAAGTACGAAATTACCAGATTATTTCTATTGTCATTATTTCTCTCGTTTTTGGCGGTCATTGTTTCACAGTTTGAACCACTTTCGGAAATTAATAGCCAAACTAGTTTTCGTAACCCGCTACTGGGATTACTTTTGACCATATCTGCTGTCATTTTGATTTCGATAAATGAGCTCTATTTGAAACATTTTTGGAGAAAGTATCAAAATCAAAGTAGTTTTACATTCTCGAATTGTGAGTTTTGGAATCATCAATTTTATTTTTCATTCTTCGGTGCAATCACAGCATTATTACTGTCTCCGATTCTGTCAGAATTCGAAGGTTACAGATCGTTTTTAGGTGGATTTAAGGGTCTTGTTTGGTGGTTGGTGATTTGTCAAGCTGTGGCTAGTTTGATTTCGTCATTAATTTTAATTAAACATTCTATTTATGAGAAGATTTTGCTAGAGACTTGTTTCCCAATTTTATTATTATTTATTTATTTTTATGGGTTTCATATGCATGTGCATGGTCCCATAGTTGCAGCCACCTTATTCATATCTGTTGCAAGTGTTATATCTATAAGTTCTTATGCGCTAAATTTTTGTTATAAATTTTTATATTAAGTTTTAAATATATTTTGTTGTAATTTTTCTTTATACAATGCTTATCAATATAGATATAAATATAATTCCCTAATTAAGCGCTCTTTGTATATAAATTAATGATCTACTAATAATTGTCAGTTGCTACAATAATTAATTTATATTCTAGACAAAGTTTTTGTAAAATCTGAAGGCATAAATAAATAAAAATGTCTTTTTTTAAAAAAATGTGTTTGGATTTTTACACTGCTAGAAAATAAAACTAACTAATTAATGTAAATCTAAACTTCAAACAGAAAAGCCGTAATTTATGACAGGTTACAGCTAGTAAAATATAAACTGATTTAGTGAGAATTACAATAAATTCAATTTAGGGTTTACTATTTAATATTGTAGTAATTAAAGGTCAAAGACAAAATGTTAATCCGTTAGTGTACGACCTAATACAATGTGATAGTAAATGCGCAATCTATACTACTATTTAAAAGATCTAGGTGAGTATAATAAATCTTTAGATGGAACGGAGTATTATAGCTATTATTCTCATTTAACAATGTTATCTTTTTTCAAAAATAAATGTGATGAATTATATTACAAAATGATTGAAATAAAGTGTAAATAAAAAACAAGAAAAATATTTATAGTCGACTGATGGAATTGATTGATATTAGTAAGTGCAATTTTTTGATGCAGGATAAAACTAAGTGTAAAATAGTTTTGGTAAAATTTTTTTAAATATTTCGTTGAAAATTTTATTTAAATTTTGTAAAATTTGTGATTTTTAAAAAAGCAAAATTTTAAATTTTTTATAAAATGTTTTGAGAATTTTGTGGGATTTGTGGCTGACTGACCTTGAACCCTTGACATACAACTTTTTGACCCTCCACTAGTTACCAGTTGCTAGGCAATGTTGGTAATGTAACCAATGGTTCCTAGGTCGCCAAAGGCGAGCTTTATTGCTAAAAATGCTAAGGCCCGACCTTCAGTTGGGTTCAGTGAGCTGCTGTTAGAAGGCTTGTGCTTGACTTGTACTTCTCGGTTCCTAACTTCCTTATGTCTATCACGGCCTGATGAGACTCTATCGCCTATTATATCAAAATTGAAAACATCAATACTATTTATTTATATCATGAAATTTTATTAATCACTGATGGGTCGAAATGTTCGTCTGAATCGCTTGTTCTTCGTCCAAATCTTTACTGGGTTTGTTTGCTACTTGTAGACGCCGTCGTTGACGTTATGATCTTCCAGGACGTGAATGGGGTCGGTTGGTCTTGTTTTCCTGAATGGATCCTTCCTGATCACGGTAGGCTAATTGAGCCGGGCGAAGACTAGGGGTTAGGTGACTGCGTTACCCTCCTGGCTGGCAGTTAACGCTACTTCTAATCCACGAATCTGGGTGCGTAAGGTTTGCACAAACTGTTGCTCTTTCCGCCAATCGCGTTGAGCTGCTTTCACCTTTTGATATAGCTTCTTGACATTTCCTGCTTATTTGTAACAATTGATTGTGGAGATCCACATTAACTTTCTGCAATTGTGTTATTTCCTGACTGAGGACTTGAATGGCGTTCATATCTGAAGAAAAATAATCGTAAAAGTTGATGCAGCCAAATTTTTTTATTTTTATTAGTTATCCCTTAAGGTGAGAGAATCGACATCGAAATTTAAAAATGAGTTGAATAAAACTATGGTCTCTATTAATTTATAGATTTTAATTTTCTTTCGTGCGTATGATTTATATTTGGTGGGTTACTGGGTGTTGATGTTTATTTAAATGTTCTTATGATTACCCCGGTAATGCCATATAAATATTTTCTAGCTACCACTCGGCACCCGTTGTTAGGCAATGTTGGAAATGTGTCCGAGTGGGTGGATTGTCCGCAAAAAGTGAGCGCTATTACTAATGCTGTAATTGCTCGGACAACCCCTGGGTCCAACGAGCTATCGTTAGAAGATTTGTGCTCGCTTTAAATCATTAGGCCCCTTTCTCTTGGTGGCGAGTTTTATAACCGGTATTTGCCAATACACCTGATTTGAATCAAAAATTAATAAATATATGAATTAAACTAATTAACGATCGAACAACGACAAAGGTTTAATTCAGGTGCATATCACTTTTACAGAGTAAGATTTAGATTCAGTTCGTAGTCTGGGTTGTATTCCGTAACCGCGCGGCTCGTCTTTTGGCCCGCTCTTTGCGTCCTGGGCAATAGCTGTTCGTAATGGTTGTCAGGGTCGAAGGTACGGTTGTTGTTGGGGTGGCCGTCGCCTCCCGGTAAGCCAGTTGGGCTGGGGCGAAGACAAGAGGTTAAGTTACCGCATCTCCCTCTTGACAAGCGAATAAGGCCAATTCTAACCCCTTCACTTGGGTCTTCAGGTTTTGATTGAGTTGCCTTTCGTCTACCCACCCCTTTTGGGCGGCAGTGAGTCTTTGGTAAAGCACCTTGGCCTTTTGGGGCGCCATCCAGATGGCCTTTGTTTGTTGTATTTCCGCGGTCAGCTGAATGATCTGTTCGTGAAGGTCCTTGTTAGCCTTCCGGGCGTGGGCGAGTTCGGTTTGCAATATCCGCAGGGGTTCCATTCTATAATATCCAATATCTATATAAAATCTTTAATTGACTCAATCTTTCTACATATGTAGTTAACTTAAACATATTTTGCAAATATTCCAGGATAACAAAACAAGCAAAATGAAAACTCCGGCAATTATTTTTATTATAATAATATTTGTCAAAAATCTACAATCACTGGTCCGGATGATCATAGCTGTTCCAGGGATTTTCTCAACCATTCTTCCGCCGAGTAACCCGAGACTACGAATACGGGTCGTCTTGTATTCCGCACCGGTCCGTGGTTGGGCGGCGGCGCCTTGCTATAAGTTTCCATGATTCTCCCCGCAGCGACGTCATCTTCCACGTTGGCCAGGTATTGCCTGACCCGGACCACGTGAAGATCTACCTGTCTTTGGTGCGCTTCTAGTCGGTCGAGGAGCTCACGGGCGTGTCTTAGAATTTTACGAGCCGGATATTGTTCGTCTTTTCGATCATCGGTCAATGGTAATCGCTGGTCTATTCCCAGCATCTGACCAATCGTTTGTCTAGGCCCTCTTGGAGATGGCTCCTCGTAGACCTTTGCTCGTCTTAGTAGGCGCCGAGCCTGTCTCCATTCGTCCGCAGTGCCGGTGGGGACCCACATGAGAGCTCCTGATGTATCTACAATTTGATCATTTTAACGACATTTCTGATTATGTGAATAAATGGGTTAAAAACACTCTTAAGAACAGTTCATTAACTACCATGATAAGTTGAAATCAGTTAGTATGCGTGAAGTAAATCCGATCGAAATCATTGGATGAATATCGCAGAAATTATGGAATTTAGTACGCTTGCCTAATTTTGATTGTTTGATTTAGTCAATGATAAATTTTATTCGGCATGAAAATCGAAATTAACGGGTGAAATTATTGTTGTTAATTATTTTTAAAGTGTATGGGTTTAGAGATCAGTAGGATATGGTTGTGATTAGGTTTGAAAATGAATTTGTAGGGATCTTTTCTCCAACCCGCTGAATACTGATATTTACGGAATTACAACTTAAGCTTCTCCATTCAAGGATAATTGCCCTAGTTTTGATATTCCTGGTAACATTAACGATAATATGAAAGCTCTTTCCGCTACACTTTAGTGATGTTTATATTTATGTTATCTATTAGCAGACCGACTAACTATTGGGATTAATAGTAATAATGATAATTAAAAAGGAGAAACTGACATTAATATAATAGGGTGAATAAATTTTACCGTAAGTCATGATGTCGAAAAATGAAGAGTAATAATATTAACGGGTTAAATCAAATCGATTAATTATCGGGGTAATAATAGTGAAGATGATTGATGAGATATTAGTACAAAGATAGTATGGTTGATAATTTTCATAATTAATAATGATGTTGAAAATAAGGGGTGATAACAATAATGTTAAAGGAGTCAACTAAATGGGTTTGTTATAGTAGTTACTGACACGAGAATATTGACATTGATGGGGTTGAATTCGGAAATTTACGGCGATCTAAATTGTGAGAATTTCCTACAGTATAGTTTTCAAATATGTCGACATCATTTGAGAACAGTCAAATTTTCGTGGAAATGGGTGGAGGTCGTGTGGCGATTAAGGGAGAATTCAATTCGGTAATACGCGTGAGATTGATTGGATAAAAGGAAAATATTAAAAAACTTAATTGTATTTAAAGAAAACTTTCTCAGTATTTATTTAATCATTACTATTTATCATTTAATAGCCCAAGATATCATATGAAATTCTTACCCTTAGTTCGTAAATCGAGATCCATTACTGCCCCTTCGTTGGGTAACTTAGCCGAGGTCTCCTCATCATTCCAGACTCGTTGGGAATTCATGTTACGGTAATTTTCCAAAAATTCTGTTCGATTGTGGTTATTGACGGAATTTTATTAAAGCGACTGAGTGGGTATGTCTCATGCATGCTTACTAGTGTAGTCATTGGTACACTGTGCCTGCTAGTGGTGTATAAGTAATTGATTAATCTCTAGTTAACTTAATCATTTAGTAGAAAATCGAAATCAATATGGATTTGTAGCAGACTATTTGGGAATTCACCTAGTGTGCCGAGAATTAATATTTACTTTAGGTGTTGCAGTAGTTCGGTCAGGTGACTAACAATCCGGTTTGTTTATTTTAATTACTTTTGGATTTGTTGATTTTATAGATTCGTCTTGTTGAAATCAGGGATTTGGATGAATTTTCATGGTCAAAATCATTAATTCGTATTTAGTAATATGTATACTTTCAGCTATTGATTTTTAACCCTTCCTAGCGAAATATTTATGAATATTATGAAAATCTTTACCACGATTCTAATGTCGAGTTGGTGAACAAGAATTTTATACGGGATGGTTAATTTCTGGGTCATGAAAACTGATGGGCCTTCGTCTTCTTGGTTGTACAGGTGATAAATGGTATTCAACTTTATAAAATTTCTATTCAGATTTTTAGGGATGTCTCTTTCGGTCGCTTCACTAGTGGCGAAGATTTGGAAATTATATTCCTTAGGCATTCGGGACGTACTAGTGGCTTCTATTAATAATAGGTATGGTTTCGTAATTAAGTTCTGTTACTGAGTTCTTAGTACCTTTAGGGATTTTTCTTAAAGGAAAAATTATTTAACTTCAACCTGTGGGAATAAAATGAAAATCTCACTATTCGTCCTAAACTTTCCGTGGATAACGGATTATATTCCATAACTATGTGGGTTGTTCTAGCAGATTTGGATATAGATTACTTCTGTTAGTTAAAGCTATTTTAATTCGAATTTTCTATGGCTACTAATCGGATTATGCCCCTTGGGTGGAAATTAATATGTTGTAATTAATTACGATGGTTTTGGAGTTTCATTTTTATTCTTTTATAATCTTAATTTTTGATCTACAGTTTATTTGAGTTTGTAGGATCAACTCGGGATTATTAATGGTCAAAAGTTTAGAGTGGTCGTTCAATATTTATGACTGTCAATTAAATTATTACCCATCGTTTACAATTTATGACTATCTGGATTTATAGTATTAGTTAAATTTACAATTAATTTCAAGAGTTATAACAACAATTTCATTTATAATTCCCCGTTACCTTCCCCCAATTGACCTTAGGCGCACTGTGTTCATATTATATTTAATGAGTGCCCACTGGAAATGATTTTATGCATTATAAATATTTTATTAATATTAAAAACAATATAACAATTACTTGTCCATAACGAAAATCATACAAAATACTACTCTCCCTACGCCGACATCCAAGCAGAGCTCCACTCGAGGTTGCGAGGACGCGACGTGGAGAGAGTTTCCAAATAAAACTCTCACTTACCTAAAAATAGATTTTTAAAAAGCTGTTTTATTAGTAAAACGATATAAAACGATTTAAAAACTATTAAAATTGTGTAAAAATGAATCAGTATATATATACCTATTTTTTGTCCTTAACCTTGCGTGTTCTTTTTGATTTAGTAAAACAAAATTCGACATTGATATTTTCTAGTGTATTCTAATCTTAATTTTTATTATTTTTTAATTTCATTTGATAATTTTTTTATTTGAAATTTTTATTGAATTATTTCTAATTCAAATTCTTTGATTTTAATTTCATATTCATGAAATTTTCATTTTTTGTTAAATTATCAAATTTCTGTCGAATTTGTTGGGTTTTCGTGTTATGTTTATATTTATATCGTGCGGATCTTCCTGCTTTTTTGTTATTATTTTAATTTATTTTTATGTTTATTATTTTTTATGTAATGGTTTTTCTCTCGTATTTTGCTAGGTTTAATTGATGTTATCATAGGTTTTGAATTTAAAGCTGCATGTTATATTTGCATGTGTGTTACCGATTCATTTAAACATTTACAAGGCCGTTTGTGTTCTGGCCCAACATATTGATGAAATTCGGGTTCTGTTTTTTATAAGTTTGGATTTTATTAATAACAAAAGAAAATTGAGTTGTTTTTTGCAGATTATCATTAATATGGCCTTCCCGATCTTTGATTTCGTAGAGGCCCATAAAACTGTCATCATTGCATAAAGTGCATTTATCTATTATCCTACAACAGAATTCATTACAGTAAAACACAAAGACATTACACATAAAACAAATTTAATGCCAAAACACACAAAAATGTATCAAATCACTTTTTGAAAATATTTCTGACTCACCAGGTGCATGGACTCCTATAGTAAAAGTTATTAATCTTAAGATCATAGGCATCTTAGTGTTGAAATGTTATGGTGATGAAATACTATTGGTGGGTTACAGGGTTTCATACCTTGCTTATCCTCCTGGTGACCCTAGTAACGCCATACAAAATGATGCTGACCGCCACTTGGCACCCGTTGCTAAGCAACGTTGGTAATGTGTTCAAGTGGTGGATTGCCCGCAAAAATTGAGTACCATTGGCTAGTACTATAGTTGCTCGGACAACCCTCGGGTTCACGAGCTGTCGATAGAAGACCTATGCTCGCTTTGTTCTGTCCCTCATAACTAATCAGGATTAGGTTCTTATTAGACGGTGGAACGAACTGGCGGGGTGATGAAAATGTTTATGATAATGTTGGCATACGATCATGTTAAAGTAACAACTCAACTAAGGCTAAACTATTCTATTCGATTCAAGTACATGTATAACAGTTACTACTTGGCGTTTTGGAGTTGTGTTGCGCGACGTCGGGCACGTTCCTTGCGTCCCGGTCGACGATTGTTGGTTGTAGTGATGGGTTGTTCTGCTGGCTTGGCGGTTGTCTGCGGCATTTGGGTTGGGGCGAAGATGAGCGGATAAGTTACCGCTTCACCTTCCCGGCATACCGCTAGGGCGACTTCGAGTCCCCGTATCTGCGTGCGTAGGCTCTGGTTGAGCTGCCGCTCTTCTCCCCATTCTTTCTAGGCCGCTGTGAGTCGGTGGTAGATCGCTTTCGTCTTTGCGGGATCCGTCCATGTTGCTTTCATATGTTGCATTTCGCGGGTTAATTGAATAATCTGGGCGAGTAATTCCGCGTTGGCCTGTCTCGCGTGGTCCAATTCAGTCTGTAAAATTCGTAGGGACGACATCACTGTAATTAAATAGATGAGTTTAATTTATTCTTGATTAAGTTAGATAGTCACTCATCCCATTAAACCAAATCATAAATAACTCTAATTATAAGAAGAAAATAACACACAAATTTCTAATATTTTGAATCGATCACTACATAAAACTATCATTATTAAGTCACTCTTCGGGACAGTATCGCTTCAGGCTTCGTTTGAGAGCCTCCACTGTATAGGGTCTTCGGGTATCGCGGACTGGGCCAGGTGGATAGGCGACTGCAATCCGCCCGGCGAGGATGTCTTCCACTACGTTTGCAAGGTACATCCTCGCCTTAACCACCTGCAAATCTACCTGCTCCTGCACCCTTTCCCATTGGGTGAGGAGGTTCTGCGCGTTTGTATAGGTCTCTGCCGCTGGGTATTGCTGTTCTGGGAGACCGCAGGGCTCCTTCTCTAAGCCTAATATCTTCCAGGCAGTCGGGTACGGCCATTGTTGATGTATCGGATCGGATGTTCTCGTGGTCGGTTGAACTCTTGACTGTCCCTGTTTGCCTGTACTTCGACTGATGCTTCGTTTGGGTGACATGTCTAAAACGTTTTTATTATTATCTCCGTTAACTTCACCATGTTAAATTGTTAAATGAATAGGGCCTATGTCACTGTTGAGTGTGTCATCTAATTTAATCTTATCGAGTTCTAGTGGCTTTCTATTTGGGCGGGATTCTTTCGAAACGGGCGGCCTATGCTGGTGAAATTCATAATACACGGGTGGTCAGTCTATTGATCAACTTGTTTTATTTAATTAGGCAGGATAATGTTAACAAATTGCCGAGTTGATATTAAGGGTGGCGACTATATTGATGGAGATAGCGTCGAATGCAAGTGGGGATTTTAAGGATTTTGCATCTGTATTATATCTCATTTCGTTTGTTTATTTATTTTTCCATTTTTTCGGGCGTTCCAATATAAAATTTGTTGTTCGACCGAACAACTCTTATCACCATATCTTATAATACAAGTTTATGGATTCTTTAAATCTAATATTGACGGTAATTTCATTTAACCATGCTATAATTAGGTGATCGTTTGAAGGCGAGAGCGGATGTCGAATCGATGAAGCGTCGACGTATGTTTGGCGTTTTCTCGTAACTTCCGGCGGATCTTGTGGCTTAAACTGTTGAGAGGAAGTGAGACTGTTTATTGACATCCGCTGATTTATAACATTTCATTTTCAGGATTATCGATTGACGGATTAGTCTGAACTTATTTGGGTAAGCTATTATGTAAATTGATCTGAACATATTTTAGCACTATTTTTTAGAGAAAACTAGGTATCTCGATTGAAGCCTTCAAGTAGATGGAATTTTTATGCCGTTGCAATGTTTTCGTTTATGGAATTTATGTATTCGACACTTTCTCGTGAGTTAACTAATTTTGTAATATTAAAATAAAACTTTTTTCTCATTCTAAACGTTTTATTAATTTGATTTAAACCATCATTTATTTGTTTCGTCTAGGATCGTTTTAATCTAGCCTCTGAATTTGTTTCATTTTTTAAGCAGACTTTGTTTTAAACCTATAAATCATGCTAGTTTGGATTACAGGACAGTTTTAGTAACATTTTTGGTTGTTATTTACACTACTCGGTTTTCTCATATATTCACTTCAATTATTTTAATCGACCCTTTATTTTGACTCTATAAAACTACTGTAATATTAACATCATGCTATTAAATCCGTGAATCTAATTCTACTTTATTCTTATTCAAGGTTTATTTGATCTCTATTAATGAAACTATTTTACTTTCGTTCTAATTGTTTTAGTTATAATCGCTGAATACCTTAGTTTAATCAACATCGTTCTTTAATTCAGTTATCAAGTAATTTTATATTAGTTAATCAACAAGTTATTTCGATAAAACCTTATTTTTAATCCATAAATTACGTTCGATTTAGTCGTCTTAATTGAGTGAATTTAACAAACAAAGCAGGTATTTTTATGTAAAATTTCTTAAGTTTAATGAAAATGAAACAAATTCAGTTTGATTAGCTAGTTATTTATCTTTAGTTAACAATTAAAAATCTAATTTAGCTGAGTAAAGGAGTTATTTATCTATGAAATTTTTCAAGTATAATATTAATGATTCGCTTATTACACATTATCGATTTTAGTTAGCTATATCAACGATTTAATTTGTTTTATTCCCGTACCCTTTCCATTTAATAGGCCTTAGGCGCATTTTATGTTCATATTATATTTATTGAGTGTCCACTGGACTACTCGGTGTGATGATTTTAAGCCGTATGTACTATGATTTTAGGTCGATTTTACAGAACTGAGAAACGAGGAAGCAGCCAGAGACTTCTTCCTTATTCCTTGGTTCAGCTATAGGAATGAATATTGACGTTACGACCGCTGCGTTGCGCACGCTGAGTCTTCACGGGTACATATCATTGGCGATTCTCCACGCACTTACATGCATCTGTACTATGTAGATTTTACTATCTTGCGTTATTTGTTGGCTGTGGGCCGGAAAAATTTCGACATTTTTAATTTATAAAAGCATATAAAACAATTTATGTAAATAATATTTGTTAATTATAAATGACAATAACATAATTACCCCTTTTCACCATTCCAAAATTCATAAAAATCATCATAAAATAACATAAATACCACTCTCCCCACGCCGACGCCGAGCAGAGCTCCATTGAGATGCAAGGAACGTGACGTGGAAAGAGGGTTCCACCATAAATATTTCTCACCTAAATGTGCTGAAAGTAATTCAATTTTCAAAATGGTTCTAAAAATGTTCTAAGATTTTTAAAAACTGGTTAGTCTCGAACAAGGATTTTTAAACACTTTTCAAAATGGTTTTAAGGTTAAGTTAAATGTGAAAATGGATCAGTATATATACCTATTTTTCTGGTGTGTGAAATTTGATGCAGTAAAACAAAATTCGACCTTGTTATTTTCTAGCAAATTCTATTATTTATTTTCATTATTTTTTGATTTATTTTTATAATTTTTTATTTGGAATTTTTATTGAATTATTGCTAATTCAACTTTTTCGATTTAAGTTTCACTTTAATGAACTTTAATTGATTTTTTCAATTTCGTCGAATTTGTTGTGTTTTCTTGTTGTATTTGTGTAGGTATCGTGCGGATCTTGGTGCATTTTGTTAATATTTTAATTTATTTTTATGTTTGTTAATTTATATTTAATTCTTTTATTTCTCAGATTTTATGTGGTTTAATTGGTGTTTCCAGGTTTATTTAAATTGCGTGTTTTATTTGCGTGTATGTTTCTGATCCATTTAAACATTTTTCAAGGCCGTTTACGTTCTGGCCCAACACTATAATAATGAATTGCTATAATGTTCAAATGTGCAATGATGAATTGCTATAATCATGAAATGGTGCAATGGTGAAATGTCTCGTATGATGAGGTGTCAGGGAACCTAGTAAATATATTCACACAGATGCTGATTAGATAAATTGTTGTATTTAATTTTTATAAGATTATAAAACATATTCGTTAATTATTTGCATATTTCTATGCAGAAATAATTTTTTACGAAATTTTAATATTTTTAATACGATTATCAATATTTATGGCTACGGATTTGTTAGTGCGCTTTCGGCGTTAAAGCCGGTTCCCTGACACCTCATCAAACAAATCCCAAGTAATCAAATTCAACACACTATTCGAACTGTATAAGTGCGGTTTCTCAGCCTGTGGTCGTGCCCGTGAGGGTCTAGTCGTGAGTAACGACGGGCTCGAACGTCAAATCATAGAACTAAATAGCGAAAGAGGTAGCTCGAGAGTGGGTCTTTTGGCTCAACTTTCTTGCACTCAATTTCGATAAAATCTACAAAAACTTCCAAACAACATTTGGCTCAAAATTACTAACACCAAGTAGTCCAGTAGGCACTCATTAAATTCAATGTGAACAAAAATAGATCATAAGGACAAAGAAAGGGAAAGAGGTAGTGGGGAAAATTGAAAAATCGTGGCAACAGTTAAAATGAAAAGCCGTCCGAAAAAGATTAATCCGAACGACCAAAATCATAAAAAATGAGTAATTTAAATAATATTTAAGAACTAACTAAATTTTAATATTTAGATAGTAATACAATTGAAATAAAACAATGTTGGAACATAGATATATAGGCAAATCCATCTGGATTAAGGCATATAACTTGAACGTTCATCGGTTTGCTTTAAGAAAAAATTCATCCTGCTTTGTTTTCCTAGAGATAATTAGTAAAAGGAAAAACGTATGGTATTACGCGTTACTTGATGGAAGCATCGCGACGAAATAATTGTCAACCGAAATTGCGTTTCAATTTCTGTAGAAGAAGAATTCATTTAAGGATATTGCGAGGGAAAGGCAACGAATAATTACGATAAAAACGAAATCCACAAAATACTCGATATATACATGTATATATAAATTCCCAAGCAACCATTTTAGAAATGGGTAAGAAAATCGATCAATAGTAGAGAGAAGAATTCACCATCGCTGTTGGTGCGGTGAGCGATCAGGACATAACTATAGACAACATAGCTGTGGAGGAAGTAGAAACTAGCGAATGAAAATCTTCCACGCGGACAATTCCATGCCACATGGCAACACACCTACAAGTAGAACTATAAATACACAGTAGAGCCGCATTCAATCGAGAAATTACCAGAATGAATTCAACGATAGTGTTAGATGACGAAGGAAAACCATTAGACACATTCGTGCTGACAAAGTATTACAGGACTGGGCCTAACAAATATAGAATTAACATCTACGCAGAAAAACGATCCAAAACAAATCCCAAATCAGAACGAGGAACAGCAGACAATCAACATCATATACAATATTCCAATTCATTCCATTTTTATCACTGACAATTATATATTAATTAATGAAAACTATCTATTCTATTGCTACATGTTTATTAGACATTTGTAAATAATGATCTGTTTGACAATTATTTAGATCTGTGTATTCATTTCAGACAATTATAAAGGGTGTAATTTATTTCATTCATTTTATCTATTTTGTGTAGCTTAATAAAAATCCATTTTATTCATTTATTCATTTTGTGTAACTTAATAAAAATTTTATAAAAACAAAAGGGTAAAATCAGTAATACTAAAATCATTTATTACTATTAATTATAATCATTATTATTAGTATTATTATTATTATTATTATTATTATTATTATTATTACTACTATTATTATTATTAAAATTTATTAATCATTGGTTTTCAATAATCAACAGCTGCAATTGTTAATAATCATTTACTTTTAATTGACAGCTACAATAATCATTTATTTTCAATAATCAACAGCTGCAATAGTGAATTGCTCTCTACGTGGAAAATTTATTGCATTAAAAATAAATTTAAATAATATAAATAAAACCTTTAATATAATTTAGTATATATACTGGGGCTAAAACTCAGTATATTGCCCAAAAATCTTGCGACATATTTTTCTTTTAGAGTTAATCTCGAAAAAGAACTTAAAATCGGAGCAGAGCTCAACAAAATCATTTTTGCAAAACGAACATAACACGCATACATAACATATAACAGAAACAAAGTTTGTCACGCATTTGTTTGAAATCGAATATTTTTATTTTATCGTGTGGAAATTTAGTAATTTTTTCATAAATAAATATTATATAACAAATTTGTTTTTGATATATTAAAGTTTATATATATACTAATACCAGCGCACGTTGGGATCTCGATCTAAAATTGTGAGACCTCAACAAAAATAACTTCACTACATAAAGTCGTCACCCCCGTGGCAACTAAGAAAGCCAATCGAAATGGGAATCTGGACCCGCAGAAGTCCGAGGAACTTAAAGCATTACCTGTGAGGAATACAAATCAAGATCGGAAACATCCAACAAGCAAAGATATTAGACCGAGTAAGGAAACTGCCATTTGTTAGTAACGAAAATATAACATGATTTATTTGTCAGAATATTCTTATTTTAATTTTTGGTTGTTAAAGAAAACTTTTATTTAATGCCTCTCACGGCTGCTATTCAAATTTCGAGCCAATAAAAGAGTTTTCTAATGATTATGCATGAACGCCACCGCCATAATGGCCCTGAATAAATTAGATTAGGAACCTCTAATTCGTTAGAAATAAAGTCTTCAGAAATGACGAAAGAAAACGAGAGTTTCTGTCCTGAATTAATTGTCTAAAATTTTAATTGTTATGATAACATATTCATAGTAATATTATTTAAAGAGGAATAGATATAAAAATATTTTAATACAAATGATGATGTATAATTATTTTAAGTTTTTCATAACTTTTTACTTTAAAAATGCGTAAATGCTGATTTATAGGAAATGTCTAATTCTTTCTTGTACAAGGAACCAACTATCTGACTATTAAGTTTTTATTTTGTGTATGCTACACTTTCAATAAAAATTATTATGGAAATTTTACTGTTTCATCTTCAATAAATAATTAACCGAGATATTTATGCTAGGACTGATCGTATATCGTTTATGTATTTTTGCCTGGTGAGTTTTCCTAAATTACTATCTGAATTAATTTTCTGATCATTTTACCATTAAGAAGAAACTATGGAAGATTCTATGGCCACGATTATTAAAGAGTTAAAGCATCTCCGTAAAGAGAACTCAAGCCTGCATCAACAATGCCTCTGTCTCAGTCGCGAGATGCAGAGAGTAAGAGCCACGTGGTCAGAGCCGGTCAGAGTAAAGAAACTTTATCAGAAACTCGATATGGCACAAAAGGGCTGGAAGGAAGAAAGAGCCCTGAATCAAGTCCAGAAAATACAAATACGGGTGTTAGAAGCAGCTGTAGCCGCATGTCAGGAGAGGCAGGCCGTCACCTACCTGTTGGTATTCGCGCCGGCCCAGAAAGCTTACCAGAACACGGCTAATCCGGCTCCACCATCATTTAGACCAAAGTCTCGCGCAAGACCAGGACGCGCGGAGAGGAGGAGACAGAAGGAACGTAAATCATAATTAATATAAAAAATCCAATTGAAACGAAATAAATTCGTAAATAAAATCTTATTGTCGTTTTATCTTTCTATGTGCACTCGTTAATACAGATTTGTAAGAAATGAAAATAAAGTGACGAAAAGTTGATTGAGTAGGGGACCTAGGAAAAATTAAGTCGAGCATAAACCTTCTATCGGTAGCTCGCTGAACCAGCTGTAGACCGGGTCTTAGCAGTTTTGGAAACAAAGCTCATATTTGACGGTCACAGAACCATTGGTTACAGTACCAACGTTGCCTAGCAACGGGTAACCAGTGGCAGGCAGTTAGCATTATTATGATTGGGGTTAAGGTCATATCGACCACTAGTAACCCCACAATATAATTAAAATATTCTAATAAAACTGAGGAATAAGGGCGGATCCCTACAAAAAGTTTAATAATTATAATAATAATAAGGATAATAGTTATGATAATGGTAATAATAATAATAATATTAATAATAATACTAATGATGATGGTAGTAATACGAATAATCATAATAGTAATGGCTGTAACAATTGGTAAGAATAATACATATAATAGTTACGATGATAATACTAGTAAAAATAATAGGGAACATAGTAGTTATAATGGGGATAAGGATAAGAGTGATACCGTGAGGATATTTAACATAACGAAGAGTGTACAGGCCATAGTAAAATCAATGATACGAACAGCAACAAGAAGGAATATGGGAATGGACATAATGATAAATGATATAATAGTATAGATTAACATTTGAAGGAGATAGGAGAATAATGGGACCTTAACATCGAAATCGAGCACAGGCCTTCTATCGGCAGCTCGTTGGACCCACGGATCGTTCGGTCAATTATAGCATTAGTAATAGCGCTCACTTTTTGCGGACGATCTACCCACTCGAACACAGTTCCAACGTTGCTTAGCAACGGGTGCCGAGTGGTAAGCGAAGAATATTTGTATGGGGTTGTCTGTGTAACTACCATATAGTTTCAAAATACCCACTAACCCACCACACCTCTGATTTCTTTATAAGTGACATAATATTTTACTACAAAACTTGACTGAATAAGATTTATTTAAGGTATTCATAAATCTGATTCATAGTCAAATTTTGTAGAAAATATAATGTCATTTATATTTAATATTATATTTATTTACTAGATTTTTGGAATTGATTAGTTTTAATAATCTACTTATTATCATACATATCAATTAATTTTGGTATAATATTTAAAATTGATAAAGATTAAAATTTTGAACTTCCAAAATACTAATTTATTCATGCAACAGGAAAATGATTATTGACAGAGAATTTGATATATTAGTTCAAAGTATTAAATCCGAGAAAAACACTGAATATTTTGAGAGTATTAAATTCGCTGAAAAACTTTTCAATGATTTATGTCAAATTGAAAATGATTATTCAAAAATTTTTTTGCATAAATTAATTAATTTATCAATAATTATTAAATATTATCCAAAAAGAATAATTAAAAAAGGCACTAATAGCCAAACAGGAACTCAATTTGATGCGACAATAATGTGCCTATTGAATTTTGAATATGTTCGATTTTGCAACGTAGAAATTACCCCAATTTTATGCTTTGTAAATGGGAAAGAAAATTTGCAATATAAGTTGCATTCTAAGGAAAATCAAAATCTCTGGACATTGAAGTTAACCAACTTGTATTAAAATTGAATTACCTAATTTTAGGAATATGAGATGGAAGTCCAAGAGTGAAGGTCGTTCATCAAAAAGTCGATTCCCTAAAAATGTTATATCATTTTCTTTCACCGCTAATTATACATTGAAATTCTCAGAATATAATATCACAAAAACTCTTAATTCTGACACGGTTGTGATTATTGTACATTCGAACCAGGAAGTTGACAGTTTGTTGACTTTGTTTTGGGATGATTATTATAGGATAGATCGTGAAAGTCTGATGGAGTTATCTTGTAAACATGATTCAACATTTGAAAATTTGATTGAAAATCTTTCCGATTTCTTTGAGAAGGAAACTAGTCGTTGTTTGACAAAAGAAAATCAAAACTATTTGTTACGCAAAGTGAGTCGCTTTTGCAATTTTATTTTAAAACGAATTATTAATTAATTTTTATAAAAAATTTAAATTGAAAAATTCTTTTCTTTTTCCATTGAATATTTTTCATTTTATTTATTCTTTTGATTTAATTTATTTCTTAACTTATTTTTTATGGCGTTTTCCTCATTATTGTTTTCTTTGACAATAAATATGTATTTTTTTGTGATTTCGTGATTAGTTATTGTATCTGTGATTTAATTGTAAAAAAAACATAATTTGTCGAGACATCCTTCATGATAAAGTTGCATCTTGGTTCAACTAAGTAGATTCCAAAATAATATTATCGAAAAGTGTCTTGGTTCTTCCATGAATTAGGAAAATGTAGAATCAATCGATAATTCTCAGAAATTTGGCTATGTCCGAACGGACTTCGTCGAAATTTCATCATAGATATTTATGACAGATCATCGAAAACTCAAGATATTTTGATTGGACTTTAATTTTCTAAAGTAGATTTAAATGGGGATATCCAATCTTTGTTCAAATGTATAATATTGTTGCAAGAAATATGAATATTTGTTTAAAACAGGCCTGGCCAACCCAAATCACTTTGCGGGCCAACCTTTTTATCCAAAAATTTCAGCTGCCTATATATTACATGAAAACCTCAATTTTTATTGAAATATTTATTTGAATTATTTCAGTACATAGATTTATTTGAACTATTCAAGAAAAACATTTATTTTTATATTTACAATAGATTTTTTTATTGTTTCAGTACACTTAAGTATAATATTTATTAATGTGATATTTGCTTTTTTTTAATGTTTTTAAATCTACATCAAATTTGGTAGTTGCACATCGTAATTGGCTTTCAAGATTTTCGTTTGTTAATGAAACGAGAAATTTACTTTTATTAAATTTCATTTTTGAAAAAAAGGCTTCACAAACATGTTGGGGTTATAATAAAACATGAATAAAAATTTTAAATTATCAAAATCAATTAAAATTAATTAAAATTTTGAAAAAAGTAAAAGTCAATATTTTTCTGGGGGAAAGTGTTAACCGGTGGCAAATTTGATTTTGAAGATAAATAAAATACTATTAGATTGAGATAAAGTATATTGAAGGGTCGGGAGCCCAAAAATAAATAAATTAATTAATTAAATTATTTACCGACGAACCCATTAATCAACGGCCGCCGAGCTGAACGTCAGCTTAATGGGTTTCCCGGCATTTGTAAAATGGGCAATAAATTGTCCGAACTGGAAAAATTGTTTCTCTAGCAGTAATCCAAATTAATTGGAACCTAAAAATTATAAAAGGAACTGACAAAATAAGTTGCTAGTTGGTCGAAGAGAAAATCTAACGAGTCGGAGAAACGAGTTAAAAGCAGTAAACAGATAAAAAAAGTTTATCAGATTGCAGTGACTTATTTCGTGATACCCTTAGGGTGTGTACGAGAAGTAAACAATTGTATATCGTGGTGAATATTTGTCAATAAAGATTTCTTTTTAGGATTTTGTCTTACTGATTATTGAACACGAGGAGTTAGATCGAGAGACCTTTTCATCGACGAATATTTAATATCCCAACAAACATATGTAGATCCGAAGGCGCTTACAATTTTTTGAGCAAATAATCTTAAGTTAGGATACCTTTCTGCTGTTATATACGTGCTGTTGAACTCAATTTTTGATGTCGTTTAATGCACATGCTTAAACTCATTGTTACACTGCAAATTGATTATTTCCATCTGTAAAGCTTCTGGAACAGTGAAAACGTGAACTTGAAATGGCGAAGAAAATATCTCAAACGTTTTGTCATATTTTGTAGGTTCTGAGAAACGACGAGTAAATTCATTTTTCTAATTTCATCAACGTACTTTGCAAAATTAATAGTTTGACTGCTATTAAATTCTTTTAATAACGGAAAATGTTGAAGAAACTTCACTGAAGATTGTTTTTTCTAAGTTGGGACTCAAATAAAATTATCTTGGTTTGGAATGCTTTTATATGATTACAAGCATCAATATTTAAAGTATCTTGCCCCTGTAACTCCTTGTTTAGCTGGTTAATTTTTTCGGTTGTATCTACCAAGAAACACAGGTACAGCAACTACATTTCGTCATTTAAATTTGAAACTGGATTTCTCTCTTCAGCCATAAAATTTTCTATTTCCATCCGTAATTCAAAATATATTTTTAAACATGCTCCGCGACTCAATCATCTAACTTTGGTAAAATAGACAATATCGCCATATTCCGAACTTAATTCGTCAAGGTATGCTTTGAACTTGCGATGCTGAAGCGCATGTGATCGAATATAGTTAACTGATTTTATTACCACATCCATGACATGGTTCATGGACAATACCTGGACACATAAATTTTGCTGATGTATCAAACAGTGTATTACAAATATTGCACTGGGCTTAACAGATGTAGCTTCAAGTTCATCCATAAACAACTTTACAGTTCCTTTATTTTTACCAATCATAGCAGGCGCACTATCCGTTGTTAGTCCAGGAAGCTTCTCTAAACGTAAAGAATTACAAGATAAACATTTTTTATAGAGTGAAAACATCCTCTCCTCTAGTGGTGTCTTTTAAATTTAAAAGATTTAACATTTCTTGTGTCGCTCCGAAAGAATCATTAACTCCGCGAATAAATACAGCAAGTTGGGATGTATCTGAAATATCTGTACTTTCGTCGAAAGCTAGAGAATATGCTTTTAATTGTTTAATCCGTTCTCGTGAAGTCACCACTATTTCATCTGAAATATCATTAATGCGACGACAAATAGTTTGACGCGACAAACTAATGCTTGAAATCATTTTATGCGTTGGTGTACTGGGAAACTTTATTACCACTGGTTATCAATTTTTGCCAAAACCCACACGCCTTTCCATTTTCTAGAGTTCAATTTCCCTCGCACACCACATAATTTACAGATCACCATCATACACCCATGGATTAATCCATATTGTTAATGTATATGATAGCCGAATGCTATTTGAGCAGGTGAGCACTGTTGCCAATACTACTCCTCGAATAACCTTCGTTTCAGGTTCAAAGCGGCCGCTAGAAGGTCTTACGCGTTATTCCGTGTTTCCTTGATCTCGAAATATACCTGGTTCCTTAAGTTTAATTAATGAACTTGATTGGAGAGGTATCGAATAACCATGATACTAACCAAATTATAAATTTGAATGGCAAGCTATAGTGTTATAGATAAATCAAACTAGTACTTTAACTGATAGTTATTTAATACAAACAGAAAATTTATGTATTGACTTATTTAATTTTACTATTACGATTTAATCGCCTATTATTCCTACAATTACATCAAATTGAAATTTACAATATCTAATTTATGAAATAAATTAGTACACAATACATTTTATTTCGAAACTAAAGAAAAACAACAGAAAAATTCATAAGCTGTCATCATAAAAAACCACGGAGATTGAACATGTTCTAGTCTAACAGAGACGCATTATTATTCGTCCCCATCGATGTCTACGGGGAGACAACGGCGTTTGGGGCATCGTGAGGTCGGATTTGGTACTGGTTGTCTGGTTTTTCGTTCTTGTACAATTGTCGGCTCAACAATCGACATAATGAGCGGTGACGATCGTCCGCTTGTTGGGTAAGCTTTTCCCATCATTTCATTGGAAGCGGTGGATATTTTGATGTGCACGAGAGACTCGCTGCCAGACGTACTGATTGTTATTTGTGTTGGAACGGGGTGTGAAAAGAGGGGTGGAATCGGCGCATATAATATCTCTACGTTGGAGGTGCAAATGTTAATTTCATTCTTAGAATGGTCCTCGATATTCCATCATCTCTGAATGCTCATTACTCTGTAAGTTTGCTTGCAGCAGGGCATTTTCGACTCTCTGTCTCTGCCTCCGGCGACGGTTCCGGTTGGGCTTGTGTCGTCGATTGCCCGGTACAGTTTCTGCTGTAGGCATAATGCTATTCTGACAGGACATTGGATCTCCTGCATGAGATGGCAGCTGGTGAGCCGGGATTATGTCCAACTCTTGCACTAGTTTTCTGCTCTGTAGACGAGCTTGCAGTTCCCGTTCTGTGAATGTCTGCCGGAGCGCAGCGCTCTGCTCGGATATCGTGATCCACTGGCTCCGGGTTTCGATAATTAAGTCATCGCGGGCACGAGAGAGCCGCGTAATTTTTTGATAGAACCCCTTGGTGACTTCGGGTGAACACCAAGTGCCCTTAACTTTATTATATTTTACTCTGAGAATAGAATTCTCTCTCGAGCTTTTCTATCTTTTGAGCCATCACCACTGTAGATGGAGCCGGGGTGATCCTGGGAATCCGTGGTAAATTCGCTTACGAAGCCATAGGTAGACAATATCCGAAGAAATCTATTGTGGAATTTGAACAAATAATGAACTTAATTGGTTTCAAGTGTGATTGGCCTTTGGTTTCGGAATACCGTGTAATTGAACAGATCGACAGATGGACGAGACTTTCTCTAGCACAATTCAAGCAAAGATTTCCTACAAATGTTATATTTTAAGTCGAAAATTTATTCCAAAGTTGTTTTCTATTTAATATTCCGATTCGATTATATTAATTTGTTTCTGTTATTTTAGACAATTTTCTGATTTAATTATATTGAGTTACTGCTGTTATTTTTAACCGATTGTAGAAGGTAGGCGGTGGTCAGTAAATCGGCCTACAAAGAAAAAATAACGTGTAACTTTATTTTGATTGGAAAATTTTGTGTCAGGTTAAATTTGTGCTACTCATTGAAATTTCCTGCTTGATGTGATAGGATTGTTGATCAGGGTAGATTTTATTAAGTGTTATTAAGATTATTTCTTCAAATTACGATTCCTAGTTAAGTGGAAACGAACTATAACATTGGCAAAAAAATTTGTTATGTCGCTTGGTTAATAGCGGAAAATTTTTATGGTGCTTCCTACCCATCAGAGCTACTGCACCTGCTGTACGCTGGGTCTACCTCAATGTTTCCGATTGGTTTTGTGCAAGGTGTGGCTATTCCAGTAATTAATAAATTTTCTGTCGAAGTTTATAGTGCGACTTTTATACAGCTTTACTGGTATCTATCTTCTGGCGTTATTTGATTTCGTTGGTTCGTATCGTTAGTTAGGTTCCTTATAGGTTAATTTGTCCCTTAATGTTTCTATTTGTGGCGAACTTTATATACCTAGTTACTAGCATGCGTGCTGTTCGGTTATTTCCTATAAAGTACTATTTCACTGATGCCTTCCTGCGTTCAGCTTCACAACAAGACATTCGACTTTGGTGACCGTACGATTTATACTCTACCCTTAGCTAGCCAGTCGTATTATAATTAAAGAGGCTTTGATAAAAATTTTACTTAATGATTGATTAGTGATCACTACTAGTTCCCTTAAATAATTGCGCCCTTCCCGTATTTTAATTTCTGCTCGTCTCGACCGATGTTTCCATCAGCCGTTACGAGTGGTAAAACGGTGCCCTGTGGGTAAAGTCCTGCGTCTTACGACCAGGCCTCGTCGTGAACAACCGAGTTTTTAAGAGTGCACGGCCAGCAATCACAACTAACGAAAGTTAACTCGTTAGCCGGATCACCAGCCTACCCTCTTGAGAGCTATTTCTATACGTAAATATGAATATTAGCCGGAAACTCTTCATATAAATAGGTAAATATGTTTTAATGAGCATCCAAAACAGTTTACAAAGATTATAATAGTTTACTTAACATAGACATTACAAAAGAAAGATACAAATAATAATTCCTTACTTCAAAATTCAGTTGAAAAATTTCACAAAAATTTCAGATTTTTAATAGTTTTAGAATAATAGTAGTTGTAGTTAGTTGAGTTAAAAATAATGAATTTGGTCGTTTATATAGTGTTGGGCCAGAACACAAACGGCCTTGTAAATGTTTAAATGAATCGGTAACACACATGCAAATATAACATGCAGCTTCAAATTCAAACCTATGATAACATCAATTAAACCTAGCAAAATACGAGAGAAAAAGCAATTACAGATAAAATAATAAACATAAAAATAAATTAAAATAATAACAAAAAAGCACCAAGATCCGCACAATAAAAATATAAACATAACACGAAAACTCAACAAATTCGACCGAAATTTGAATATTTAACAAAAATAAAAATTTCATGAAAATGGAATTAAAATCAAAGAATTTGAATTAGAAATAATTCAATAAAAATTTTAAAGAAAAAATTATCAAAATAAATTAGAAAATAATAAAAATTAAGATTAGAATACACTAGAAAATATCAATGTCGAATTTTGTTTTACTAAATCAAAAAGAACACGCAAGGTTAGGGACAAAAAATAGGTATATATACCGATTCATTTTCACACAATTTTAACCAAATTTTGAACCATTTTCAAACCATTTTTGATCATTTTTGAAAATTATATTTTGAATCACTCGATACTTTAAATCTATTTTAGGTGAGTGAGAGTTTTATTTGAAAACTCTCTCTCCACGTCTCGTCCTCGCAACCTCAATTGGAGCTCTGCTTGGATGTCGGCGTGGGGGAGTAGTATTTTTATTTGGTATGATGTTATGCTTTAGCAAGTAATTTGGTATATTGTTTTTAATATTTTAATAAACATTTATAAAACCTAAAATCAGTTTATTTTCGTTTAATTATTCATTTATTGTCGAAATTTTTCCGGCCCACAGCCAAGACACATCACAAGTTAGTAAACTCCACATATTATTCAGATTCGTGTAAGTGCGTGGAATATCGCCGATGATCTGTGCCCGTGAAGACCCGGAGTGCGGAACGCAGGGATCGGAACGTCAATATTATTCCGTATAGAAGAAAGGAGAAATAAGGAGGTGGTCTTTTGGCTGCTTCCTCGTTTTCTGTAAATTCGACCTAAATTAATCTACATACGGCTCAAAATCACCACACCGAGTAGTCCAGTGGGCACTCATTAAATATAATATGAACATAAAATGCGTTCAAGGCTTATTAAAGGGAAAGGTGACGTGGAATAAAATTAATATGAAATCACTTCTATGCAATTAAATCAATTAACTTTATGAATTTAACTCAAATGCGGATTTAGACGAGGAATAATAATTTTATCAAACGAATAACCATGAACTCCCAGTAAAGTCGTAGATTTAATCATATTCCAAACCAGAGTATACATTACTAATAGCAATAATGGAAGAATTCTTCAAAATCCCTTATAGATAAAAGGTAGTCATTACCAAGCCCAACTGTTGATCAAAAGTGGCTCCCGCATAAAAGGGAATTAACCTAAATAATTAAATTTAAAATACAAACACCGATAAAGGAGAGGAAAGTCTATTGTAAACCAAATAAAAGAAAATTACCCAACTCCTCTTGAACAGCCAACTGAACCGGTGTAATAACCCACCTGTTTTCTGCCCCTTTGGACCACTTCAGTACCAGCTAGTACTACTACGACACCGGCTTCCCACATTTGATGCCTGTTCCACTGTCAAATCATTTAACTTTTGACCGAAAATATTCGATGAATTCGTAGGCCATAAATGATCTCGATCATCATCATAAACCAATTTGCCAGAAACCTATGTCGCTGACATTTCCTAGAGTTGAATAATTAAACTCGAAACTCCATAAAATAAAATTGTTTAATAGCTCGTAATACCGTGGAGTGAACAATAGATAAAAATTGTTACAACGTAACCCTGAACGCCATAAGGACCCATGATGAAGGAGTATCAATCGACAAAATAAATTCCAGTACTTGCAGATAAGAGAATGCCTACAATCTTTCCTGAATTGCAACATCACGGAACGTCTAACTACGAGGAATAAATTAATTGAATATTAATAAAATAAAGAGAAATGCCGAGTAGTGGAAATAACATGGGAACACTCGCAGTGAAATTGTGAAGTTGACAATGGCACATGCGGGTTTTCCGATGTTAACATCCAAAAGAAAAACTTACCCGATTTCCAATTCGAATTATCATTCCAAAAATGAAGATGTATCTAACGTATATCAATATTTGACATCACGTCAGGATGGACGTAGTCTTAAATTCCAAGCGGATGCCGCAATTGTTTATACAGAAGTCATCAGATATGAATAATCCACCCGAATGTCGATTATCTATCATCTTACCGGCGATCATCATGTAAATAAAGTAACTCATATTTAATAATATCCCTCAAATAAACTCTTAAATCATTTTTTATTCTTGTTTGATTAACTATAAATTGATAATTTAATTGTGATTGGTTTACCTGATAATTTAATTCCCCGTTATTTTTGATAAATCATTTAACGATAGTTGTTCTGATTTATGGTCGCTAGGAAATGGATAAGTTAACCATAATTTTGACGCTCCTCATGAAAATTCCCCAGATAGGAGCTCCTTTAACCTTAAAACTTTGATTTCGACAAATATTCAGTAGGAATCTGATCGCAAGTTATCTAGAAATTTTTGGACGGACCCTTTATGATGGCCCTTAACCAAACGAGTCGTAGAAACAAATATTATTTAACCCTAATAAGTTGATTTTGGCAGAAATTCCCAAGTAAGTCATTGACTATAGCTTCGAGATCGTTGTCAGGATTCAGTGGTATTGATGACATAGGCTATAGGTAGATTGAACTATATTTAAATTTTTGCTTGTTTTTAAATGTTCTTAAGTTTTTAGTTAATAATTATCCGCAATTAAATTACTATAATCATTTTGTGGAACGAAAGGTCTATCAAATACTCATCCAAATATGAATTTTTAGAGTCCCCTTAAAGTAATCTCGAATTATTAATTTGCTCGGAAATCGAAGAAAAATTTTTTCAATTGTAAGTGGCGTTTTCAATGCATCTATTCTACATTGACCTGGTAGCTCGTTTAACAATTGTGAAATTGCTAAAGACATTCAACCTAGGATATGATTAAAGAAATTAATGTTACATCGCTCTCGAAATACCCTCAACCCGCACTAGTTTATAACTTATAAATGTCCGTGATGAATGTTGGTTACTCATAATGTTGAGTTTTCGGCGCACATCTGTTATTATATGGCCCTGTTATGGAGTATACCTTAGATTCATTCACATTATTTTTATCGTGAACGTTATTAAATTAAACATGAACATATAATAACATTAATGACTCTTCATATTGCAGAGAAACCCAGCTCGATGGCCTGTGTTTCGACCCATCTTGCGGATCGATGGAGATGGGCATGAGAACGATTCCGGCAGGAGAAATTCCCCGAGATTCCTCAACCGGAGCCTCAACAAATCGGCCGGCAATCGGAAAGCGACCATGGCTTGTGGCTGACCGATAGGTCATGGGAGGAATGGAGCCCGGCCTGGTAGATCCGCGAGCAGGCTCGCCATCTTCTCGAGCAGCTCGAAAGCCACCAACGGCAGGTGGATTTGCAAGTGGTCCAAGCTAGCCAATACCTGGCGAATGTCGAAGAAGATCTACTGGCTGGTCGGATCGCCAGCAGTTATCGACATCCGCGACAATGTGAGGGCTCACCCGTCAACCGGCCAAAAACTACGCGGACCCGCAACACTAAGCGGCCCGTAATGACCATAACCGGTTATTCTCCGGAAGAATGGGTCGAAAAAGGATTTCCTGCCTCCTGAATTTCCAGCCCATGATAAAGACTTCATGTACTTAACGTAACTCCGAATTAATTGAACTTTGATGAAATAAATAGCTTGTTATTTTCGATAATTATCCTTATTGGTGTGAATGTCTTTAATAGGAGAATCCCTTTGTTTGTTACATAAAATTTTGTTGTCTATAACTAATCGTTTAAATGTCTCTATTAATAGTTATGGAACCCATCCAACTACTGCAGAAGGAGCTGACTCGTGCGCAGCAAGCCTACAAGGGCTGTATGAACAAATCATACAGCTAACCAGAGAGATACAAGTGAAATCCACATGGGTGGATCCAGTCAAAGTTAAGCCTCTGCGTCACCGGCTTACCGCCGCTCAAAAGGGCTGGGCCGATGAACGACAATTAAATCAAAGTCTCCGAACGCAGATAAGGGGGTTGGAAGTTGCCTTGTCCGCCAGTCGGCAGTAACCTACCCTCTTGTCTTCGCTCCATCCCAATTGGCTTATCGGGATTCAGCAACCAAACCAACGCCCGCTGTAACTCCTAATACAACCCCATCCAGCAGTTATAGGCCGGGGCGGAAAGAGCGTGCCAGACGTAGAGCCGCTCGACTGTCGAATAAACTTAATTGAATTAAACTTGTTTCATCTGTGAATTTTATTAGATTACAAAGATTGTTCAATTATTAAAAGTGATATTTTAGGACTCGAAGGATGATAAAAACCCTGCAGTTATTTCGTGAGCAGTCACACTTCTTCAGGTAGTCGTCGTTCTATCTAGGAACACCATCACCGTATCTAACACTCACTAATATGATTCTGACCTTGAAACTCCTCACACACAAGTTACTTACAAAGCGAGCATAGGTCTTCCATCGACAGCTCGTTGAACCCAGGGTTGTCCGAGCAATTACAGCATTAGTAATAACGCTCACTTCTTGCGGACAATCACCCACTCGAACACATTTCCAACGTTGCCTAGCAACGGGTGCCGAGTGGTAGCTAGAAATATTTATATGGCGTTACCGGGGCAACTATAGGAAGATTCAAACAAATAACAAAACCCAGTAACCCACCAATAGTAGTTTTATGCATGTCGATTTTTCGTCATTTTAACGGCTTTTTATTATTTTTATTAATTTTAAAATATTTTTATAATTTTTTATGTATTTTTCCTTATTTTTTGATATATTATTTTTGTTGTTATCAGATTTATTTTTATTGTAATTTTTATACAATGTTCTTTTTTAACCCTTAAAATTTTGTTTTTTGGTCGCCGCATCTGCCTATGTTTTTTCTAAACCTTATTTTGCAAGGTTTTGGCAGTTTATTTTATTTCATATATGTTTCTTTTTGCCTCTGGATGCGTAAATTGATTTTATTAATATATGTTTTTGTTGGACGTATGGGAAACTTACCTTATTATCTTAACGCTTAACTTATTAGTGTGACTGTCGTCTTTAACCTCTAGGGGGTGTTTTCCCGATACGCCGCACGATTTGGATAACCCTTGCGTACCCATGACCGAGATCATGTTGGTAATGTACGCAACGGCCGAATGCCATTCGAGCAGGTGAGCGCTATTACTAGTGCTACTCCCCGAAGGACCTTCGCTTTCCCGGTTACTTGCTGCTGATGGAAGGACTTACGCATCTTATCTCTAGCTTATTCATAAACTCCCTTGGAGTTACGTTAGCTAAGTCGAGATAATCGTGGGAATCATTCTCATCTTTCAACCCATGTTACCAGATCCCATCCGATGAATTACTGTCAACTATTACCGATTTCTTCATCCCTTTCGACCCAAACTTGATTGACCCTATCCCCAAAGAAAGAGAAAAAGAAACACAAGTAATTTGTATTGTAATATCACACATTGGTAGATGGTGTTCGGGTATGATATCTAGCCGACGGGCCCGAACAATTCCCGGGACGCGAGCTCGAAGCTCAACGTCCGTAAATGCTTGGTGGAGAGCCGTAGCCTGCTCTTTGATTAGCAGTCGCTGGCTACGCGACTCTGTGACTAATTCATCTCGAGCCCGAGTCAATCTTGCTATTTTCTGATGTAGGCCCTGGGTGACTTCTGGAAAGGACCAGGTGCCTTTTACCCGTTCATATTTCGACCGCAGTGAGTTATATTTTTTCTCCAGTTCCTCGAGTCTTTGTCGGAGCGCGATTACCGACGGAGAAAGTCGGGGGATCCGCGGGAGGTTGTTCAGAGATGAGCCGGTTTCTGAGTTCATATGCTAAAAGGGAAGAGAGGAGATTTATGAAGTAGTATTTTACTGAGAGGTAATGTAGGGTTATTGTCTAGTTGACTGGGGTAGCTGGAGGAATTGGTCAAATTATAGGTGATTTTTTGGGCGAAAATGTTTTACTCCGGGCAGTATAACGTTAACAGCAGATATGGGTTAAATCGGTTAGATAGTTACGACAGTTGGGGGGATTAAACATCCTATCGGACTTACGGTTACTATTTAAGCTCATTTACCTAAGGCTGTATGAGCTAGTTTACCTAATTCCTATTATATTGACAATCGTATTGAAGGAGCTTTCGTCATAGTGCTTATGTAATTTGAGTCATTACCGCCTAAGGAAATTTTCCGGTTTCAAGAAAAATTGATCGATTTCTAAATTGGTATAACTAACCATGATTACTATTAAAGTCGGAGCCTCTACGATCAGTTGGGCCATTATATTATTATATAACTTCTCAATTATTGATAACTAAATTATCACAAAGGATTACCTATTAATTATTAATAATAACATTATCGATTATCCATAATTTAGGGTCGCTACTGATATTTAAGGTTACACTATTTTTATTCTACCAGCAATCACCGACTAATGGGACTCTCCGTTAATTGTCACGAGATAGGGTTATGATATTTACTAATAGTTAGGGATTATTATGATTATTTAATTTCCAATATCCATAGCGTAAAGATTATTACACTTAATTAATTACTGATATTCATGGAGTAAAGCTTATTACAATTATTGGTTTATAGATAATTATAGAGTAAAGATCTTTACCATTATTTAATTATAGATATGGGGCAAAGATTACTACTATTATTTAATTACAGATATTTGTGGAGTAAAGATTATTACAATTGTTTAATTATAGAGGTTTATAGAGTAAAGATTTTACCATTATTTAATTACAGATATTTATGGAATAAAGATTGTTACAATTGTTTGGTTACAGATATTTATAGAGTAAAGATTTTTACCATTATTTAATTACAGACCCTGCTAGCAATTTCAATGAGTACAACGATAAAAAGAATTTATCTTAGATATATTTACAGACAAAAATTATGTATATTATAGATCATTATTTCTTACTGGAGATTCGATTATTAAACTTACCTAAAATTGCGTTATTCCTTGTATTATTAAATCCAAATTTGGAAGAAAATACTCCTAGGGTGTTGGGACTGGATAGAGCCGCAGAATAGGGTACCGATTTGAGTTATCTGTGTTGTTATTAAAGTGTTGGTGACTAGAACGACTACCACAAATCAATAGTTCGCATTAATAATGCTGGTGATGAGAAAATTGCGGTGGCGTTGATTAAGCTAGTAAACTAGAAATTATTGATTTTCTGAGATTGCTGATAGTCGTTATTTAGCAATTTTATTAACTCATGGAATTTTCAGTATTTGTGCTAGGTGAGTAGTTTGTATGCAACCTTAAAGTGACGGTATTGATTTATGGAAAGACAAATTGTTCACACAGATTTCTCTAATCGCCGATTGGTGAATGGACTGATCTCCTATCGGGTGCAACTGAATTCGCGGTCACACTAAATGCAGATTAGGCTAGCACGTTTCTCGAGGGTTCTATCAATTCCAGAAAATTACAAGGAATGGTTCTATGGCGACTGCTTTCTACTGGGAGTTACGCGTCCTAATTGAAGATGACGACGAATTTTAGGTCGGAAACCTCTTGATATTGCTACTACCCGAGTTCGTTACGTCTACTTGATCATGTCATTGGAGTAATTGGCTCATCTCTTTGACACTCATGCGGAATATCGATGCTCACTTTCGATCAATTCAGATGTGGTACTCGACCTATTCGCGAAGAAAATTCTCGGAACGTCTATCGGTGGTATGGGACTCATTTTACGATTCAGAATATTTCTCGATTATCGCTTTTTGGATATACTATGGCGTTACAGCGGTTGTTTTCAATCTGGTGTCTATGACTATTATTTTATGTATGTTGTGATACCATCGAACGAATAAAATTGCAGGCATTTTTGTTATTTATTTTCTAATTTTTTTGTAAATACACAGCTATTTATTCTATTATACCTACTCCTACTACCCAGTATTGGCTTATTAATTCGTCCGAGATTGAAAACGTTTCTTAGATCATCCCGTGATCTTGCCTAACATCTCCTTAACTGAAATAGCGCTCTTCCCGAAATTTTATTCTTACTCGCTCCGGCCACTTTTCAGCAGTCACTTCGAGTTGTACAACGATGCCCTGCGTGGAGGTCCTGTGCGTATTGCCAGACCCTACTGCGGACAACCGAGGTGTCCACGAGGCATGACCCGCGAGCTCAACTAAGGGACTTAACCCACCAGCCGGCACGAGATCCGTCCCATGAACTTCTATTTAAATACAGGTAATATAAGATTTTGAGGGACTCGAACAGATATATGAATATATGTATGCATATGATGATAGTTATTTAACGAAAACATTGAAGCAAAACATTATGAACATCATAAAAGTTTAATCGAAAATTTGTTACATTAACATATAAACATAAATGAACTAAAATTAACAAAAATCCTTACGCTTTGACAGTTGAAAATTTTCAGAATAAGAATAGATTGAAAAATTTTGCATAAGTTAAAAAATAATGAAATTTGTCACTGTATATATACTATTTTTGTGCGTGTGTGCGACCAATGGGCGATTTTTCGCCATTTTTAGGGCTTTTTAATTATTTTATTAATTTTAAACTGTTTTTATTATTTTTTGTGTATTTTTCTCTATTTTTAATATATAATTTATTTTATAGTTAATTTTTATTTTTATTACTATTTTCTATAACATTATTTTTAGCCCTTATTATTTGTTTTCTGGTCGCCACTTCTGCCTGTGTTTTTTCTAAACCTTATTTTGCAAGGTTTTGGCAGTTTATTTTCTTTTTCATGTGTCTCTCTCTGCATCTGCCTGCTTTTTAGTAATTTTAGTTAATTATTTGTTTTATTTAATTTTGTTATATTTTTAATTTGTTTTAATTAATATGTTTTTATTAATTTTTGATATCTCTTGTGGTGCGTGTTTATGTACAGTGACTTATTTCATTACTTTTTTGGTTTTGTTTTAATTTTTATACAATTTTGTTTAAATTGTGGCTCTGAACCCAACATTTTAATTGATTTTGTTATATTTTCATTTGTTTATTTGGTGTTTTTATTTTATTTTTGGTTTCTGCTTGCGGTGCATGTGTATGTACAGTGGCCATTTTCTTTATTTTTGTTTTAACTCGTTTTACCATTATATATTTTTTTAATTTTGGCTTTAAGCCCAACATATGTTTATCTGACATAACATCTTCTATAACAGCTGCCAAACATTCTTTTACAAA
>CM039679.1:51259885-51299885 GCA_022537955.1 Schmidtea mediterranea | reverse complement strand
GTTTCGTAATGATTTTCGTTTCCTTTCCTTTTTATGCTATATACAGGCCGATCCTGGCACGGCGAAAATTTTGGGAAATCTCCCCCGTCGTCAAATTTGGGACATGAGACCGCACAGAGCGGCCGCCTACCCATGATCGGCCCTGTCTATATAATTATATATACGCGTTCCGGTAAAAAAAATTAGCACAACACACTGGTGACAACTCTAAAGAAAAATACCTTTACCCTGCAACTAAAGAATTTTTTTATATCTAAGAAAGTACATGTTTGAAAAATTGTGGATATTGCTAAAGATGATTCTCTGGCTTTTATTGGTGTTAGAAAAAGTTTCATTGTTATATGTCAGAAAGCTGGCAAATGCACATCTTGATAATTGCATTCGTTTGAGAGCTACGAACTACTCACCAGAATTAAATAGACTGTTGATGAGAGTCATAAAAACTACAATTTGAAAATAGTTACAATCGTCTTAGAGAATTGCTAATCAGAATTAATTGACATCCAATATTTATTTATGTTTTTCAAAAACCTCAAAAATTAATAAACTCGTCTAATTTAACAAATCAGAATAATTTCTGAAATTAATCTTTTAAAATATTTCAATATCTTAAAATAACTTTAAAACATTTAAAGTACATAACTATTTCGTTTTACGAATATTGTCATTTCATCGTTCATTCAATTCTTCTCTGTTTGCCAGTCTTTCCAGTTTGGAGTTCAACTTGGTGTGGTGAAATAAAATTGATGATCTTATATGGGGCTTCGTATTGTATCACATCTTTTTTCTATTTTGTGGTTCTTTTCTAAGTAAAACATTCTCTCCCACTTCAAAAAATCTATTACCTCTCTTTTTCCATCTATATTCTTAATCCTAACTACTTTCTCTGTATTGTATTTTACTCTCACGTTTATTTCGTCTCGGGATTCTGGTGCTTGCTGTAAAGTAGAATGTAAATTGATTTTACTACGAAAATTATTTCAAGTGGGAACAGCCCAGTTGAATTTTGTTGTGCCGCTTTTATCGTAAGTTCTATCTTTGGCAGTAGTTCTACTAGCGTTTTTCTTTAGGTTATAATTCTGGAGAATAAATTGTATTCCGGAATTGATCTTAATAAATTTTAAAAGAAATAAGTATTTTCTGTCTATTTACGATTGAAATTACATTTTTTGAATTCTAAATATTCCTTCTCCTTTACAGCCCAAACCAATCGTACTGGTCGCATGCGTCGGTGTTGTGCAAACATGAGTGCAGGTATAAAACCTGTGTTAACTTCATTAAAAAAGTAAAAATCAATAAAAAATTTTTTGGGGGAAGAGAATAATGGATGGTAGCAAATAAAAAGTTAAAAATGAATCCGATAATTTTAAATCGATGTACAGGATCGAGATACGAATTAATTTAGATTTTTTTGACAATATTAATATTTTTTTTGAGAAACAAAATTACTGAGTTCAACATATGTTATACAGTCAGCTCTTTCTTATATGAACATTTATCAAATTCTATAATATTTTTATTATTAACATAATTAATTTTTATCTATGAACAAGAGAACTCTGTTTTATTGACAACAATAATATTAAAAAAAAATAATAATTTAGATAGATTGTTTTAAAAATATTTTTTGCGTATAATTAATTATTAAATAATCAAAGAAAGAAGGCAATGTTTTAATAATTGAAAAACGCCAACTGTATATTCTATAAAATAGCATTTCACTATATATTTCGATCGTTTATCAGTCTTCTTCAGGCTAGAAATCACATTAACAAAATCTAAATGAAAATAGTAAAATCTAAACAATTTAATCAATAATAATCGTATTAAACTCAAATTACAAATTTTAATTTTTAAAATATATATAAAAATCAAAGATCCATTAAATTAAAATATTTAATAAAATTTAAATAAAAAATTAATTAAATTTAAAATCGCAAAATAAAAGTTTAAATTTAAAAATTATTTTTTGTTGATAAAATTTTTAAATTCTATAATTAATGTTCAAAATGTTCAGTCTACATGTATTTTGAATGTATATAAGTAATTGAATGTGCATTGTGTGTATGAGGTTTTTGATGTTTTGTAAATATAATTTTTAAATTTAAACTTTTATTTTGCGATTTTAAATTTAATTATTTTTCTTTTAATTTTATTAAATATTTTAATTTAAGGAATGTTTGATTTTTTTAATTAAAATTAAATTTTGTAATTTAAGTTGAATACGATTGTTATTGATTAATTTGTTTAGGTTTTCTTATTTTCATTTTGATATTGTTAATGTGATTTCTAGCCTAAAGAAGACTGATAAACAGTCGAAATATATAGTGAAATGTTATTTTATAGAATATACAGTTGACATTTTTCAATTAATTAATAAATAGCTTATTTTTTATGCAAACATTTAATTTGTCAAGTTCATGATATAGTTTATTATTTTGAGATATTGCAGAATTTTACAGGAAAGGTTGTTGATTTGTTTGTTTTTATTAGACTAGTCCAAATTTATATCATAATCAGATTTCAAATTTTTTCGTGAAATTTGCCATTTGTTAGGAATTATGCTTGAAGTGAAATTGAAATTCGAATCCTATCGGAGCCTTTAAAAACCAAACATATTTATCGTCATAGAATAATATTATAAAATTTAGTCAACATTAAACATTTTATTCAGATTCAGAACATGTTTCCGACATCTTCCTGTATAACTAAAGATCAATTTATGAAGTCTCCGATGCCCAACCTCAAATCATCATTCGGTCAATGGATCATGTCTATCGTAAAAATGTTAAAAATACCAACTTTAGAAAAATTGTGGATAGATAATCTCATTGAAGGTTTTATTGCTAAAGATGTTAACAACATTTTATTGAAACCTGGATCGTTTCTGTTGCGATTTTCTGAGCGTCAAGCCGCTATTGGTATCGTCCTGAAAACTGAAGATAAAACAGAACCCTGGGCGCCTTACACAGAGGCACATCTTCGTTTAAACAATCTTGCAAACTTACTGTCTGATTTTTCTCAGTTGACACATTTAAGGTTATCAAATGGTCGGTTGTATTCCCTCGACGCTGCTCTTCAGCAGTACATGGCTCAAATACCAATCGATGAAGGTTACACGAAACGCGGAGGAAATGAAACTTCTGTCGAGCTTGACGATTGTGAGTTTGAAACAATTAAACCGTTTGATCCAAATAATAATAATATTAATAATATTAATAATAATAATGATGATGACGCTGATTTCAATATGGGATCTGATGGAGATGTTGAAATGAATGGCTTCAACATAGATCTGGATGATGTTTTGCTTGAATGTGATAATCTGTTGAACGAATAAAAGTCCTAATACGATTTCAAAACAGGCCGGAAAAATAACACAAACACAATATTTATTAATACTACATTTTTTATAAGAATGTTTCGATTTGTTTATCTCAAGTACGCGCCAAATGTGATTAGGTGCGCATAATATTATTAATTACCGAAGAAAATTTACGCAATTTTTTATAGATATTACTTTTTGTTTTAATGAAAATAATTTCAAATATTGAATAACCAGCTTCATTTACTATAATAATGTTGGCATTTATAGTCGGGATATATAGTCGGAACCGGAACTAGCAGAGTCAAACCTTTTCAGTAGAGCTGAGCAGAGAAAGGTAAAATCCGTAGAAATATGGAGATATATCATTTTTGCAAAATCACTATGTAGAAGGCTATTCAAACCTATATGTACTTTTATTCAAGTCTTCAACTCCAGTAATAGTTCAAAATCAAGATTTAGTTATAAAATTACAATAAATATATGTTGCAAAACAAGCCGTAAACCCGCCAAAAAATTTTTGGCATTTCTTTATTTTAAAAAACCAGAGGCAACTTTTCTCCAATTTAATTGTCGAATAGGGTTTATTTAAATTTTAACTTTCTGATTTATCATTGACTCTTACCTAAACGATTTCAAGACTACTTTACTATACCACCTTTGCACACATGGTAATACCATTTTTGAAAAGTACATAGTGGTTGAAAATTCATGATCAAGTGAGATCCATTTCTAGAACTACTCATCGGTGTCCTGACTGCAGTCGGAAGGTCTTACGTTTCTTTTTTCTTTCACTTTGTTCTTGATTATATATTATCTGTAATTCGTATTTTCAAATAATCCACTTTTCATTATTTATTAATATGCTTTTCAAACATTTGAGCTCGAATCTGACATTATTTCTCAAATTTGATTAATTATTTCAAAGATTTTGCTTAGCGTTCCGGCATTAGTTTTTGGTAAATTGATTTATTTATAACAATTGCATTTTGTCCCAATTTGGCCCATTAACTTTACCTTTTAATCATTCTTATTACGAAGCGGTTATTCAAAAAATAATATCGTAGAGCATCAATCCTATATTTCGTCCCAGCACAATCTTCATTTTATTTATTTGTGATACTCTCGACAAACTATTCCGTCCGCCGTTATTAGTTTCAACAATCTGAAGTTTTCTACTGAAAGGACCCATGATATAACATACTCTCAACAAAAATAGGCATCATGACGAGCTCTGCTCAAACTACGTATTGAATAATATTTGGATTGCTTTATATTCACAGAATACATATAGAGGTGCGTCCGGATGATAGCTATTCATCTTTTTCCCACAACCACCCGCACGAATCATTGTTCCAACGTTGTTTAACAACAAATGTCAAGTGGTGATGAAACGTTTTTCTACGGTGTTGTTGAAGAAAGCCACATAGTTTAATCACATCTAAAATAATCGAAAAATGAAATTATTTTGTTTTAATTAACTAAATAGAGAAAAATTTAACCCGAAAAAATCAAAAATGTAAATGAGAATTGTGTAAAAAAACTTACTGATAACGTGCATAATATTTAAAAGACAAACTCCATAAAAGTAGATGTTATTGTGTCCTACTCATTCTTTGAAATTGAATTAAAGAACCGAAAACAATATTTTTGACTTAGGTTTAGGTGTTTCTTCCGCATTTTATGTATTTATTTTAAATTTTGGAATTGTTTCCTAAATTTGTAAACTTATCCATATTACGGAAAAATATTTATTTTGTTTTAATAAGTAGAAAATATTTTTACAATTGATATTTTCTAACTAAAAATGAACAATGATGATAATGAAAAATATTGCCATATATGTTATGCAACAGAAGGAGCAAGTTTCGGTTTCGAAAGTTGTTTCCCAAGACATAGATTCTGCTTGCAATGTATAACACAGTTGGTTGTCAAAGAAGTGACGCCCAAATAGCGAAATGCATATGTCCAATTGACCGAGTGAAAAATTCTAGAATATGTAAAGAAGTCAATGAAAAAATAGTTATTCTCCCAAAACATTGGTTTTTGATTCATTATTTCAAAAACGAAAAGAAATCAGGAAATGATATTTTCCGACGAATAGTTGCCTTGATTGAGCTGAATGAGGAATATCTAAAGACCCTTTTAGAATTGATAAACACTACATTCGATATGATGAAAAAGAAGGCCGAAGAATCAATTTTCTTTAACTTTGCAAAAGATAAGTTTTCTTCAGGGTATTTTAAAAAATTGTTGGCTCTCTCAACTAAAATGAAAAAACTGAAGCATGATTTACCGAAGGATGTAACTGATGACCAATTTCCATTTGTTTGTGAATATTTAGATTCGCTCAACGAGAGCACGGATTTTGTCTGCCTGTTGCATACATTTATAGTTTTATCAACAGATATTATTAAAACAAAAGCTTTTTTCAAAGAACTAAGAATTCCAGCGATTTCCAAGAATATCTTCCAATTGAATGAATATGAAGAGCTCTTTCCAAGTATTAAATCGAACCAATTCTCCATTTGTTTGGCCTGCTTTTTACCGGTTTGTGACAGAGTTTACATGGAAATGGCGAATTGCAATCACAAAATTTGCATTGATTGTTACAAAGGAATGGGTAAAAGCCGTTTGGTTTGTCCAATTGACCATGTCAAGTCGAATACAGAGTTGAAGAACCACGAAGCGCTTATTGCAACTGAAAAGCTTTCCTTCGCCGACAGAGTCTCGATGAAAGATAATGCTCTTACGGAATTTTATCAGGAAAATAAAACTTTCATTGAACTAATCGAATCAAATTATGATTATAAGGAAAATATTTTATTTCCTTTCATGAAAAATCTCGGTGAAATATTAGAGAGAAACGAAAATTCCTTTATAAACACTATGTTGAAAGAAAGAGAAAATTATTTCATAAAATATTATGATAATTTTTCTAAAAGCTCATATTTAATTGAAAAATATGAAAAAAACACGCATTTCTCTCTCTACGTTCACTTTCACTTTCTTTTCCTCTCGGTAATTTTCGCGTATGTAAATCGTATTTCTGGGAGACCTTTGACGGGAATCGAAAAAGAGAGGATTGGAACATTATTTTCCTCAATTAGAAACTTACATTATCTGGTATCGTAGAAGATTTATTGTAATAAATGTGTTAGTAACTGTAAAGGCTTTTCATTATTGTTAATACTATCCAGGGCGAATAGTTATGCAGGTAACTTTCACCAGTAACCGCCCGGTTCAATTGTCAATATCTGACAAAAAATGTTTATTTCAATGGATTTAAAAACTCTTGTTAAGTGATCTCTTTAATTCATGTTTTTTGATGCGTTTTCAAAACAATGGATATTTTTACAATTGGAGCATGAGTACCTCATTACCTGTTACTTGTTAGAACCATAAAAGACATTATGTAATTAAAATTCTTTTTTGCTTACTTTTAGTTTATTTTTATTCTTTAAGATTTTTATCCATCATGTAACAATACATGCTAAGTCAACAATTTTAATGAAATTTCCTATTAAAACTTAAACAGATTTTGGTTTTCGGATGACTAACTCAATTAAATATATTCAGCACAAGTTTTAGCTTATGTGGCTCTCATAGATATTATTCAAGAATCGCAATCGAAATCAACAACTTTGTGACAAAACATCAGAACCTGACAGCTCTACCAACATGTTACATTCCATTTCACAACTTTTGTACCGCTCTTATCGAATTTATATAAATACATTTAATATCTTTGAACTAGACGTACGAGGAATTCATATCATCCGAGTTTCAATTGAATTTTGAAAAGCAATCAATGGCGGTAAATGATTAAATAGAATCAAATAGTTTCAATGGATGCCACTTGTCCCGGAAAATATTGATTTTTACTTCTCTGAATGTTTAATTCTTATTTAATTTCAAGTTTGTGTGAACTTAACACTAATAATAATGAAGTGAAAAATAAACACATGAATTCCAAGTGAAATAAAAATATTCTCTTAACAAGCTCACAGAATGCAAAACTATGCGATCTTTCCCAAATTCGTTTGTCTATGAAACCAGTTTTCCTTATGACAGAAACAACATATTAAAAGATTACTAACTTTTAGTTATCAGTAAGAATGCTGCAAAATATTGGTAATGCTCTTGACAAAAGGAGATTTCACAGGAAATTGTATTTCAAATCTCAAGTAAACACCAAATCTGAAAATTCTACTGTTGGTATGTATAAAGTGAATGGCTGTAGATCTGAAAATCAAGAGTAATGTAAAATTTCTTTTTTTAAAGAAATATATTTATATTTATACACTACCAACATTAGAGATCTTCAACTATTAGTATGACCTTTAATTATAATTGTTTCAATACTTTAATTGGATTTTAAAAAATCGACAATAAAAAGTATTAAATTAACTATCCAATTAAAACACTTAAAATTCAAGGTCACACTAATATAAATAAAAATTTTAAACGAAATAATTTGTTTCAAAATTATAAAATTTTCATTAAACATTAACACGGAAAGGATAAAATTAATTTAACGAAATAGATAGGAAATCATCTGATTTACTGGATTATTATTTATTTGAATATTCACCATAGAAATTAATTAGCGAGTGAAAAATACGATAATCTTAATTAGAAATGAAAAATGAAGACATTATGCGTAGAGAAAACTCAATCACAAAGGACAGGATTGGTTATATTTTCAGAAATTGCCTCTCGGATTCAGTAACAGTCGACCAGTTCGGTGAGGCAACATCGGCAGACAAATGCTTGAAGTCTTCAATTTTATCCCAATTATTAGTTTCGACATTTAAATTCGATTGCTTGAAATGCTCATCGAGATTATCGTATTGCAGCAAATACGGAGCAAATCGAATATCATGGCAATCCTCAATGATTGCACGACTTGTCACGTGGATATAAAACACAGAATCGTGGGAGTTGTGTATTCTGCCTTGTTGGCAAGCAAAATACAGCTGACTATTCTCGCAATCCTCAATAAACATCGACCGGCTTATTGGCCCACAAACGACGGTGCAATTACTGATCTGATGGATATACACAGATCCCGGATTACCAAATAAAAAACTTTACAGTTAGTTAAATTTCTCAATGTTATGTCTTTACAATTGACATCTGATTCTGAAAGTTGTAGGGTTTTGTCGGATTCGTTAAGAAAACCAAAATCAGAACGTTGGAAAATTGTTTTCGGTTCATTAATTTTAAATGTTTCTATTTCATCTTTCAGTGACTTCACGTTTTGATTTACAGATTTTGTTTTGCAATTGAATCCGAATTTCTTTTTCGGCAATAATGAATCACGAACATGATTAAATTTACTCATGATTTCCTGAAATTCAATTTTCGTTTGCTCGTTATCAAAAGCAGTTAGAAACATTGAAGATTCGGTTAAATACTTTTTTAAGGCGTCAATGATTTTGAAAATATTATCCAATCGTATATTTAATTTTGTCCTGTTTTCACCAGATAATCCAGCATCTGAAGCGGCGGATAATTCAATTTCAATTTGTTTTTTGTGTTCACGAAATGTTTCTGAAAACACTTCTGCTTGTTCAGCATGTGAACCAAATTCAAAACGATCTTTCCGTCTTTTATTTTCAATAGCTTTTCGCTGATCATTTCTCTCATTCATTTTAGATAATTTGTCTTGTAAAATCTTAGAGCTAAGCTCGTTAATTTGTAAATCGAATTCAGACATCTAAATATTTATTAAAAATTTACTTTTGAAACAAAAAGTCTAACCTTAGAAATCTTTATTTAAAATTTTGATTAATCTACAATTGGTAATTTTTAAATATTTTATTACTAAGTCTACGTTTTTTAAACAAATAACAGAACAATTAATAACAAAATAAAATGGTTAATATTATAACAGAATTTATATATTTAAAATTATACTTTATTCATTATTAATAAAATATTAAATTATCAATAATGAAAAAAAAATTTTAATTAAATTAATTAAAAAGTTATCAGTAAAATCTTTAATTTCTGGTAAAATAGGTTAAAATAGTAATGTATATTGTAAACTGTATGAATGAGATATCAGTTGGCCAAGCGGAAGCTATGATTTCATTTTGTGGGCGTATTGATGGGACGAAAATTCGTTGACGCTTCCACTCCTACCAGTTACGTACATAATAAAAATAACCATTCGGCACTCGTAACAAGTGACTGCTCAGATGGGCTGTCTCCAGTAAAAGATGAGCTATATTGCCATGACTGTTAACACTTAAGCACCATAGGTTCACTAGCTATCATGCAAGGTTTCACGCTTTTCTTTATTTGCTCCCATTTTATAATTAAATTACTCAATTTGAAACAATATCAAAGTTAAGACAAATATTAATATTGGTGGGTTACAGGGTTTCGTTATTTGTTTAAATCGTCATATTGTTACCCAGTAACGCCATACAAAGTGTTTTCTAGCTACCACTCGGCACCCGTTGCTAGGCAACGTTGGAAATGTGTTCGAGTGGGTGGATTGTCCGCAAAAAGTGAGCACTATTACTAATACTGTAATTGCTCGGACAACCCTCGGGTTCAACGAGCTGTCGATGGAAGACCTGTGCTCGCTTTACTCTGTCCCCTATGTGAGAAAGTTCAAGATCAGACTCTATGTTGATCGATAGAAATGGACCGGTGTTTTGATGACACGGTGTGAGTACTCACGCTGATAGCCTCATATAAGTCATATCTTGTGACCTGTTACTTGGGATTTGTTTAACAATGAATACAAATTTATTTATTCAAATAAGAAATGAGTAAAAAATGTATACAATATTAGTAAATTAGTACGATTGGCTTGGCAGACGTGCGGCTCGGCGTCGGGCACGCTCCTTGCGTCCCGGCCGACGATTACTTGATGGGACGGTTGATGGATTTGCAGTCTGCGCGACATTATTGAGGGGATCCCGGTACGCCAACTGCGATGGGGCAAAGATAAGCGGATAAGTTACCGCTTCCCCTTCCCGACTGGCTGCCAAGGCGACTTCTAATCCCCTGATTTGTGTCCGGAGACTCTGGTTGAGTTGACGCTCCTCCGCCCAACCCTTTTGAGCGGCAGTGAGCCTGAGATAGAGAGCCTTCGCCTTCTTCGGGTCCAACCAGGTTGACTTGATCTGCTGAGCTTCTCGTGTTACTTGAACTATCTGGTCGAGAAGATTCGCGTTTGTACGTCTAGCATGGGTGAGTTCAGTTTGCAATAGTTGAGTAGATGCCATCGCTGCAATAGAAATCTTTTTAATTTCTTCATTAACTCAAATGAATCAAAATTCTGTTTACTATAAAACATAAGTTACGAAAATGAGTTTACCGATTTAACAAAATAAAACGAACAACATTTTTAATTTTTAAATTTTTATTAAAACTAATGACACAAATTGTTGTCTGTGCTTCCTGTTGTCCGGGGAGTCAGGGTTCCTCAAAAAATCTCCTAACTCCTTCCTCCGGGGAGTAGCCTGGGATGACAGCCACTGGTCGCCTGGTATTGCGGGCCGGTCGGGTCGGATAAATATCTGCGATGCGCCCGACGGAGATGTCCTCTTCGACATTGGCTAGGTACATCCTGGCCTTAACTATATTCAGGCGAGAAGGTTCCGTGCGTGGTCTCGGATCTCCTCAGCAGGGTATTGCTGGTTAACCCGCTCGTTCGCCCAACGGGGATCGTTCTCCATACCCAGCATCTGCAAGGCGGTCAGATGTGGTCTCTTGGGTTGAGGCTCCTCGAGGCTTGTTGTCAGTCGTGCTCGCTTCCAAGCCCGACGCCATTCTTCTGCCACATGGGCGGGAATCCACTCGAGAGGCATTGGCTCTTCTAAAATATCATTATGGTTAGGTGAATAGGCATAACGTATTTTCAAAGTAACTTATATTAATCGTAACTTGGCGTATTAACGTCAAAACAGTGTTTGTCGTCGAATAATTATTGTGAACGAACAATTTACGCTACTCTCATGGTGTAAAAAAGGGTCGAAGACAAATATCGATTTATTTATGCCCCGCACAAGTGTCTATAGGTCTATCCAAGTCATCTGTGGCAATTTAATAACTGGCAACTTAGGGTTCATGAGGAAACAAAAGTTTAGTTGTCAGTCTAAAGTTTAGGTAAAGGGGACATTGATTGCTTTAAAAATATATACTATGAACGCCAAATCCATTTAATATTTATATAATGAAAATAATTCCTTTATTTATAAGTTAATGAGATAAAGTGCATATTGAAATTCATGGAAACAGGAATAATTATTACTTATTATCTAGAAAATCATCGCAATTGCGGATCGCAACCTTTACTAAAATAACAATAAAATTACACACTGAGATAGCTATCAATCTCTAATCTACGCGATGTCTACAATTATCGATTTATGGTTCATGAAATGATGACAATTCTTAATGAAATAATATAATCTTTAATTCTAATATTCCTAAATACTCCTGATTATCCATTTTAAGATTCATGGGGAACGAAGTTAACCCTTGGTTCGAAATTTGTGGAATGACATAGGGTTACTATCGATTGAATTTTTTAAGTAATTAATTTTTAACTTATATACAAATTTACGAAAACATAATGGCTATTTCCCCCCTTTTTAAAAGATTTATAAATTAGGAAAATAATTAAAATGAAATTTTATAAACTACCTTGGATTGGGGAACTCGATTCCCTTGGTATTTTTCCTCCTATTGCTCGATTCATATTCCAACGAAAATAATAACTGAAAATCAATAACTGACTAGACAGAAATCCAATCATATAAATAAAGGTAAATGCGTGCGCTTCCGTTGTGCTACTGGTAGTCTAGCACATTCGTATGTGAAAATTGTTTACGGAAAATCGAATCTCGATGATCGGCATAGTTTACGAATTGGAATTCATGATTTCCGGTTGGTCATAGCCTTTATTCGATTTATATTTCAGGTTGGTTTTAATTTTGATTTGTTTGTACTTAATGTCTCCATTTTCTTAGTATACTATCCAGTTTTACTTATTCTTACTACATATATGGGATTAGTGTGGCGATGAGAAATTCAGGTAAGTTTATTCTATTTAATTGGATTATCATCAATCTATTTTAGGGAATTCTGAGGTTGGTTCAGCCTTGATTTGGTGCATTATGGATTTATCGGCGATTTTTAGGGTTTGGAAGGTCTGTCAATCCAAACTCTATTTTGAATGTGCGTTTTCGATCGGATTTCGTATCTATGTTTTGGAATTTTATCAAGTTTCGTTTAGTTTTCTAGTGGGTTAGTGATTTAATTATTTTACATGATTTTACCGAGATTTTAGGGATGCTTTATAGTTCTGCCAATGACTTTTGGAAGAATGAAATTATCTGCTTGATGGATTTTTCGTGATTTTTGTGGATTTAACGCATCGTATTTTTATTTTGTTTCTGCTGCTTGCTTTCTGTAACAATTTCAATTGTCAACCGAGTTGTTTCCTGAAACTATCTTATCAAATACACTGGTCATACTCATGGATGCACTCTAATCTTCGAATTCTCCACCTCAGCGTAGATTCAGAGTAAATTGATTTTGACCTTATTATTATGTATTTAATTAGTTATGGATAATTTTGTAATGACAATATTAGTTTACGGTTTTTCTCTTTAATTTCACATTAATTTATAAATTTATAGGGAAAATAGTCGCGTCGAATCTCGAATTTAGAATTAATTTCTTTCTTTTGTTAGTAATTTATATAATGATGATTAGCAACTAAGAATATTATAGTCGATTTAAATTTATTAAGTAAATTCGATTCATATCAACGATTTCATTTATTTATCCCCGTAACCTTTCCCTTTAATAGGCCTTAGACGCATTTTATGTTTACATTATAGTTAATGAGTGCCCACTGGACTACTCGGTGTGCATGATTTTGAGCCGTGTGTAGAATAATTTAGGTCGAGTTTACCGAAAACGAGAAACGAGGAAGTAGCCAAAAGATTTCTTCCTTATTTCTCGTTCCTTCTATACGGAATAATATTGACGTTCCAACCCCTGCGATTCCGCACGCCGGGTCTTCAAGGGCACAGATCATTGGCGATATTCCACGCACTTACACGAGTCTGGATTATATATTTATTTTGCTAACTTGCGATGTGTTTTGGCTGTGGGCCGGAAAAGTTTCGACTAATTAATTTAATGAAAACAAATTTTTAACATCATAAATATTTATTAATATATATTAAAAGCAAAATACAAAATTACTTGACCATAACAATTCATTCCATTAAAGATTTTCATAAAAATACCTCTCCCCCCACGCCGACATCTAAGCAGAGCTCTATCGAGGTTGCGAGGATGTGACGTGGAGAGAGAGTTCCAAAATAAAACTACTTCTCACCTAAAAATTCAAATAGATTTATAAGAATTCAAAATTGGTTTGAAAATGGTTGTTGGTTTGAAAAACGGTTCAATTTTATGTGAAAATGTATCGGTATTTATACCTATTTTCTGTCCGTAACCTCGCGTGTTAATTTTGATGTAGTAAAACAAAATTCGACCTTGTTATTTTCTAGTGTATTCTTTTCTTTATTTTTTATTAATTTTTAATTTGTTTTAATAATTTTTTATTTAGAATTTTTATTGAATTATTTCTAATTCAAATTCTTTGATTTAAATTTCATTTTCATGAACTTTTATTAATTTATCAAATTTTTGTCGAATTTGTTGGGTTTTCATGTTATGTTTGTGTTTGTATCGTGCGGATCTTGTTGCATTTTGTTATTATTTTAATTTATTTTTATGTTTATTATTTTATATGTAACTCTCTTTTTTCTCATATTTGGTAGGGTTTAATTGATGTTTTAACAGGTATATTTTAAATTTGCTTGTTATGTTTGCATGTGTGTTACCGATCCATTTAAACATTTTCCAAGGCCGTATGTGTTCTGGCCCAACAATATTGTGGGGTTAGTGGTATCTATGACCTTGACCCCATCATACAATACTATACGCCTGCCACTAGTTACCCGTTGCTAAGCAACGTTGGTATTGTAACCAATAGTTCTGAGACCATCAAAGGTGAGCTTTGTTTCCAAAACTGCTAAGACCCGGTCTACAGCTGGTTCAGCGAGCTACCAATGGAAGGTATGTGCTCGTCTTACTTATTTATGTCCCTTGTATTTCATGTTTTACTTACACTAATTATAATCTACTTCTCACATAGATTCTTTTCGTTCACAAAATGTTTGACTTGTAAAACAACCAAATTAAAAGAGGACACTTTTATTTTTAACACAATATGTTTTAGATTCGACAAAAATCCAATACATAACTGGTGATTTAATCCTTGCGTTGTTTTTGCAACTTCCAGCGTTCCCGTTTGGCTCGTCCCGGTTGCGGGCGTGGCTTAGACTGGCTTGGTGGTTTCGCCGGATCTGCCTGGCTCTGGTAGGCAATTTGTGCCGGAGCAAATACCAGAGGGTAAGTAACTGCCATTTCATCCTGGTTTGCCGCCACAGCAACCTCCAAACATAGAATTTGTATCTTTTGGGCCTGGTTTAATGCCATAGAGCCTAGCGGTACCTGCCCGCAAACTTGTTTGGGATCGTCAGTGTTGTGCGGTTGACATCACTCCATTGTCTACTTGATCTACCTATTGTCGTTAATAGCTTCTTACCTATTTTGTTACCGAGCTAATGAGGGATTTAGTCTCTACTCAAGATGTTCGGGACCAATTTGCCCCACTCTGGCCAGTGCATCCCAGATCGCACTTTTGCTCTTAAGTCTTGAAAAAACATCTTGGGGCATTATTCGCTCGAGATAATATTCAATACTATACTCCGAACCTGGGTTATTGGATGATATCAAGTTAGAACGCCACACTTTTAGCATATCTAGTTTCATTACTCCGTTAAATTGAGTTTTTCGGCGTTTACTGTCAGCAAATAAGAGTAGACTTAAATGGCTGCCCCCGTTTGGAAAATTATGTGACACGAAAATATTACGAGGGAAAGAATTGCGAGATAAAAGAACTCTTTCTAACTCGATTACTAAATATGTTGATACTGATAAAAGATCGTACGGCCAACTAACCACCTCTAATTTGCGAACATAATAAAATATAATGCTAATAAATAATTATAAGGTCGACTAATGGCTTCTCATTCAAATTTATATTGCTGCCAACATATACTATTGTTAACTAAATTATAAGATCAAACTCTATTGTGACCCTATATTAAAACCAACAAGCCTGCTGTGGATAAATTACAAGATCATTTTTTAAGGTGAAATATTTTGAAAAATAACCAGTACACTGCGGATAAGTACTTATGTGGACGGCTAACTCCTTCTAACTTGAAAGGTATTAAGGATAAAACTATAACATTAATCAATAATTCTAGAATTTAATAACTACTATTACGTGGAAAATGTAACTACTTCTAATTTAAAAGGTATTAAGGATAAAACAATAACATTAATAAATAATTAAAAAAAATTAAATAACTACTATTACGTGGAAAATATATATTAAATAAACAAATCATTTGAAAACATTAAACTAAGATCGGCCTTACCTGCCGAGCGATTTTCTGCTTGGGCTCTCTCATGTGAGCATATTTGGGAGGTATCGCACTCATCCAGACGGGCTTGTGTCTATCCCCGCGTTATTGTATTCTTCCTAGAGGAGGTTCCGACTCTCTCTGTCATTTCCGTGTCCGTTGTGGGTGTCAGTTCCAATCGCGAGAGTGATTTTCTGTTCTTCTGGAATATTCACACTGGATTTATTTAGGAATTATTCAATCGATTTCAGTTGTTTCAATTATCGACTTTTATTTGGGGAGAAATTTCTGATGAATATCAATAGGGAGGATTCATCTTCGATCCATTCGTTAATTTATGTAAAGGTTTATTGGTTCTCTGGCTCACTCTCAACACTGGCTCGTCTAGGTATTTTATTGTGTCCTTATCCGTGGAGTTTCTTCTCTTCCAACCGCGCATTGGGTCAGTATGCTGTTGCGGAGATCCTTAGGCCCTAGTTGGTCGATTTTCTGTTTCCGCGATTCGCGAAGAAGGATTTCTATTTAACACATAATAATTTTCGGGTGAGTTTACATTAATAAAATTTATTCTTTGGACTTATTTCGATTTCCTGCATGTCTGTGGTATGTTTGCGATATGTGTTTATTTTTATCGGAAAGTGCTTTGGTCGGCTGGGCGAAATGTTCCTGAATTTTATTACTTCGTAAATATTTGTTGAGGTGATCGCACATTTAATTATACTACCACCCGTATATTTGTAAAGTTCGTTTAGGTTTATGTCATTATAATGGTCAATGTTAGTGGTTACTTACTTTATATTGTTACGTTATTATGGTATCGTCGTCACGGCTTATTCTTTGCGAGATTAACCGTTAACCTCTATTGATGTCAGTAAAATATTTACTTAGGGGACACTTCTTATTTCGAATAAATCGACAGGTTTAAAATTTTCGTCACTTACCAAATTGTTATTTAGTTCTTGTCCCAGTTGACAGACTATTGCCTTAGACGTACCTGGTGATTTTATTTAAATCTTTCATTAAATATTATTTGATTTTAACCGTTCGGATGGATTATTAATTTAGGCCTAATTAGTGCTTTCGCTAAATTATTATTTAACACTTATCAGTATCGACAAAACTTCTTAGTGATTTTAATTTTTTCGTGATCGTTACATTGATTTCCGCAAAACCCTCTTCCCGTTAACCTCAAGTTAATCCCAAGGAATTTCGTGTGTTTACATTAGATTTTAAGAGTGTCCACTGGACTACTCTGTGTAATAACTTTAGCCGATGAGTGTGATAAGTTTAGGTAGATTTTTCGTGAGTGGGTGGAAAGGGAGTCAGCCAAAAGACTGATACCCGATCTTCCCACTACCCCTATAAGCGCAATAAATTTATCGTTCGAACCCGACGTTACCCACGGCGAGGTCTCTCACTGACACGAGCTATTGGCGGATGAACTACACTTACACAGCTCGGTAGGGATGTATTGATTTTACTTCCTTGTGATTTGTGCGGCTGTGGGCCGGAAAAATTTCGACAGAATTAAATTCATAATTTCATCACATATTTTTTCATAATAATAGTTCATATTCATTCTTCATACGGCATATGCAAATCGTTCATGCTCACTTTAATAAATTCGTCCTAGCGTTTCGGTTTAAGATAATACTAATTTCAAGAGATTTTTCACACGTAATTATGGTTATTCGAATAAGTGATCGTTTTTAATCAAGTGATAGAGTGATTACTTAGTTCAGCGAAAACTGATGATTAAATTATGTGAAAATGGATTGGTATTTATACCTATTCTGTGACCCTAACCTTGCGTGTTAAATTTGATGCGATAAAACAAAATTTGACCTTGATATTATTTGTCTGACCTAATTTTAATTTTTATTATTTTTCGATTTTATTTGACAATATATTCTTTAGATTTTTATTTAACTCATTTCTGATCGAAATTATTTTATTTTCTTCGACTTTTTCCGCTAATTTTGTGCTTTTACGTAAATTGTCAATTTTCGGTCAAATATTATTGTTACTATGTTGTTTTTATGTTATTTCGTGCGGATCTTGATGCACTTGTTATTAATTTAATTTGCTTATATGTTTTTATTATTTTACATTTTTAATTATGTCTTTCTCGTATTTTACGGTGGTTATTTGGTGTTTATGGGTCTGATTTTAAATCTGCTTTTTGTGTTTGCGTGTTATTTCCAATCCATTCAAACAGAATTTAGGGCTAGCCCAACATAAAACCAAGTACAATAATTGTTAAATTGTCGGTCAATATGATAACAAAAATCACTTGGCTTTACGGATATGCCACATCAAGCGTGCTCTTTTACTTTTTGATATTGTTGGGCAAAAACAAAAAAATCGTATTAAATCTTTATTAATTTGACACGATAACCGATAAAATCATACAGTGTCAATGAGGTCAATATAAATATGCCATCGTTCAATTATATGATGAATTTTATGATTCATCATTTGGTAATATACATCAAATGTTTTCCCATTCCACAAGCCATAAACAAACTTGCCAATTTGTATCTTTGGTTGTAAACTCGACTTAAATTCACCGACGTAAAGTCATTAGCTCGGTGAGCATCGATAAAATACCTAATACAAACGTAATAAAAACAAACTATCCTGTGGAAGGAACTCGATTGTACTTCACAAGTAATCTTGCAACTAAAGAATGATCCACATAATACGTTAAACCTCAGTTTATAATACGGCGAAACGACCAATCGGACTTGGGGTGGAGAAATATTGACAAATCGGAATTAGATAGTACTTATTAAAATTTTTCAGTTTAGTAAAATGTCAAAATTAAGCCTTTTATTTGACGAAAACCCTCAAGCAATCCTTTAAAATTGACGAAATCGCGAGAAATTACACCAAGTATTGTGCAGTCTGACTATAAAGATAATTATTCCTTATATAAACCACAAAATAGAGAGGAAGTAGCATAATAGTTTCCCCAAACGGTAACCAACCATATAATACCGATAACTGCAGCACAAAGTTCCACGTATACGACATAAGGGGCAGGCGGTCTCTACCAATAGACAATTCTGATTCTGTAGCAATTGCTCATTGAGATTCAACTCCTCAAATGCATTACTCGACAGAATAGACGAATCTCTTTAATATGATGGTGTCGTTATTTCCCCTGGTGATTCTAGACTTAAAATCCATTAAACATGATGGATGAAAACCTAAAATTCTAAGTCATTCCCGTAAACTCAAGTAGGAAAATCCTGCTGATATTTCCTCACAAAATAGCCGAATGCGAGAATATCCTTGAATATCATGTTTCACATTACCTAAGCATTTACTGATATTAATAGTGGAAGCTAAAGAAGAAACGTGCTTCGCGCTTCGCCATTCAAAAATCTTTATTTTTGATTCAATTGTAGATAGTTTGGTAAATCAAAATAGATTACACGCTATTTATAGAACCCTGCGCTTAATCGGATCCATATGTGAGTAAGTTAGGAGAACTCCATGCGAAATGTCCGAATTTCTATTCCACCTGTGTAAGTTCTCGCAGCAGATGTGCCACCTGAGGCATGAAACATCCTATAATCACCTAAGAAATTATCATTAACTTTGGCTAATTTTCTTCACCTTGCAATAAATGTCATTTTCTAGCCACGTACCACCAGATGAATAAGCCATATACACCAAGGGATATTTAATAGAACATAGTCAAACATTAAATTTCAACACGGAATTATTAAAACGTTTTTAAAGTAAGCAGTAATATCGTTGAGGTTAATATCGTTACTGGAGACACACATCCCCTTTTTTCTCGAGATTAAAAATTATAAGTTGGATAAGCTTTTGTTTGCAATGGTTCGCAATCATTTACTTTGAACTTCAAATGATGACCTAAAATATCCCTTTTTTCGAGGAACTTTGATTCTGTCATTGGCAAGTTCCAAGACAAGTATAAAGGACTTAAATATAAGGAGTAGGTGTTCCTTAGACTCAAATGTGTTTCGAGATGTTTTATCGCAAATACCTTTTGATTAAATGATTTTTATTTATTTAAATTTGTTTGAGGAAGTGTGCAGAATTTAATAGTTGAGCTCGGGTCTAGGAAGAGCGAAAGTGGGTCTCCGTTAATAAGTAAATAAATGATTCCGTGAAACAGCACATGAGCTGACTAAATTAATCATTCATTTCAATGTATACAAATAACACAATTTTTTTTCAATGTAAAATCTCATCACTGACTTTTGCGTAGACGTTTTTCCAGCGAGAACGGAAGAAATATCCATCAAAATATCCAATTACTACAAGAACAAGCTAAACATGAAAGAACCGAGCTTAAAGCCCATTGTATACAAATTTGTGCGTTAAAAACTTCTTTGATGGAATATCAGATCAAAGACGAAGTCACATTTCCTCTCATAATGTTACGAGAACTTATTTTAAACTTTTTTTTATTTAAAAGATTCATAACACACCACGCGCCAGGTAACTTATAGTACTGGCAATAGGGCTAACCTTCTGCGGATGATCACACACTCGAAAATATTCCCAATGTTGCATAGCAACATGTGTTCAGTGAAAAGCAATTATATTTTGTATGGGGTTGTCAGATAAGGATCACGTTTTAACTAATTCCTTATTATTTAAAATTTTATTATAAATCCCCATGAAAAAGAAGACGTTTACGATTGCTTTTAAGAAAGAATTAATTTCTTACATGGAGCTAGGACATTCATGATACAAAGCTAGAAACTTTTTTTCGGAAAGAGATGTCTGCTCGTATAGTAAAAACATGTTTTTAGAACAAAAAGGCTCTATTAGCACAATCATGGGCGATGAAAAGAGCATCAGGCGGAAAAATGAAGCCTATACTTGGAACTCTGGAAGAGATAATTTTTGATAAAAATCATTTAACTAAGAATTATGAATATTAAAGTGACCAGAAATTTTATTTCTGATAGAGCGTCAGCATTAGCAGAAAAAAAACAATATCGATTTAAAAGCTTCTAGTCGATGGATTTATGGAAAGAAATGAACTCGCACTTCGAAGAACAACCAATTTTACAGATTTATCAGATGAAATATTTGTTGAGGATACGTAAATAATAGAGTAAAATAATTGCTAAACATGTAATATGATTAGGGGAAACAATGATAAGTGATTAAGATGTGGTTTTGGAGCTTAATAAAAAGGGAATGAAAAAGAAATGTCGACCAACGAGAAGGGAATAAGAGAAAATCAATAAAAACAGACAATCTACCTTCTTCTGATATTCGATTTCACATTAATATCTTTGTGAGCCAAATTGATATATAATTGAATAAAAGAAGGTCATTTATAATTAACGAATGCAAATTTAGGAAAACAAAAGCAAAATTTGCACGTTATTTCGAAAGCCCTTTCAAGATAAGGGAAGAAATGCTGTTTGATAATCTGGGAAAGGGCATCTCTACAAATTATTTGTCTGAACAGCTGTCAGTGATTATAGAGGCCCAAATGGAATTAGCGGTAAAAGATATTGGAAATTCTATTTGACATCAGTAAGTATTATTGGGTGACGGAGTATAAAAAGGAAGCGCAACTGGAATCAAAGAGAGAAAAAGAGATTAGAGAGAAAAATTGGACTAAGAATTAAAAGGAGAAAATTACAGAAAATTGTTGAAGAAAGGTATTAAAGAGAAATTTGGATAAAACTAGAAGTTGAAATCAAGGAAAAGGGAAATTTGAAATAGAAAAAAATTAAAAAAATAATAAAGAAAGTTGAAAAATGACAAAGCCGAAATTGTGAAAAGGAAATAAAGTGAAGTCAAAGCAAAGCAACTAAATTAGATTTACCGATCTCAGAACCCCGACAGAGTAGTCAAGTGATTGTGAAATCCAATTGGTCTGAAAAGTGCTATTCTTCCCAAAGGGTCGTAATAAGTACCAAGTCGTGACTGTAACAAGTAAAGCACAAAATCAAACATAAATATGTCAGGAATAAACAGCAGAAATTAAATAAATTCGAGTAATGAGTACCAAGAATATATATATATATACAATTGATAGTCTACAAATGGGTGTTAGCATTTCAGGCTTTTTATCAACAATTTTTATGGATAACCTTAAACGATAGACACTGAGAATCAAGAAATCCGTTGGTGTCCATGCAAGTTGCGTAGATGGTATTTTTATCCCCACCAGTAGAGAAAAAAGAAGCAAAAGAAATATGTTATATATCAATGTGGCTCACAAAGATATTAATGTGAAATCGAATATCAGAAGAAGGTAGATCCCTTGATTTTCCAGATTTAAGAATCAAAGTTGAAGTAGATACTCCAACATACGGATTATACAAAAAAACTAACCGAAAAAATACCTATTTACCAAATGCTGGCACTTCCATTTCTACAGCAAATAAATGCCATAAGAATGAAAAACTGAGAATAGCCAATCAATTAACTGGCGATGAAAATAGCTTAGTGTAGCACTTCAACGACGTCCGAAACAGAAACGGATATCAAAAAAGGATATTGAAATAAAAACTTCAAATAAAATATAAGAAATAAGAAATCCTTTTATTCGGAATAAGAATCACCAGTGACCAACTAGATTTCAACATCTTGAAAGAACTTAAACACATTGACTTTCCAATTCGTAAAACACATAAGTCTTGGACATAGAGACAAGCTCTATCAATCAGTACAACGAAAAAACTTTTGTAAAATAGAGAACTGTCAAAACACATCAAAGAAAATATGCTTCAGTAAAAATGCTATCTAGTGCATTCCAAACAATCTCCGTGAAGAATTATTTACATAGAAGTACACTAAGGAATTTGCACCAAAAAGTTAAAGAATATCTGAATCCTGTTGGAAAATCCCAAGTATTCAGACATCTCCAACATTTTAATAAATTATTCGAGCAAAGGGTTATGTTAACATTACCTTTTTAAACCTATAATAATAATAATAATAATAATAATAATAAATTATTATTATTATTATTATTATTATTATTATTATTATTATTATTATTATTATTATTATTATTATTATTATTATTATTATTATTATTATTATTATTATTATTATTATTATTATTATTATTATTATTATTATTATTATTATTATTATTATTACAGTAAAACATTCAAAATACGTTCAAATACAATTTACAATGAAAGTGAAAATGATTCATATTATCGGGCAGTATTTAATCAGACAAAAAGACAAACAAAATGTGAAGTCATTTATTAAAACTATGACGAAAGTACGTGCCAAACTGACAAATTATTGTTTTATTCATTGAAATGTTTTGAAATTTGTGATTTTTTCAACAGTTATAATGCCAATTTGCATTTATTTTTCCCAATTGACAAATTTCTTTGTTTAAATTTATTCGAAAAAATATGAATAATTGTGCTATATGTGGATTTATATATTACTTTTATAATTCAGAATTTATTCATTTGCTTAATATATTATTTGGGCGGGCTCACGTTTTTATAGGATTTGTATTTGTATAAAGAATAGAAAAACAATAATCAGAAATGTATGATTTATTATGATGTTAGCATTAGTGATTTTCTGTGTTTATTGTTATTATTATTATTGGTAGGAAGGATAATTAATATTTTGGTTACGATTATAATATTGATAATTTTTTCCTTATCAGCGGAAAAAAATTAATGAAGAATTGGAATACACCAATTTGCTATGAATAAACTCAATCTATAATATTTTATAAAATATAGAAACATACAAATTTACCAATGAGCTGAGGTTTAATGTTTCAATGAATAAGCGCATTTAATTTAAAAAGTGACAAAGTGATAGAAAAAGTAACTTTAATGCACGAGCACAAACAGCGTCGGCTCAACAGTTGTAGCGCCCTGTGCACATATAAATTTTCCCACCTCCATGTTATTTCTTAAACTTTTTAATAATAAAAATACTGGGAAAAATGTATGTAAAATGTATGTAAAATTAAATATATTACTTCTGAAAATGATTGAAAAATACTCACAACACAAATAAAACTAAAGATATGGTTTAAATATAAAAGAAAACACTAACGATTTTGTGAAGTTAGGAAAGCGGCCAACTTGATAATTAATTTTCTTTTTATTTGAATTAAATCAAGCTTTAAAAAATATTTGAATGCTTACAATTTTTAGCTCAAACTCAAACCATATGGAAGAAAAAACTTGTAAACGCCTAAAGATATGGAAAATATTAATTATTAATATTATAGATATCTCTACTTATGTAATTTATTTATACAAATTCTGAAGTCATTAGAATTAGCCAAATTTGAGGTTATTTTTGAATTTTTGAATTAATAAAATTTTATAACCCATCCAAACTTTTGTTTTTTTTATTTATTGTCATTTCAAACAACAAATTTTAACTTTTCATCTCAATAAACTATTTGGGTTGATTGTCAAGTCGATTATGACTTTTTGTTTTAAATAATCAAATAAGACCCATAACAATAAATTATTTTATTTGAAAATAATTTCTTACAATATTGCAAAGTAGTAGATGGATATGTCACCGCTAGACTATATCACCGCTGGACCACATACCCCCTCCCCCGGGAAAAAAATTTTTCTAAGTCTAAAAGTACAAAAATTTTTTAAACAAAGACAATGACTCATTCAAGGTCATTGAAACAAAGACCATAATTCATCAAAAAAATTTCAAGGTCATTTAAACAAAGACCACGACTAATTCAAGGTCATTCAAAAAATTTTTCAAGGTCACGGAATTTTTAATCATTTAAAAATTATATTGTATCTACTGACTTTTATAAGTAGTAAATATTTTGTAAATTTTATTCTATTTTATTATTATTTTTTATAAATATTATTATTTTTATTATTATTTTGAAAAATATTATTATTTTCAAGGTCATTCAAAAAAATGTTTCAAAAATTTTTCTATGTTGAAAAGTACACGATTTCATATGTCACCGCTAGAACAAAACTTGTAAATTTTTTCAAATTTTTTTCAAAAATTTTTTATGTTGAAAAGTACATATTTTCTCTAGGTCATTCAAAAAATTTTCAAGGTTACGGAATCTTTAATCATTTTTAATTTATAATATGTCTACTTACTTTTATAAGTAGTATATATTTTGTAATTATTTTTTATTATTATTTTTTATAAATATTATTATTTTTATTATTATTTAATAAATATTATTATTTTTATTATTATTTATATATATATATATATATATATATATATATATAATAAAAAACCAGGACATATACGACAAAAAACTTTTATTATAAAGAGATAATTCTACTATAGTAATATTGGCGAAGAGCTTTATTCAAAGCCCATTCCACATACTTTCGATATCGGGTAGCGCAGCAATGACATCCATCACCACAGGAATATTCAGATTCCATATCTTTTGACAAATTGTTTATTCGATATCCCATAGGAACTCGTCGATTACAGTAAATATCCATATTGATGTATGATTGAATATCAAGTCTGGAATTATTGATGCTGGCTTATCTATAATTCCATGTATATCGATATAATAGAATTCCAGACGTTCTTTAATAACTTTAAAATAATCATCTAAAAATAGTTAATAATAATAGTAATAATAAATTACCATAATGTTTAATTTCATTCATAGCTTGAACTGCGCTCGGTACATCCATTTTAATGATAAAATTTGAAATAACAATTACTTTTATACTAATTTAGACCAATGAAAAGTTAAACACACAAAAATCTTTAGCTATAAACAATAAATATTAATTTATATTGTTTTGAAAATGATTAAAGAAATTTTAATAATATTATTAGTTTTTAATATGGTCAACTCAATTGTTGTAACCGTTCAAGGTAAAAATTCAACAAGATGCGTATGTCCTGATACAGCAGTATTGATGGATATTTTGTATATGATAGATAGGCCTAGATATTTGAAAACTCCAGTCAAAAGGTTATCTGAAAGAATGAGTAATTTAGAATTCCGATTTGAACATACATACGAGACTTTAAAAAGAGCTAAAAACGAATTATATGATGATATTATATATATATATAAATAAGACCATTGGTATTATCCAAAATGAATTAAGAAAATCAATATTAGAATTGAAAGAAAATCATAAACTTAATGAAAAAATGTTGAATCAAGTTCAATATAGTATAAAATTTTATTCTAATAAAACAACTGATCAGATCAATCGTATAATGAAATTACAACAACAACCAATTAACAGTGGTGGCAACAAATTGAAAGAAGTTAATGTTAAGAGTGCCAACAAATCATCATTGCCATTTCCATTATATATTTTTACATATTTTCTTAGTATTGCATGATTCTGATTGGTCGAATATAGTATAAATAAGCTTACACTTTCAAATATTTTTATAAAATGCCAGAAACTAAATTTTTTATAACTTTGTTGAATGAGCTGGTTTCTAATAATAGAGAAGAAGATGATATCATTAAAAACATAAAATTCATGGTAAACCGTACCGAGAAAATCGTTGAAGACATCCCATTTGATTATGAAAATATTCTCAATTTGCCAACATTGGAGAGAAAGAATGCATTCCAATCAATATTTAGTTACATGTTCGATGAAAATAATAAATGGATGCGAATAATAGTAGGATTAATGTATATGAAACACATGATATTAAAATCTGGATCCGACTAAGAAAATTATTTCCAAAGGTCTATAGAAGTATATTACTTTATATTGTTATTAATTTATCATTATTTAGGTAATAGAAAAAAAAATTGATCCGTGGGTACAAACAAACGGTGGATGGTCAGCGATTATTCAAGTTGCCGCAGAAGCCAAATGTTCAGATATTTATATCTCAAATTGCAAATTTTTATTAAAACTATTAACTGGAGCATCGGTTTTATATTTATGTAATAAAGTTTATCATAGATTTTAATAAATATTTCTTTGTTATTATTATTAATAAAAACTACATTTTTAAAGATTTATTGATTATTACATGTACATTCTTCATCACCACAATATTCTGTCATTATATTTTCTATAACATGGTCAACGCAAGTCTTAAATTCGGTAGGCTCATCGTTAATAATTTCGGTAGTATCTTCAGTATCATTAATATTTTCTTCATCATTAATAATTTCAGTATCATCAATAATTTCTTCAGAATCATTAATAATTTCAGTATTAATTTCTCCATCATTAACAATTTCAGTATCGTCACTCTGACATTCAGAATCACAACATGAATCTTCTTTACTCAATGCTTCAACTAGAGTCAACATATCTCTAATTTTTACACCGGTTATTTCTTCGAGTTTATCAAACAAAAAGGTTATTAAATATTCTAAACAAAAATTAATTAATTATTTTATATTTTATATTTAACCTTTTTCAGACATCATTTTTAAAACTATTTTAAAACTAATTATAATTTTGTTTATAGAATAACAAAGAAACATTAATACATTTATTAAACACTAAACATTAAAATATACATTAAAATAATTGTGAAAGTCTAGCAGTAACAATTTTCCAGATTGGAGAAAGCACATCATTTTGATCAGCTTTATATCCTTGGATTGCTATTGTTAAATACCAGTTTTCCTGTTCTTTGAAACCTATTTCTGTAAAGGCATCATAATATCTGGTATATTGACTGGTGAAGAAAGCATTTTCATTGCATTTTAAATTGGAATTGATCTTTTTGAACATATTATCAATATCCTTGATATCTATCATTGAGAGAGTCCCAGCGAGAGATTGAAATTGAGTTTTATTGAGTTTGACTGGATTTGCCAATTGCATATTGTTAGACTCCTTTAAAAAATACATTTTATAATTGTGGAACATCTGATCTGGTTGGACACTTATTTTCTTGGTCATGTTTGATTTATGATCTTTATAAGGTGGTGACCCTTGACAGATACTGATTAACCAATCAGAATCATGCATATTATTATTAATTATAACAAAGACAGTGCATGATAAGTGCATGATAAGTGCGTTTCTGCATAAATATACAAACTGTATGTGAATTACAAAGAAAACATTGAGTTTGTATCTGATTTTACACACATCTTTCATCTATATAAATTTCTTTATATTATTAATATCACGTGTTTCATATGATTATTACGAGTTATTATTATTATTATTATTATTAACAAGTTATTATTTTTATCATTATTGTTACCACCACCAAATAAAACTATAATTTATTACTAACAAAACAAAACAAAACAAAACAAAATCAAATTCTAAACATTTATTTTCTAAAAAGTTGAAATTTAGACGAATTCCTAACAGATTTCGCAAGGCACCATTCGACATATCGCTGGTACCGAAAATCGCAGCAACTGCAACCCAGAATACAGGGGTATTCGGGTTCCATCTCCTTCGGTCTTCGGTCAAGCTTTATATCCCATAGAGCTTGATCTATGATATTGAAGATCCATATATTTGTTTCTGTGTACACCAGATCTGGAATGATTGATTCTGGCTGGTCTTTCAGTATTGCTCGTAGTTGAGGGTAGAAGAAGAACAAACGTTCTAAGATTACGGTCTGATATTTATCTGGAAACAATGATAATAATATTAATAAATAATAAATAATAAATTTTAAGGATGTAATCATCATAGTTTTTTTCCATTTTTAAAAATGAAATGAAATGAATAACCAAGTTGTTTTAATCAATCATTAGCCAATCAGATATCGACCAATCTGGTGATTTCATTTTGTATGTCACAAACAATATTTTTTGTATTCTAGATTTCGCAACCCTAATATGACTATTTTGCCACTGGCAAACACGTTAACACACATTGGATTGTATTTTAAAAGCCTCATTGCAGGAAATAATTCTGGCTCAAACATACAAAGACATTTTGTTGACATTTTGTATAGATTGATAGATTGTCCATATCCATGGTAACCGTAATTGACTGTATTTTAATTTCCTTTATTCTATAATGTAATTTATTGACTTGATGAAGAATGTACATGTAATAATTTAAAAGGTTTCTTGCATCCCATGATTCTGCATTTGCCGGATTTGAAAAATATTATAGGGTATTTTCCACTTCTATCTACAATTTGCTGGGGTTTACCATTTGGAAAGGTCATTTTTGATACATCGAAAGTTCCTTTAGAATTTATATTTGATAACATAATTAAACAATAATGAAATATTAATCTATATATATATATATATATATATATGATTTTTATAAAGAGTTCATTAAATTATATAATATAAACAAAAACATATAATTATACAAATTAATAATGGAATTAAGAAATGAAGCTGTATATCAAATCGTCGGCCCAAGTGGTAGTGGTAAAACTATGTTTGTGTGTAAATTACTGAAATCTAATTTATTTCAAACAAAATTCAACAAGATTTATTGGCATAGGAGTACAGATTAAGAACATGGATTAACTCAAGATAATTTCTGTAAATTGAAAAACATGAAAATAGTAAAGGGTTTCGATAAAAACTGGTCAAGTCGATTAAGGAAAGGAGATGTCATCATTATTGATGATCTGTATCAGGAAGCTAATAAAGAAAAGGATTTTAATAATTTATTCACAAAAATCAGTAGACATGTCGGAGTTACTGTGATCTTTATTACTCAAAATCTATTTCATCAGGGTGGCGCACATCGTACAAGGAATTTTTTTTATCTTGCGTACAGTTTAAACAAACCGATGCGGAAAATATTTCCAACGAGAGCTTATAAGACATTCGGTATTAATGATTTATGGCAAATGGATTTGATGGAGATGATACCGTATTCGAAGATTAACAAGGGTTATAAATATATTTTAACATGTATTGATGTTTTCAGTCGTTTTGTCCGCGGTGTACCAACAAAGACAAAATCTGCAGAGGAAATATCTAAAGCAATTAATAATATATTTAAAAATTGGGCATCCAGACAATTTGCAAACCGATTTAGGTACTATTCTTCTTCTTCTTCTTCTTCTTCGTATTATTATTATTATTATTATTATTTTAGGCAAGGAGTTTTACAATAGTGAAGTTAAGCAAATCCTGGATCGTCTCAAAATAAATCATTACTCTGTACATTATTAATACAAAGCCGCACATGTTGAAAGATTTAACCGGACATTTAGGGATAGATTGAAGAAATATTTCGTGCATCAAGGTAATAAAATATGGATAAATGTATTACCGAAAATACTTGTTAGTTATAATAATTCATCACATCGCGGTCTGAATGGTTTGAGACCCGTTGATATCAGCTCAAAAACACGAGTACCATCTAAAAAAGTTACTATTACAAAACCAAAATATAAAGTTGGTGATTACGTTAGAATTAGTAAAATATCTGCTTCACCTTTCATCAAAAATTTCGATAGTAATTGGAGTGATGAAGTATTTCAAATTACTAAAATTAATACTAAACAGAGTCCTGTAATGTATGTTATTAAAGATAGTGATAACAATGTAGTACAAGGGAAATTCTATGAACAGGAATTACAAGTTATTTCCAAACTTACAGTGTTCAGAATTCAGAAAATATTGAAAACTAAAATGGTGGGTAAGGATAAACAATACTATGTCAAATGACATGGATATCAAAAACCCTCGTGGATATCATCAAAAGACCTAGTAAAATGAGTTTCTATACAATTTTACCTAGCAATAGTTGCCCACTAATCCATCCAGAAAATCAAGCGAGTAAATTTATGGTTGATCTTCAAAATCCTATTTATTTACATGGAAATTGGGAAGTTGCTTTGCAAGACTTTACATTTGTGTACAATACATTCCCATTTTATAGTCATTGTAAAATCGGTTACAAGAAGCGTGTTCCCAAAACGTGTAGTGGTATTTTCTCAATCAATAATTTTGAACGATATTGTCATATTCCGAATCAAATTTTAGATGAAAATAGTGGCATGTTTTTCAAAGATGGATTGAATGCTAGTTGTGATTTTAGTCCATTTACAATAAAGTTTGAAAGTATTGAGGATGCCAAGCGAATAGCTAGTGATAAGCTTAACATAGTTGTTCCTGGTACTGAATACCTAATACGTTTCAAAACATTTGATGAGAAAAGTGTAAAGATCGAAAACATCAAAATATCTGTATCATATATTAATGAGGTGGAAGATACATTTACATTTACTAAAGAATTATATATTGAAACACTTGAAGAATTACATAAATATATTTCATTCAATTGTTTACATATATTTAAAACTATTAAATTTGTAAAAGATGGATTATGTAAATTCAGTCTGAATAATAACATTTGTGAAGTTACATTTGATAAAAATTTGGCTAATACATTGGGATTAGATAAGCAAACATATCGGGCAAGTGCTTCGGTGTGCGCAAACCAAAAATAATAAAACTTCATAGAAAAATGTTCATATATACTAACATCGTCGATCCTATAATTGTTGGTGATTCTTTGGTTTCTCTATTGAAATCTGTTTGAGTTGATAAACATGACAAGGATGAAGTTGTCAATATAAATTTCGATAATCCCATGTACTTACCGGTATCAACATCATGTATAAAAAATATAGAAATAAATATTCGTGATGATAGCGGTAAATTTATTGAATTTAGTAAAAATACAAAAACTCATTTGACATTACATTTTCGCAAATTAGATGGCTAATAACGATATTATTAGTATGTATAGTGGTAGCCAAAGTGGTGGCGAATTACCATATTTTATTGGTAAACAGTATGGATCAGGATAGTTGAGAACTATTGGTAGATTTGCACTTCCTATTCTTAAACGCTTTGGTAGTTTTGGTATGAAAACTGCTAAAGATGTGATAATAAATGAGCAGAAAATATTACCATCTCTGAAATCAAATGCATTATCCGAGTCAGGAAAAGTTCTACCAAGTGTTGCAGGTATGTTTCAAAAACAGGAGCCGACACCAGCACCAACTCAAAAACGTAAAAGACATCATAAACATATAAACAAACGAATGAAATGGAACTATATTTCAAAAATGATTTGTGGTAAATCTGAATTGTGCTTATTTGATAGACCATCTCCCCAAGAAGTAATTGAAATGGGGGCCTTTGAAGAAGTATTTCCGATGAATTCTATTATGGATAGTAGAACTGATATTGAATTTTATATTAACGGTTACCAAACTGAATATTTAGATTTGAACGATACATTGTTAACTGTTCAGATCAAAGTTGTAGATAAAGATAGAAAACCGTTGGGTGAACCTAGTGATGTAATACCAAACAATTTCTTGTTTCATACACTTTTTAAAGATGCAGTTCTCGGATTTAATAATATCAAGATTGAGGGTAATAACAGTACATATATTCACAAAGCTCTAATAGAAACTATTATAAATTACAATAGCGATACTAAAAATACATGTTTAACTCCTATGGGTTATGGTAGTGATGACGATAGGAAAAAGTGGATTAAAGGCTCGAAATTATTTACCATGTGCTCATCATTACAACTCGATCTTATGGATCAACCGAAATATTTACTCCAAGGTGTTAATATACACATCAGATTGAAAAGATCAGAGTCGGCATTATCACTAACAAGTGCTACCCCAACACCAATTCTTCAATTAGTTGATGCAAAATTATTGGTGAGAAGAGTTCGTGTTGAACCCTCTTATATTAACAGGTCATCACCTGGGACTTAATTCTAAGCATGCAATATATCCATTGAAAACAAAGGAAATTGTTCAATTTGCTATTGCTAAAGGTTCAGCTTCATTCTATAAGGAACAAATATTTGGAGATAGAAGAATGCCCAACTTTATATTGGTACAATTTCAAAGTGAATCTCACTATAATGGATCATGCTTAACATCGTGCTCAATTTTCAAAAATTTTGGAGTAACATCGCTAACTTTATCGAAATATAGTGATTATAGAGAAACATATACTCAAGATTTCGATAATGATAATTATTGTGATACATATATGCAGAGTATAGTGAGAAATATGGGTTATTTGGATAAAAACCTTAATTGTGGTATAACTCTTGAAGATTTTAAAATCAAATATCCATTCTTTACATTTGTTTTGGCACCCGATTTTGATTTAAATCAGAGTCAATTACCTCAAAATGGAAATTTACGATTAGATATAAAGTTTGCTAAAGCTACAACTGGATCGGTACATGTTGTAATATATAGAGTATTTGAAAATGAGGTTCAAATAACTGCAAACAGAACCGTGTTGGTTTGAACAGAGTTCAAACATTGTTGGTTTGAACAAACATTGTTGGTATAAATGTATAGATAATTTATGATAATTCGTCATGGAGTAAGTTTTTCATGTATTATTAATATTATTGATGTAGTTCTGTTCAGGTCTATCGAATTGGAAAACAAATACTAGGACATGAATTTTTAGGGGTATTTCCTCTTGATAAAATTTCATATTTACGTGATAATCAAGCCATAATCGTCAATACTCAATCGTCTTATCTCGGTGGAGAACATTGATTAGTAATATATATGTAACCTAGCAAGATATTTGTATTTGATCCTATGGCTTTTTATCATCCGGCTTTATTGATTTTGAAACTGCAAACAATGGGTAAACCTATTGTGTATAATAAAACTATGTATCAAAAACCATGGACCTTAACATGTGGTCAACATTGTTTAGCTTGGTTATTATCCAAGCGATTTGACGTATAATAAATGTATTAATGTTTGGTTATGTTTTATTTTTATTATTATTAATATTATTAATATTATTATTAACTAATTAAGACCGTGCATGATAAGTGCCTGATAAGTGCGTGATTAGTCACAAGGAACACACACATACATGGTATAGACTGTATGTGATATACAAAGAAAACACATACAAACAAAGGTATGTATGCGATTTACAAAGAACGCATGCCTACACGGTGTAGACTGTATGTGATTTACAAAAAACGCATGCCTACACGATGTAGACTGCATGTGTTTTACAAAGAAAACATGTCTAAAAATCTCTCACCTATATGTGTGTATTGGTTAAATGTGATTGGCTAAATCCTGAAAATTTGATTCTCTTTATAAACATTGACAATTTACAAAGTTGTCACAATTAATTCAAAAAATTTTTCGAGCGCGATTTTCAAAAATTTTAAAAAATGGAGAATAACAATTCAAGTATCTTACGACAATTATTGGCTTATGGAAATGGTAAATTCTTTTTTATTTTATTTATTTTTTATTATTCTATTTTCTAGATTGGTTTAATATAACCGAAATTCAAAATCAGATCGATGGAGTTATAGAATTTGAAAATGGTAATTTTAGATTTTATTATTATTTATTTTAATATAATTTTAGAGAATTCTCAAGAAGTGATTTTAATCGAAGATACGAGGACAATTATTATCAGTGATAGCGAAGATGATGGTAAATTTTAATTTATATTTTTCTTTTAAAACATTTTTTAGTAGATTTGGACAATAATGTATATGCCTGCATTCCTGAGGATGTCCACAATTATGCACCAGTTTCTGGAAATGCCCACATTGACGTGGAAGAAGATTCATGTTCAGAATGTCAGAGTGATGATGATGATAAATGTAAGATTTTATTATTTTAATATAGGTATATTATTATTTTAATATTATTTTAATATTATTAGGTTTTCAATAATTTATTAATTTATTTATGATATATTATTATTGATGGAAAACTTTATAATATTTATTGAAAACCTTATAATATTGATGGAAACATTTATTGATTTTTTGAAAACTTTATAATATTTAAGAAAACTTTATTGATATATTTTTAAAACCTTATAATATTGATATAATTTGAAAACCTTATAATATTTAAGAAAACTTTATCGATATATTTTGAAAACACGTATTTATTGATATATTTTTGAAAACCTTATAATATTGATGGAAAAGTTATTGATATTTGAAAACCTTATTGATATATTTTGAAAACCTTATAATATTGATTGATAATTTATTGATATTTGAAAACCTTATAATATTGATCGAAAATTTATTTATATTTGAAAACCTTATTGATATATTTTGAAAACACGTATTTGTTGATATATTTATTGATATATTTTGAAAACACATATTTATTGATATATTTTTATCAGGCCAATTATATCCGAAGTATTGCGTCGCTTCAACATGTCATTCTGTAAAATGTCATGTTGAAATGAAGCTATACTATGGTCTAAAATTTTATGGCATCAATTTTTTCATATGCCCCAAATGCGAGACTGCCCAGGATATAAAATATTTAGAGTTTTATAAGGGCACTCTACCCACTTAAATCCATTTACATTGAATAAAAAGGCACTTTTACGTAAAATCAATAAACGTATAAATAATAACAATAATAACAATAATAATAATAATAACAATAATAATAATAATAATAATAATAATAATAATAATAATAATAATTAATAATAATAATAACAATAATAATAATAATTAAATAATTAAATAAATTTGGCAACGATTTAATTAAACGATAACGCCAATAAAAAACCTTTCGTACGATATATTTCGATAGCACAGCTATCATCTTCAGGTACTCAAAACCAACTAAAAATATCATCTAATCACAATCCTTATTCAGAAAAATCCGGACCGATGGTCTATGTCCCTTCCCACGTTGCCGATCGATGGAGGCAAGCGTGGAGACAATTCAGTCAAGACAGATGCCCCGAGCTTTCTCGACCGGAATCCCGACAGCTCAGCTGGCAATCGGGGGAAAGTAACCACAACCCATGGCTGTCTGACCAACAATGGGAGGAGTGGAGTCCGGCTTGGGAGATCCGCGAACATGCCCGCCATCTCCTCGGTCGTCTCGAAAACCACCAACGACAAGTAGACGTGCAGGTGATCAGGTCCCGCCAATACTTGGCAAACATCGAGGAAGACATTTCAGCCGGCCGGATCGCCAACGTCTACTGCCACCCACCTCAAGACAAGGCTCCGCTTAATTATACTGGCGGAAAGACCAACGACCACCAGGAGGACCCCACCAGGCCCAAAGTTACTCGGGTTCGCAACACGAAGCGACCCGTGATGATATTTTTCAACTGTTCTCCGGAAGAATGGGTAGAGAGGGGGTTCACAGACTCCTGAACCCGTCGTTCCATGGTGGGGACACTCCAGTCTGACCTAACATCATTAATGTGGTTAAATGTTTCCTAAATAAATAGCTTGTCACCTTAGAAGGCCTTTTTTGTTTGATTGTTTTAATAGGGAAATTTTACTTATGTTTAATGATACGCATACTAAGCAATTCTGAGTCAATAACTAATAATTTAAATGTCATTAATTATAGCAATGGACTCCCTACGATTACTACGGACGGAACTGGCCCGTGCCCAGCATACCAACAAAGCTCTATACGACCAAATCATTCAATTAACTCGGGAAATTCAGCAAACGAAGGCCACCTGGGTGGACCCGACTAAGATCAAACTACTACGTCAAAGGCTCACCGCTGCTCAAAAGGGGTGGGCCGATGAAAAGCAAATGAATCAAAATCTCAGAATCCAGATACGGGGGTTGGAGGTCGCCTTGTCCGCCAGTCAGGAAGGAGCGGCCGTAACTTACCCTCTCGTTTTTGCCCCGGCTCAGTTAGCTTACCGTGAGTCGGTGGCCACTCCACCATTGGTCTCACCCCAGCTACAGCAATAACCACTGGCTATCGCCCAGGACGCAAGGAACGAGCCAGACGCCGAGCCGCGCGATTGTCAAATAAGCCTAAATAACGTTCAAATGCATTGTAGTCTGTAAATGATACATGTCTTGTTGTATAATTATATCGATCTTATGTGTGCTTTAGTCCAAAATCATGGCAGGATCTCTGTTATTACATATTAAACTCCAACATTAAAATTCACGACCTGAGGGAGACCCATCATCGAAAATCTAGCATACGTCTTCTAACGACAGCTCGTTGAACCCAGGGATTGTCCGAGCAATTACAGCATTAGTAATAGCGCTCACTTTTTGCGGACAAATCCACCCACTCGAACACATTTCCAACGTTGCCTAGCAACGGGTGCCGAGTGGTAGCTAGGAACATTTATATGGCGTTACTGGGGTAACCATAGGAGGATTTAAACAAACATCGACACCCAGTAGCCCACCACTATCTTCGACTGATTGGCAACTGGCTACAAGTGTTACTCCTTTTATTTATATTATTATATTCGTATTTGTCTTATTAATTGCCATCCGCACAAGCCTCACCCAAATAAGTCACTTTCATTGGCTCAACACAGACATCTTTTTAAAAGAAGAAATAGCGAAAAATGAAAAGATATTTCACCAAATACATAGAAAGATCGAATACTAAAGGTAAATAATAGCATCTAGCTACAGAACGCTTTAGAATACAGATGAAACTTGAAAAATATGATATTTTATAATCAACTCCTTTCTGCCAGGGGAAATTATTAAGGCAAAATATAATTAATAAAATATTTATTTTGAAATATTAATTTAAAGTTACAGAATTATAAAAATAAAAAGTTTGTTTAAATATTCTCATTTTAGATACAAAAATTATTATTTGGGATAATTGTTTTAATCCATCCCAATATTTAATTGTGCAGATTTAAAATATCCTAAATTCTAACTTTTTGAAATTTAAAATATGTATATTATAAATATAACTCATATAAACATTTCCACTTTTTAAAATATGACACCATGATGAGGTCAGCGGGGGGGGCGGTCGAAAAAATATCGTTGTGGAAAAGTCTGGGTAATTGTTGAATGATATCCAAGAAAATTTGCGTCCAAACTTACCAAATGTTAACGATTTTCGAGTCCCTAATATATATTTTAGATATTAATGTGAGAAATTAGCTTAAATGTGTTGTTTTTTGATTCAAGGACGGATCCAGGATTATTTTACTGGAGGGAGCGATCGCTCCGAAGATTTTTCAGCCATTCGAAAATAAGTTTTCCCAAATAAGTTTTTAATCTCTTCAAAATGTAAAAGATTCTGTCGGCGGAAGCAACACTACTGGCAAAGTGCAGTGAATACGAGCTAATTCAGGTAGAGTGGGTAACATGTCCTCAACCAATAATAAAATGGTATCCTCCAAAGTTGAGGCTAAACAACCAGATTGCTGAACAGACTTTTAAATATTTTCAAATCCCGAGAAAGCCGGTATTTTAATATCAATGCGTCCTTATTCATCACTATTGCGTAATTTTCTGAGATTTGATTGATGTTTTGAAGGAGAGCAAATTCGTCAAGTTTTGGGAATTAAAATGTTTATGTCCAAAATTTTGGTCTATTGTTTTGAAAAGAAGTCTGTAATATCCATTAAAATATTGTCGAACATTGGGATAAATATTGTCTTCTTGAAATAATTTTCAGGGCCAATGTTAGAAAGGTTACTAAGATTCCTTTGTCAATTGATATGAACACAAAACAAATAAAACAAGATAAAACAAAACAGAAACACCTGCTATGGTATTAAAACGAACCCTGTTTATGAGAGTGTAATAAAATAACTATTTGTTTATGTTAAAGTTGTCTGGTACAAATAAACCCTAATATATGATGATTGTTTTCTTATTTTGTTTGTTTTCTTATGAGTAATATGTACAGTTATGTACACAGAAATAAGGACGATTGGTTTATTTTGACTAATTTAGAATCCAAGAAAGCAACTTTAGAATCTATTGAGAGGGCGATCACCTCCATCTCCTCACTAGATCCGTCCTTGGTTTGATTGAAAACTGACTTTTCTGTTCTAAATCTGACGCCATCCTAACCCATTTCAACGGCAAATCCTCTCTAAATACTATAAAATTACGATTCGGCTTTTTTACCCAAAATTAATCTATAAATGGTGTTATTTGAATGAAATCAGTTCATTTAAACTGGTGATTTAAAATGGTGACCACTTCATTAAAATAAAATGATCGATTAAGTAGTATGACACTGACATATTACATGATAAGCCCCTGACTTATTATGTAATATGACCTTGATAATTTGACTTTGACCTTGATCTTGAGGGGAGGTATTTGGACTACACTCCACATAGCATACTACTATTGAAATTAAGATATTTACTTCCTTTTGCAAATTGAATCTGCTATAAGTAAACAATTGGTTTGTCACATTTTGTTATGTATACATTGTCAAATAGCTCGACTACAACAACATAATTAAAAAATTGAATTATTCCGTAATATCTGACGCTATAAATATGAAATTATTATTTCCAGCTTGAAATCATCGGAAATTACCTTTTGAAAACAATTCTAAACGTCCTTTATTTTCAATATTTGTTCATTATTTATTTCAAGTGAACAATAAGAAAAGATAAAGAAAGAAAGATTAAAAAAATTCGGTAAATTTCTTTTTAGAGTGAACAGGATTTATTTTAAGTGGGAAGTTTTCAAATCCTACGGAAAAGGCTTTTCATTTGGTATATGTTTTAAAATTCCAATGTAGTAATTAACATTTTATGGCCCTTGTAGGCGTTATAATCACCAGTTTAATTAATCTTTTTTCCGTTCTTGATTTTATTGTTATTCCTTGCCAGTAAAATGGTAGAGCGCTATTCTCATTAAGAATTCAATGTTTAAACATAAAATTTTAACAAAAACATTTTGAGTAAATATTTATTCGTCCATGCGACCGACAGCTCTTTATCTCCATCAGTAGTTGCCGTTCGAGATTATGGGGAAATTTGATAATTTGAGGAGATAAAGGTTCTCAAACAAACGACTATCAAGTTCATTGGGATTCTTTAGAGATTATTAGACGTATTGTAGTTGTAGGAGAAATAATTATTTATTATATTTTTTCTTATTTTTATTTTTCATTAAATACAATTATTAGTATTTCAAATATTGTGATATGGCATTAAGGTTAAAAATCATTTCTTCATTTAAATATCTATTAATTTCTCCTAAAATATTGTCATATTAATATACTTTGTTTTGCCAGTTGAATTTTATCAATTTACTATTTGCACAATTTTTAAATCTGTCAACTATTCCCGATGTAAAATATTGCATCCTGACTGCATGCTACTGATAAGTATGTATACATGCATCGAGCAGATTGTACATTTTTCTGCATTTAGTAGATTGAATTTGGAAATAGACTATTAAATGTTCATTTATAT
>CM039679.1:51252385-51254885 GCA_022537955.1 Schmidtea mediterranea | reverse complement strand
TGGTTGATCAATATCCGACACGTGGTGGTCTCATAAGGTCATGGAATCATGCTGAATCGCGCTGAGTCGTGTTGTTGGAGATGTTTGTGTTGAAATTGATGTTATCTTTTGTAGAGAATTAGCAAGTTTAGAGGTGGTGTGCTGTTTTATAGTGAATAAATGACGATTTTTGCCGTCTACCATGATGGATTCTTAGCAGAAAAAGTCAGAACCTATTATTGGTTGAATTATGTCTGCTACATGGAAAGTGTGAATGAAAATTGAGTTCAATGACAATATCGTCAATAAAAGTGTCTTTGTTCTAAAAAATTAAATGGGCGTGCAATTGGTAGCCAAGGGAGTGAGGTTTGAAGTCTGAAGTGAAAGTTGTTGGAAAAATCGAAAATGATGAGCTGAAGTCGAAGGTTGCTTCAGCGGTAAAGATGTAGTTGATCGCAAAGGCACTCCTGAAAATCCAGGGATGACAGACGGTGAAGTTCGTTTTTTAAGAAAATTGGTGTACTTTTCGTTATGTTGAGATCAATTTGAGTGATGAATTAAAAAATACAGTCTGGGAGGCAATTTTGTGCCTGTAAATCGAAGAGTTTATGATACAGGGTTTTTCACCCTATTTTGAAAACGTTTCAACCTATTTTGAAAATTAATTAAAAAAATATTAAAAAAATAAATATATTTACTTTTTTAATTACTTTACTTACTTTTTATATAAACAGACAATATTAGGCCAAATTTTTTGATTATTTCGTGCACAGTTGATTGCACAGTTCGCTTAATATTTAAAATTTGAGAAATTTCTGTTTGCTGAATTCCTTCTTCATAAGAATTTATTATTTGTTAACGATCGGAGTTTGAAACAGTATTATTTTTATGCATATTACTGGGCATACAAATATGATTGATTTATACTCAAATCTAAAAAAAGTTGTAAAAGTTTAATTATTATGTCGTACAATCAGGTTGAAAGGTAAAATTATCGTTTTGTATTTTTAGTATTTAAATGGAGAAATACAATTCTTCAAAGGCAAGTTTTACAAAGTTTTCTGGTCAACTTAGTAATTTGAAAGGTCAAATTTGTATACCAAACCCCACTGAGATAAAATGCATTTCAGCCATTTTTTAAATGGCTGCTAAGTAAGTTATTTTTTATATAGTTATATAACTTAAAGTTAAATTTTAAGAGTTGAATTATGATTTCAGAAGGAAATATGATCATAATTCAAGCTCTTAAATATAACTTTGATCAACTATTTCATATAAATTACTATAAGTAATATTTAGGAAAATTAGTAACAATAACTAATCTCCACAAATATGTGTTTTTTTCGGATATTATTCAAAAAATGTGAGTTAAATAATTTTCGAAGTTATAAAAATTATTATTTGCATTAAATAATTATATTTTTTATACATATTTTGAAAAAAATCATCGATTATGTACACAAAATAATTTGATTTATGATTATTTTTTAAAACTTACTAATATAATTTAAAAATTTATGCTTTTTTCGGATTTCAAATTGTGCTTTTTTTCGACAGAAAAATCTGAAATATTAAATTAATTTTAGTTTTATTGGTAAATCTTATGAAGATACATCCTCATTTACTCGAAATTTCCTAGCAAAAACCTCAAAATTTAAATTAAAAATTTTTTCCGCCATTTTTCTTTCTAAAATTATCTCAAAAATGTCTATAAAATTATTTATTATAGGGTTTTTTTCAACTTCGGATGGCTACATGTTAAAAGTTAGCATGCATGTTTTATTATGGGTTGTGTTAATGTGCATTATTTTATTTCTCTCTCATTTTTGTGTTTCTATAGTGTAGGGTTTGTCTCATTGACTATTTTACAAGTAACCTCAAGGTGAGTTGGTGTGTTTATATGCTATAACTTTATTGATTTTCTTTTTATATTATAGGTGATTTATCTCAAATTCGCTTGGTGTATCAGTATAATTCTTTATATTTTGTTAACCTTTGATCTATTTTGTTTCAACCGTTTACTTTTCCTAAGACCAAATGAAAATAAATTTTCCCTTGTAACAAATTTTCTTATAATTTCGATTGAATTTAATTACCGAATTTTGATAGTAAATATATTTTATAGCTTTTACTATACAGTCAAACCCGTTTAATACAAGCTCAGGTCTCAGCTCAACATCAACACATTCAATGCTGAACAGAGAATCCCGTTTATACACATAAATCCGTCAACGCAAGCCACTTGGAGTATGCGTTGAGAGGAGTTTATAGCACGGTTGAAACCTTTGAAATTTCAATGAAAACCGTATTTACAATTCCAAATATCTTTGAAATTTTTAATTTTTCACCCCCCCCCCATTTAAAAAGCCTGAAAAACGGAAATCGACTGTAGAACATTATTGTCACAGTTATATTTATATTCTGATGATATAAACATTATAATATATAATGCGCTTTGTAAATAATCAGCAAACAATTATTATGCTCTCTGTGCAGCTAAAATATGAGATGAAAACATGCA
>CM039679.1:51004885-51247385 GCA_022537955.1 Schmidtea mediterranea | reverse complement strand
TTAAAAAATGTTTTTGAACTGAATTGTATTTTTCTTAATATTATCGTAAAAGAAAATGTTTAAAAAAATATGTGGCTCCATCATAAAAAGCAAATAAAGCAGAACAAATATTTATTTGCTAGAGTTTTAGGGTCTGCTTGATATCTTGAAATTGCCAGTGGCGTAGGAATAAAAAATGTTTATAAATTTTTTAATTATTAGAAAAAATTTTTTTGTTCAGTTAAATTTTATTTGAAATATTTTTTTATACATCATACTCTAGGTGGTGATTTGGGTTTTTCTTAAAAATAAAGAATCATTAAATAACAATAGAAATAAAAGATTTGAATCTTTAAATAAATAGGTATTGGATTTATTTGATATTTACCTTACATTGCACATACATATATGCGCGCATCACACTTTTTTCCCACTATAACTTAAAAATTTTAAGGCAAATTTATGATTCTGCATGTAAAACGTTTTTAACAATGGGAACATTTTAAGTTGAAATGTTCCCATTGTTAAATACGTATTACATGCAGAATCATAAATTTGCCTGAGGTGAAACATAACAAGTTCTAATTGGCTAATAAAGTATTTTGCGCACTCAGTATGCTCAATGTAATTAATGTGTAATTAATATGCGAATTTTCTCAAGTATATTAAAAATCATTTAATTTATAATTTAAAGAAAGTATTAAAATTTTAGAATTTTTCAATCTATATTGGAAAGAAATTGTTCTGAAAAAACGCAAGTTTAAGAACAAAATAAATAATGGTACTAGTTTAAAAGTCTCGAAGTTTAGGCTTCAATGAAATGTTTTCAACTGAAGACCGTGAAAGGTAAAAATAAAGATGTGTTTTTGCAAAAAAATTTATTACATTTTCACGGTTAATTAAACAAAATTAAATGCTTAAAAAATAAGATAAGCCTGCATCATGGATATGGGCGTAGCTACCATATAGCAAGAGTAGGCACCTCCTAGGGGCCCTTTCCCAGGAGCTTGCTCTTTGTTCTAAAAGCTATAACCCTATCAATTTTATATAAACTTTATTACTTTAATTTATTCAGATAAAATAATGCAAATTTCTAGATTACACAATTACAATTGAATTTTTACAAATTGAAGTCTTCATTTCGTATATATTATTGAATTTCTAAAGGAAATAGATTAAAGTAACGTATTATTTTTTATGACAAGTTATTTTGTTATCTTGTTAAACAAAGTAGACCAATTAGGGACTGAGAGCCCATCATTGTTTGTTGCCTATGGGCCCAAAATTTCTATCTACGCCACTGGTCATGGAGTGAGAGTTAGAATGGATATTTATTGAAAACTATATTTTAGTGCATGTATACAATAGAAATGACGAACCCCCCCTCTTCACCAGAGATTATTAATTATCTTCCCAAAAAGAATTTAAAACCTAAGAATTACAATCAAAACTTCAAATTGACAAGAAAATGTTCTGCATGAAAAATTATTTTAGTTAATGGATACGCTAATGAGAAAAATCCCAGACACGATTAATTGAATCTAATTTACCTCTGATGTGGGCTACGATTAAATTAATTCGAATCTCGATTTTTAAAAAAAAATAAAATAATTTAATAATAAAAAAATAATTTAGTTTCTTTCCCATAGTCTTACCTTTGTCATTATTATCATTATTATTATTAATATTATTATTATTATTATTTTTCCCGAGCGAAAATTTGTTTCCATTGATTACTGGATCGAGCGGATCTGGAATGAAAGGCAATAAATCGGCAGTTCAATGATACTTATTAATTAAAACAAAAAAATAAACTCACAGCTGACGAATCTAATTTCACTCAATAACAACCATTGAGAGGCGAAATGAAGAGTCAAATTAACGAATTTGCCCGTTTTGCCGCCGACATCGAGCTTGATTGAATGGTCGGATTGGTTGAAATTCCGCATTAAGTTATCAAATTCCACAGTTTTCAATGATTCCTGATCACTGCTGAAGGAGATGTCGATTCTCGAGAAATAATTAATCTAGATAGATCAATTGATAATTTAATTAAATAATTAATTTATTTGTTTAAATATTATTGAGTTTTCACCAAGTCCAGTGAGAAATAATGCAGTCAGATAATAATCAAACTACTTTCACTAAGCCTCATTTGAAAATAAAAAAGTATATATTTTCTTTCAAAAACAAAAATAATAAAAATAATACTAATAATAATAATAATAATAATAATAATAATAATAATAATAATAATAATAATAATAATAATAATAATCAGTATTATTATTATTATTATAAGGACTGCTTTTATTTTTGACCTCTGATTTCTTTATAAGTGACATAATATTTTCTACAAAATTTGACTATGAATCAGATTTATTTAAGGTATTCACGAATTTTCGGCGCAAAAATTTGAAGTACTGAATGGGAGCCTTGAAAAGCCAGCAGGTGGTTAGTAAAATTCATTTTATTAATATTTGAACCAGAAATGTTTAATAAATTCTAAAATAAATTTCAAAACGAACACAAAAAATTAATCCCAATTTTAATTTTTGATAGCTTTAATTGTTCATGTTCATATTATCACAAGTTTCCCCTGGCCGGTAAGGCTCATTCATTACCATGGGGCCACTTTCAATGTATGAAAACAAATAATATATCTTATATATAAAACTCTAAATATGTTTGTTTGTTTGCCACATTTCGCTGTATTACGTACAATTGTACGTGGATTATAATTCATTATTTTTAATTAATGCTTGATTTTGATTTATTCTAAATATTGAGAATCTTTTCATCTATTTTTGCTGTATATTTATTGGGTTTTTGTATACCATTAATTTAAATTACTCGAGACTTTGTTTTTAACAGGGTGCTTCAAAAGTATTGCTAATTATACTAATTAATGTGAAAATGAAGCTTAGTAATTTATTAAAAGATTAATTAATTAGAAAATTATAACCGTAGCGAAGCGCAAGGAATTACAGCTAGTTTATTATATAATATTATCTTTGATATTATTTTTTTTATTCATGTGAAACCGATCAGTTGAGAGGTTTCTCCAATACAACGATATCTGAAGTAATTGAACACTTGGAAATAAGGATAGTAAAAAAAAATGTGTTGAGATTTTTTTCACTGTGCTGGGCTAATAATTAAATTTAACAGCGTGAGTTGTGATGTAACTATATATAATCCCTTATAATAACATACTAATAATACAATGTGAGTGCTATGGTAAATTGGTGTTCATACAAAGAAGTCGGTAGTCCGTATCTGTCATTCGAATTGTATAGTGATTACAAATAAAAAGCGATGAGAGTCAAAGGTTAAAATTTAATACAAAATCTCAAAAATCCGATTGATGTGCAAAAATAAATTAAAAATTATTAAAATAAAATTGATATTTTCAGGGGGAAGTATAAAATTAAAATATAAAATAAAAATAAAAATATGAATTTAATAATTTTAAATCGAATTGGAGTTCAAAATCAGTTTTTTTAAGAAATGCAAGTTAATTAATTAAAAAACTAACAAAAAAATAATCAAAGTCCTCAGCTTGAGAGGTATGGCATCAGTAAAAATAAAAATAATTTAATTTCGTTCAGATTTTTGGTTCTTCGTTGACGGATAATTAAATTTGCAAATGAGTGACGAAGAGAGAGCTCTATAAATAAAAGAAAAAAAAATGTCCAATTGCCTTTACATTTAGTGAAGGAAAGTATTAGAAGCGATTAAGCGATTCCAGATAGAATCACTTGCAAATGGTTTTTATTTGTCAGTGAAAATCTCTACAGTTGTGATTTCGTGGTAAAAAAATATAATTTATTTTGCTAAGTTTCTTATTCTGATCAAAAATACCAAGAGTTGGATTATAAGCTCTTTTGTACTGAATAGCAGTATTTACCAAAACAAATCATTTACCTATGTATTTATATATCATACATCTGCAGCGGTGCATTTTCTGGGCTCAAAGATATGCTATATTTATTAATTTTTAATAAAAAAATTTGATCATAAAATTAATATTAAAATTTGAAATTTTAACTTTGTAAAATATTTCCAGGTCAAAAGACAAACATTTTTTATGATAAAATAAATGAAATAATAGAAAAAATAATTTATTATAACAAATCCAGCATCAGATAAAAAATACAAAATGCTGTAAAAAATTTTGTTTCGAATGTTTTTTAAAAGTTTAAAGTGATAAATTATCGTTATGTGAATTATTGTTAAATTGCTTTAAAATTTTATTTTAAAAATTTAAAAATTTATGATTAAAATTATTAAAAGTAATTTAAATTGAAAAAAAATTGATTATTTAAATTACAAAATATTTTAAAAATTAATTAAATTTTTCTGTCTGATAAAGACAGGAAAACTGTCGAAATATATCGTCAGACATATGTTTGGGTTGCGCTTTCTTATCAATAATAATGCATTGCAACATCATGAGAACTTGCTCAATCATGGCTTTCTCTGGCGCAACCAGTATAAAAAATAAAAATATAACTCTATTATTGTTTTAATTTTCAAAAAAATCAATTGCAACAATTGATTCAAATATGAACTCTGTTTTTCAATTTTCTGGGATTTTTAGAATTGAAAAAAAAATCAATTTGGGAAAAATCCCAGAAAATTCAATTATTATTCCCATTATTCATCACTACTATCAAAATCGATAATCAGTAGGAAATTATTATTCTAATTTACAGTGCAATGAATAAATCTGTTGAACCCCTCCCAAAAAGAAATGTGAGGCTGAAATTAATTTTTAGGATTTCATTGAGGATTTCCTATCAACTTGTCGAATAATCCTTTCTACATTTTAGCAGTAAAAATTCAATTTTAAAAGTGACTCATTCAAACAATTATCAACATGTTATTTTAGTCAATATTGGCTTGGAGATTATTTATTTATTTATTAATGAAATGAAAATTTTAATTAATATTTTTTGAAATATTTAATTAAAATTTTTTTTTATTTAAAATTAACCAATTGTATCAATATTAAACTTTCTTTTTAATTATTTTATAGATTTGTTTTTATAATTAATTAGTAATTGACAAAATTTTAGAATATAATAAATTTCAAAATAAAATTAATAAAATAATGTTGAAAATTAATCAATAAATAAAAATGGTAAATAATTAAAATAAATAAAATATGGTGGAATTGTATAAAGATTTTCCAAATAAGACGCAGCAACTAATTTTATTGCATAATTTTATCAACATTTAAAAGTTAAAAAATATTTAGTATTTTGACAAATGCTAACTTTAATCATAAACAAATTAGTTAATAATGTTGATTTAACCCTTAATTGCATCGTGTAGCAAATTTGCTAGATACCAGAATTTCACGTTTAGATCGCCTAAAATAAATAAGAACTAACCATTTCATAGTGTTGCTTGTGAGCTACAAAACGGATTTAGTTAGATTTCCACTAGATTTTTAAAATTATTTTTATAATATATTCAGTCAATGGAACGTTATTTTATTTTATTCAAAATAAATAAAAAAATCATGCAATTAAGGGTTAATATTTTCAATGGTTCGGCAGGAACTGTTTCCTCTTTAAATAACACCGAAATAACTCAACACAAGACAAATCTTTATTGATACCAACAATTGTACAACGATTTCAACACTGGGAGGGATCCCTCTGAGAAACCGCATTTTAATAAATAAAATACTAGATCTCTAAAAATCTCCTTGACCCAAGTCTGTTTCGACACTAATTTTGTCTTATTCAATTTTACAAAATATTCCTCAACAAATTCTTAAACTCCTGACTGTTCAAATTTTATCCGGAATTTTGTGTCCAAGTTGTTGATTCGAGACTCTTAAATAAGAATCTCTCCTCAACAACTAGTTAATTTTATCAAAATTTTGATTGGACTCCCGGGGAACTAGTGGAGTAATTTGTTTTTATCTTTTGGCCGCTTCAACCGTTCCCTGAGAAAATATTTTCATTTCAAATTACACTAGGAAATAATTATTTCCTTTAGATAATTAAATTTACTAAAATCGGAGAATTTATCCATAGTTTATTTATTTATTTTCGTCATTTTAATTAATTAATTTATTTGTATTTTCCTAATAACTTTTTCTAGGGTCCCAAATTAATTTTATAATATTATTATTTTTGTACTCGTCTCGTCAATTGGCATCGGTACATACCCATTCCCCCTGGAAAATATTGATTTTTTTTTGATTTTTTTTAATTAATTATTTTATTTTCCAAAATTTTGTTTATATTTATTATAATTTTGAAAATAATATAACCCCAACAATAAAAACATAATAATAATCGCATAATTATGACTTTTAATCAATAAGCAACATATACAGAAAAAATTCTAAGAAAAATAATATTATGCAAATATGTTTGATTTTCATGTTTTAGTATGAATAAATTATTTAGAATAATGTCCTGGATTACTAAATCTCCAAATTTCTCGAAACAATATTTATGAACCATTTTAAACAACCCCCAAAAATGATTATTAAAAAAACTACAAAATATTATTTAATTAGTTCTGAAATTAAAAGTACAAAAATATTATTTTCAGTAAAATCATCTATTATTGTGTTCAGCTTTCACCTGTTTGTATTTTCTTTGAAAATTTTATTTTTCCCTAAACAAAACAGATTTTCGTCATTGTATTTTTCAAGAGTTACTACAAAAATGGCAGTGCCGAAAATTTTACGAAACAAGAAAAAATTAATTTATAGTCGTAATGAAAATAAATGAAATTTAAAAAATAAATATTATCACTACAAGAAAAAAATGTCTCCAGATTTTTCTTTGAAACATTAGATTTAATTAGTATTAAAATCTAATGAGATTTTGTCACTGATCAATCGAGATAAAAAGATAAAAATTAGAAAAAAATTTTTTTTTGATGTATTTTTTATTATTCAAATTTTTGATTTTGGATTTCATAATTCTTCAATAAATAACTCGAGTAAAACTGACCGGTTTCTTTTTCTCCTAGATTCAAACGCAACTCAAGTTTCATAAAACAAGAGAGAAAATGCTAGAAAATTTTTTGACGGAAATTTTTTAAAATATTTTAAGTTAATTTCAACGCGAAGAAATATTAAAATAATAATATTTAAATCATCAATTAAAATTTTTAATTAAATTATTTTTTAAATTTTAATTCAAAACCATTAGCAAAACTGAAAATTTTAATTGAAATCACTATTTTAAAATTATATAAATACATTTAATAGTTTACAGACTATTCGTATGAAAAACTGTTACTAAACAGGTGTAAAACTTAGTTTGATAACACCGATAAAAAAATCTTGTGATATTCGATGTGACCGGGCTCGATTCCGGTGATGATTGGGTTTGCTTGTACCGATGAGAGCCAAAAAAATCGAAACTAGTCTCCCATTACATATCGCATTGGATATCACTTTACAAACTTGATTTTATTCAGTTAGTCATGCGAAAATTAAAATTATCGAAATTACTAAGCATATAAAATAATATAAATATTTATTAAAATTAATATTTCATTTGAAAACTAATTTATTTTTATTTTTTTAATATCAACGATTAGTAACTTTAGTATTTTGTGATCATAATGAATGTTTTGTTTAATTTTTAAAAATAAATATATAATACAAGTATGAGATGTTTTACTTTTTATACGATGGTAGTTCATTAATCGGTCATATGAAAATATATATAAATTTTAGATGAATTATAGAAAAAACAGATTACATATGTAGAAAGCCTTTCAAAGCTTATACTCAGACCTTTACAATACGATGGGATACATACTCTATCAATGAAACTCCCAACTTCCAGTCGCAGTTAAATAAACTTAATGTCTAAGTTTTCCAATGGAAATCTCTGAATTCTAAATATATTTGGAAAACGTTACTAAACTAACTACTAGGTACTTTGTCGAATCCGTTTACTTCACATAAATCCAATAACCTAATCAACCCTCACCAATTATGTCATTCCGAAGAGGAAAGTATTTAATTCATTTAGAGAACTTTTAAATTCAATTATCTTTGTGGTTAATGGAAAAACACAAACCTGGCTACATGCGTAAGGCATTTGACTTACACCATATTTCATAGATTACCATCAGAAATGACAAAAATTTTAAGAAAATTTATATTTTTTAAAGGATTTTTTATTATTTCTAATATTTTAATGTGAATAATATTATTCTTTAACTAAAAGCTTCTCATTTAATATGAATTCAAGGTCACCTATGCTTATTTTTTAAAAATATGAGATTCATTAAATTTTTATTTTTAATACAGATTTTAAAATTTTAAGAAATGTTTTCATTCACAAATATTAACTGGAAAATGTGTTTTTATGCGATTACAATAATTTTTTTCCGGTTCCGTGATTTAGGTCAATCTTTTTTTTAAATCAATTTCTGAATGCCTAAAAATATTTAACTTTAATATTTCTAAAAAACATATTTCCTACAAAATTTGACTATGAATACCATAAATAAATCTGATTCATAGTCAAATTTTGTGGAAAATATTATGTCTTTTATAAATAAAAAGAAATCAGATGTGAAAATCAAAAAAAAGTCCTTATAATTTTAATATTTCATTTATAAATAACGTTTTCAGTGCTTTTATAATATATTTTTCATAATTTCCGAATATTTAAGGTTTTAAACTGAAACATTATTAAATAACTTATAATTAAATTGTACATCTTTGCATCTCACTTACTCGTGAAAAGATAGAACGCAATAAAGCGCTTGAAATATCTTCGAATTTCATATTTTTAAAATTAAAAAGGATTATAATAAATGATTGCTATGCATAATTGTTGTCTCCTCGCGTGTATTTTTTACTGCTCTTCTATAGTAAAGTCACTTAACTTACGTCGATGCATACGATTTGTGTCTTAATTTCAAATAGGTGTCTATATATATAAATTAATTATTTTTTATTGTAGACCATAATTTGTCTGGTAACTGATGTTAATTTATGAAAGATATTGTAGCTGAAGAAGTGCTAGAATGCGATTCCCACACTACAAACATTAAAAATATATTCACAGTAAAAATCCTTTTTACGAACAATGATGTCGAAGTATTCAGTAAACTTTTAACAAGCAATAGAAAGGAGCAGTAAAGTTTTCCTGTTTTGTCTTATCTAACAAGTTTCACAGAAAAAAGAATTTTCTTCTATCTACGACACAAAATATACATGAACAAATGGAATACAAAATCTCTAAAAATTCATAATTTTTCCGTTTTGCCGCAGGAAATATTTTTTCGTCGATTCAGTTAGAAATTGAAATTTAACAAGGGTTATTTGACGTTTTGAGGGTAATATTTTGAGGGCTATATTTGGCATTGCTGTATTGGAATGTCATCACCTAAAAAGTATGAGAACCAGTGAATGGTATGATAAAACCCTATGAGTGTCTCAACAGTAAAAGATTAAAAAGGTTCATTTCATTTGGAACAATTTATAAAAGAGGATAAATTGAGTAATGTTAAAGGTTTTATAATTCAACTAATTCAACGTGGCAAGCAATAGAAAAGGCCATAAAAAATGTAATCTCCAACTCCTGGAGTCCTGGGACTCCATGATGTAGATAATGGCACCGATTAAGAAAGTCCAATTAACAAATCTCAGTCATTCTAGGTAAGAAAAAACAAATTAAAAAAAAACAATAAAGGAAATATTTTTCCATCCTCTTACAATGAGTGAACGATTTTGTCATATGATGTAATTATTTTCTATCATTTGATGGGAAAGCGGGGAAAATTGTTATAACTTTTTTATGAAACACTATTTTCCCCAACTAAATAATCTTATAAATTTACATAAAATTTTTATGAATATTTTTTAGTGAGTTTTTGTTTGAATCTTTACCATGGAAAGACAACCTAAACGTCAGTGAAAAATATTTTTTTTCTATTTTTTCTTTTATTTTTCAAATTTTATAATTGAAAAAAAATAAAATGTATGTTTGTCTTATCAATTTGCTGAACAGGCATTCTACCATTGCCGGCGGAATTCGAGCCCAAAACTATTAACACTTTATTATAAATTTATCTTTCTTGCTTTAGCTGACGCAAATTGTTTAATTATATTATCAAAGTCAAGTAAAAAAGGCTACACCGAAAAATCGTGAATACCTACCTTAATCAGATCTAATTCATTGTCAAATTTTGTAGAAAATATAATAATATAATAATAATAATAATAATAATAATAATAATAATAATAATAATAATAATAATAATGGCGGAAGAATGCAAGTAATTTTATGAGAAATACTTTTGAAGATTATGAAAATTAATGAAAGATCAAATAAAAAAAGAAAAAAAAGTCGTTCATTATCAAAAATAAAAAAAAATCAATATTAAAAATAAAAACTCTTGAACGGACTAGTTGAGTTGTTTTAAATTTAAACAGTTCTTTTGAAAAATGTACTTGAATTTCGTCTTTGATGTGTTGGTGGGATTTATTGTGTCGCTAGAAATAGATTGTTAAAACAAACAATAATTCATCTGAATATTAAAAAAAATAAAAAAAATTCTCTTAAAATGAATAAAATATAATAAATTATAAACTAAATATTTTCGTAAAAAAATGTCATAATTAAAAGTTAAATATAAATAAAGAGAAATTAGGTATTGTATATTTTGACTGATCTTGAGTTTGATTTATGGAATTTTTGTTTTAATGATGTGGTTATTACATAATATCTACACGACGATTGGAAAGCGATACAACGCTGAATTCTAAATAATCAAGACAGTATAGAGAGCTATTCCAATATTTCCTTAGACGGATTCCTTCTATATGTTCCCGACACCGTTATTACTCGTGAATGGAGAGGGAGATCATCCCAATAAATTACTGATCATTTCCAATTCATTTCAAGTCTAATTCAAAAGTCTCGATGTCAATTAATTTCCACATCAAACCAATTCGTACGAAGAAAGTTTTCTACAAAATTTCCTTTGGAATTTATGGGCCTCCTTAGAATGCTAATAAGGCAGTTGCAGTGTTAATCAAATGCCTAGAGAGTATTTTATTGAAAATATTATGTCCATTAGCCAACCGATAAAACAAGAAATTAGTCACTGCAATCTGTTACAATTGCATCAAAAATTGATACGTACTGCAATTGTATTCGTACATTTGACAGGGAGCTGCCAAATTCTGTTATTTATTGCGTTCTGTGTTTATTTTAATTTTACTTTATTGTCCATTTATTAAATAAGTAATAATAATATTAAAATTTATTAATAATAACTATGATAATAATAATAATACATAACAATGAATAACTTAAAAATACGCATTATTAAAACAATTAAATATTTATTTTTTATATTTTAAATTAATTTTATATTTAAATGTTTGTTTTTGTGAAATGCATTAAAACAATGAAACTATCACAGCCTCGGCTATCAACGGTCACATAATACCCCTCCTCCATTACCTTGAGACAGCTGTCCTCAGACATAAGGTTTTTTCCCTCGAAGATTCGAACGGTCTTTCTTTTTGGACTTCTAAGAGCAAAACAATAAAAAAAATAGAATTTTTCTATGAAAAATTTGTAACCATAAAATAACGTAAAGGCTAAAAAACGAAATTGATTAATTCAGAAAAGAGGTGACTCAGTCGAAATTATCTGTGAAAAATTTCATAGAAAAAACCATTGCTGCATAGATAATAAGATTTGCGGTTTTCAGGGTCCAATTAAAACAATTGTAAGCAGCTTCTATATCAATGCAATTACGCGCAAAGCTATCCATCAAACGACGACAACGACAACGCAAATGTAACTTCGACGCCTTGCAACAGTTACCAATGTGAATCAGCAATCAGATAATAATTGTAACGATTAAAACAAAAACAATATTAATGCGCGGTTATTCAAATGCGTTTTATCTAGTGCATTCCGGTCGATAATAATAAAACATGGTTTTATATATTAAAATTAATATATAAAAAATTTAATATTATTTTAGCTGTTATCCCCAATTCTATGAAATTAGGTTAGTAGGGATTCTCGGTAAATGAAGGAAGCAGTATTGGTTCACTGTAATTACCAAATATTACATGGGACACATTTCAATATGGCAGCGGATGAAAATAGAAAATTAACAATTTTATCTTTCAAACCTTAAAAAAATATTTTTATATTGTTTAAAGAAAAGAGGACTCTGCTCCACAAATTTCGATGCATAATTTCCTTTTTTGCAATAATTTGTATTATATTTTTTCTATCTAAACTGGAAAACCAAGGACAACATTTTTTACCTCCTTAATTTTTACCAAAAAAATTAATGAAAAATATTAAATAATATTCTTTTTATTTCTATTAGCGTTAATAGATTTTGATTGGTCACCACAGCGATTCTCAACCTGTGGGGCGCGCCCCCCTTGAGGGGCGTGGCGTTACTACAAGGAGGGAGCGAGTATATTTAAAAACAAAATTTAAAACTTTGTTGAAGGTTAAATAAAAGAAATTGTATAATTAAAATATATATATATATATATATATATATTTAAAATAAGAATGCAGTTTATAATTACATATTACCAATCAATAATTTATTATTTAAGTTTATTAGTATGAAACGAATACCAGTTAAATATGTTATGTTAATAATTAATGACTTCCTTGAGCCTGTTTCGCATTGCAAAGTTTTTGTGACTATTATAGTGACTATAATTTTCGATAGATCAGAAAAAGGGGGTCGAGAATATTTACGTTGGTAAACTGGGTCGCAATAACAGAAAGGTTAAGAAGCGCTGGGTTAACAGGCATTTTTAAAAAAGGGTGTTCCGAAAATTCGTATTAAATAACAGGCATTGATAAAACATTCAAAATGGAAATTTCAAGAAATATTTTTACAAGTTTTATGGAATCTTTAGAGAATTTTGGAATGTGATTTATTTACTGTAAATAATCTACTCTAAGCCTATAATTACTGACAGGTTTTGATATATATGACCCAGATGATGGTGTAGGAATTTCGGTTGTAATTATCAAGTTTCTGTTATTGTTATATAGTTAAAAGGGATAAATACAGATAATCAACGACACTTTTATAATTGAATGCTAAATAATAACGAAAATAGTTATACTTCAATAAACTCTGAACCGGATCAAGTGTTTTTGCAAATTACTACTTAGTTGAGAAATTTTTCATAATAATTTAATACATAATATTTTCTACAAAATTTGACTATGAATCAGGTTTATTTAAGGTATTCACCGTCAAATTTTGTAGAAAATATTATTTCACTTATAAAGAAATCAGAGGTGAAAAACAAAAAAAGTACCTATAAAATTTAATACATATTTATAATTTCAGTGGTAAAAGTGAGTATGTATTAAATTATTAAGTTAAAAAATTTTTAATTTATATTTAAAAAGTTTTCTAAGCTTATAGATAGTAAAAATAAGTATTAAAAAACTAGAAAAAATATAAAATATTTTTGAAACTTTTAAATATATCTATTTAAAAATAATCTAATTAGAAAAATATTATTAATAGAAAACATAAGTTATATTATAATTTATTTCGACAGATTCACAATTATCATCAGGTTAAATATTAATTGCTTTTGTAAACAAACTAATTATATTATAAAAATGATATGTATATTTAAAATATACAAATTTAACTAAATATAACTACAAAAATTACATAAATTTTAATTTTAATAAAATTATTAATAATTTTTTTCATACATACACAACATCATTTTACATATATTCTCTTCCACATATCACTTCATAAACAACAAAATGAGCACAAAATTGAGTTCACCAATATTAATCAATTCCGAAGATGACGGGTAGTCATTCCAATGCATATTGTATTGCATCCATGACATATATATTCATTAACAAGATTCGAGCACACTCTAAGTATAATATGAAACTCACTAATAAACACAAAGTACAAGACTCAGAAACAATCTTAAAATATAAAAGAAACAGCTGCTAATTTAACACCTCTTCACAAACTATAAACCAATCCAAATATAAAAATACAAATAAAAAACCACTGTGTTCAAGTTTCTCTATCGCAGTAATTCCAAAACGTTTTGATGCCATTACCCCTTGATAAAATTTACCAAATTCTGGCGACCCCAACAATAAATATACTAAGGTTTCTCCTCAGTCACTACATTTTTGCAGCTAACTATTCTTTTTTTGACTTCTAAATATCTGATTTTATTAATATTTTATACTTTATAGGTACCATATATTTTTGTTACAAATTTTTTACGTCAGTAAGTACGTAGGTAATTTCGTAAAAAGAGTTGAAGTTGCAAGAATTGAAAAATGACTAAAATCAATAAATTATATAGGCTCCTGACATCTATCGAATGAATCATAGCATTGTAAATCGCTTCACTGTAGTGACTGTAGTCAGAGTACCAATATCACTTAAATTTAAAATGATAGCAAGAAACCACTGACTAGCGTAAACAAATTATTTTCAGGTCTCATGCGACCTCTGGCAAATTGACACGCGACCCCCACTTGGGTCACTACCCACAGGTTGGGAACCGCTGCTCTATCGAATGATGCATAATTTATCAAATTTCGACAAGTAATTCTTTTATAACAAATTTTTATAAATGTAATACTTTCAAAATATAAATAAAAATATACATAAATGATTTGTTTTAATTATTGCAGTTTATAATTTGATGAAAAAATGATAATTTGATAAATGGCAGTGAGGAATGCCAATATTGTTGTAAGACGGATAAATCATCCAGTATTCAATATTATAATATAATTTCAATATTTACAGTTTTTTAAGCAATTTGAAATTAATAATACATGTACAATAAAAGCCCGCTTAACCCGAGGTATGCGTTACATTAAAGAAGAGCGTTATACAAAATAGCATTAAGTGGGGTTTTACTGTATTACTTATAATTACGGCAAAAAATGTTTAAACAATAAAAATACGTTTATGTAACACCGCAGGAAAGAAGCAATGTAGCTAAATTACTTTGGATTTCGGGGAAGTCCAATGCTGCATGCACTTTATGAGGAGTCCCACATTTCCTATAAAACCGCGATAAACTGAAACAGTGTTGAGTGGACCAGCGTTAAGCTGGGTCTTAGTGTACTTTTTTTTTAAACTTATTAAAAATATATCAATTAATTATTAATTTATAAAATCAATAAATCATCTTTTATACTAACATCAAGTGAGGGTTTGGAGAAGCTGTAAAAAGTTATTGATGAAAAATTCCGTCTGTTTAAAAAAATGAATTTGATGTTTATTGGTTTGGACTTTAAAGGACTTTGAGTCCAACCAATATATCGATATGCTTCGGTTTCCTTAACTGTAAAATCGAGTCCGATCTCATTGTCGGTAAGCAGACCCAAACCACCAACAAGATTGTCATTGAATAATGTTCCATCGTAACCATTGTCAAGAAAATATTCCAGATTCCTTTCGAATGAATTTCTGATTTTAATCATGTCATCTTTAAAAAATGCTGCCGTTCCTTGTGGAATCTGATATTCAAGAATATCGTCTAAAAAGTAGAAACTATTGAAAATTATTTTCTAATATTTTTTGGGTTAATTAGTCACATCACTAAATACTGATAAACAATTTTATTTATCAATAAAATCTAAAATTGTATTCATAAGATAAAATATTATGAAAATCAATCAGCAAATTCGGTATCGAGAAATTCAATTATATTCAAACATGCATCCAATGAAATTTAAACACACTTACATAAACACACAGTTATTATACAATCATTCTGATATAATTAATTATATAATCACATAAATAATTTTATAAATCCGTATAACTTGAAATTTTTCCTCTATTAATACAGTATATTCGCGACAAATTAAAATTTAATTTAAACCATTTTTTAAATAAAGCATACTTGAAAATATACATCCAAATAGTTGCAATTTCAAACACACTCTCTGAAGGACATTGCTATAAGGAAATATCCGAATGACCCTGCCAATAATTGGGGGGTCTAAGGTCTCAAACGCATCAATAAAAGCATCGGTCGGACCATTTAAAATTTTTTGAAAACCCTAGAAATAAAAAATATAATAATAATAATAATAATAATAATATAATAATAATAATAATAATAATATAATAATAATAATAATAATAATATAATAATAATAATAATAATAATAATAATAACAAGAGTAAATCATTTTTTAAAAACTTAATAATGAAGAAATAGTTTTATAGTAATCCGGGAATTTATGCCTTAATTGAGCAGATTACTGTCAATCAAAAGTTGTATTGGTCGTCAATTTCCCCTTTTTACGGAGGAATAACTTGTGCACATTGTCAAATTGATAAATCCTCAATAGCTTATTGTGAATATTACCAAACCCCATGATGGCAACACTAAGCTTATGATAACTATCTAGAAATGATATAATTCATTATTACAATCTGGAATGGATCATAATGACGAAGGGGGACTCAGAAAAAGCAGAGGTATTAATAAAAAAAATTCTAAGGAAATTCTGTGTTTCATTTAAAAATATCCAGTAGAATTCAAACTGTAATAATCAGCTCAGTTAAACAAGAAAATGGAATTTATTACAGTCACTCCCAAAAATGTTCCACTTTATTAAGATTGGTCAAATTGGCAGGATTAGTAGAGTTATAGAAATTTATATGTTTAAAAGTAAAGAACGAATGAAACATTTGTTTCTAAAATTCAAGGATTTGCATTTTTCTCTGCTATGAATTGCGTATTTATATATCTGCATTTCAGTTAGATTAATATTTAAAAAGAATTACAAAATAAAATTGTTTCAATAATTAATTTTTAATGATAATTTTAGAACATAATCCGATTTAATAATGCCTATTTACAATATTAATAAATAAATCTAATTGTGAATATTATCTTTATTAACCCTTGGTTAACACTTATGAGTCTAGGACCTAGACTCTGGGTGATCCTGGAACCTTTTGAAATACAATTTTCTAAGATCCCAAGAGAATATTTGATGTTGAATATCTTTGTTTGGCTTTACAGGTAAAATAATAATGACATCATATGTTCCTAAAAAATCCAAAGCTGTGGTTCTCATTTCTAGCATGCCTCACGATAGTAAGATCGTTCCTGATCAGCACAATAAGCCGGAGATGATCACATTTTATAATGACGCTATGGACCAAAAGTGTGCTAGGGCTACGCGACGGCGCCCTGTCGTGATATTTTACGCAATAATTAACATTAATTTCAGTTTTCTTTAGGTTTTAGGAATTTTATTCAATTATTCGATTTTTTCCCTCCATTTAATGTAAGTCACATTAATTTATAAGTAAAAATTTTTAAAAGAAAATTCATTTTTTATCCAAATGTTTCTATATTCAAATCAATTATTTCTCTGTTCGTTTTGGATGCCATTTTTTTCTTTTGACAGAAATCCAAATTTTTGATATTTATTGATTTTAGTGAGGCTTTGGAAATTAGCATTAATTTCACAAATTATAAAAATCTTCGCCAATTTCAATGGCATTGATGATTCGGATTTTTTTATATTACTGAAATTCTATAAAAATATTATTTTTAAACTGAAGTTAGCGGAAAACTTAAGTTTTCCTTTTTTTTAACTCCACATTTGGAAGTCCTGGTTCCGTTGCTCCTAGTAAGTTACAAATGAGGTAAAAATGAATTTATTTTAACTTCAAGGTAAATCTTACATTATTTCTTTATCTCTGCAAAAATATAGAATTTCGATGGATATTTCTGAAATATTTTAAAAATGTTAAATTGATTGACTTTCATGAAAAATCTTAAGAAATTATTTCATAATTTTCTCTACAACTCAAAGTAGATTCATCGGAATTTTTTCATAAATATTCGCTCTAAAAAATATTCTAAATAAGTTAAAAATAGTAACATATAGAGTTTTAATTCATCTGGACATTTTGAAAGTTTGTGTGCATTATTAGCTATGTTTGTATGTTAAAAAAAAGTTTCTTCAAATTTCTTCCTTTGTATGATATAAGTTTTTACTCATTTGAACAAATTACATTCAGACACAAGTAAGTATGTATGCCTCTATATTATAACCTTATTGATTTTTTCATTTTATTATAGAAGTGTTTAATGAACTGCAATTAGGTGTATGTTTTTTTAATAAATAGTGTGTTTTAGTTATATATTGCTCCTCATTAAACAAAATAAAACTTAGTTTTATGGGAATGTCAGATAGAACCTTTAATAGTCATTGTGTAAAATCTATTTTGAGTAGTAACCAATAGTTAAAACAAATTCTATTTTGTAATTCTTTTTAAATACATATTTTAACAAATAGCACAACTAATATTAGTATGTAAAAAGGCAATTTATTTTTCATTGCCATTGTTTACTTTGCATAACCTATTATTTTGCTAATAATATTATTAATAAAATAACAGATAGGTTAAAAACCAAATAAGCCCTTGCTGCGAAGTAATAATTATATTGTTATTTTCTTATCTGTTATATTGATTTATGCTGCTACCAATGAATCACCGTTTTATAATAATAATAATAATAATAATAATAATAATAATAATAATAATAATAATAATAATAATAATAATAATAATAATAATAAATGATGCTCATAATAATTTTGGCTGAAATTATGAGAATAAAATTCTTCTGTGTTTGAATTAATTCCTTTAGATTGATTTATAAATTTCCAAAAATCTCCTGGGGCAAACATTTCAGTCTCTAGATTATTCATTCAATTAAGCGACCAAGACAAACAATTGCTGGATTTTATGGATAAATCATTAAAACAACCGAAAAAAAGTTACAGAAAATGTTTTATCTAAAGCAAAACCGATATCAAAAAACAATTTAAAAAAATACTTTTTCTTTGAATTTTCGATAATTTTTCCAGTCTGATCCTGATCCATTGTTTCGAGAATAGCGAATCTGATATAACGGTGTGAATTCTTTCCCCTGGGTAAAATATTAGTCACATCATTAGGTAAACAAAAAATCTTTCCAATAAAAAACACAAATACAAATTCAAAAATCTTTCGATTTTTTTTCACTGAAAATTGTAACCGACAGAGAATGAAAATATCAGAAAATGAAATGAAGAAAAAAAGCAAAAATGTCAGGAACATTAATTAGTCGAGACAAACAATCTGAGCAATTAGCGTTGTTTGAATACACCAGATGGTTTTTCTGTTTCAAAAGGATAATTGCTTGTCTCGGTTTGTCTGCGCTGGGAAAACCCTTTCATGAATTATGGATACATTAGAAAAAGCATATTATTTCAATTTTACAACAAATTTATGCTACAAATCTAACTCAAAAGCTGGACCGTATGTATAACTAGCTAGAACCGTCAAAAATCCCCGGAGATCAAATAATATAAAATGCTTAAACTCTATCACTTCATTTAAAGAAAAAATAATATATATATATATATATATACATATATATAAATCATTTAAATTTTAAATTTAATAGTTTACAAAAACCATTCATTATAACAATTGTAACAATAAAAATTTATAATATATAATAAATGATTATATTATTTTTAAGAATATTAATAACCACAATTTGATTATATTAAAAATAATAAAAAATAAATTTTTTAAAATAATTATTTCAATTTCTTTCAAAAAATGAAAAAGAAAAGCAAAAAAGATCAAAAAATAGGACCTATTTTAGGTCGAAGAATTAACAATTAATAAAGCACTATGGAAAATACTTACCTGTTTAATTTAATTGTTTATAATTATTATATACTATTTACAATAATAAGTAACAAATAAATATGGTCAATACCAACGTGCATCAAAATTTTGTTTTGTGATTAAAACTTTTAATGAGAAATAATTTGGAGTTTAGGGGGTACCATTTAGTTTCACGATACTTAATTTATAATTTTTTTTATGTACATATAATTCCAATAGAATATGTTACAGTTAAAGTTTTAACCTAATGAGTATAAATACAATTAGTCAGTAAATAAACTGAGTGGTTTTCATCACTAGGTAGTGTATATAAATACTAATAGTCTACAGCAGTGGTTCCCAACCTTTTTAAGATGTTGTACCGGAATGTAGTAGACAATATAATGGCGAACCTTTAAATAAATATTTTTGAAAAAACGAGTCCTAAAAAAGTGGTGTAGTCATAAAAGAAATGTGGCATGGCACTTACGGTAAACAAAAATCCTAATAAAGTTCAAAATCATGAAACATTTATTTGAGAGTATTTAAATATACTTGCATATTTAATTTACGCTATTTTACACTATATTTGTTGAGTACGAGTTGTAACATTACACCCTTGGTTATTATTAAAGTATTTCGGATTGAAAAAATACAGACAATACGCTTTGGTTTGAAAATGACTGTTTTAAAACACATTATTTTACGCAAAATATTATTTTCCTTATTATTTATCGCATACCGGTACCGGTATGCGTACCACAGGTTGGGAACCAATGCTCTACAGTATTATTATTCGACCGAATTAAATAAATTTTAAATCATTAGTTATTCCTATACTGCAAACTAAAATACTTTTATATAGTAGAACAGTATGTGTTTGCATTCACCTTCAATTGTGAATACTTTTATCACACACTTCACAGTATACAGTGGCTAATTGGTGTTTACATTTCCATGGTTAAGACTTTAACTGTAAACATACACACACACACACACATATATATATATATATATATATATATATATATATCAGCAGGTCATGCAAAATTATCTGGTGTTTTGTAGGTTTATGATAAGAAGTTTGAGCTAGTGGATTTTTACTATTTAGGAAATAGCAAAATGTAAAAGGAACACAAAACCAATACAAAAAGCATAATTTAGAGCACCATTTTTACTCCTTCGATATATCAAATTTTTCTAATAATTATTGATTTGAAATAAAACACCAAATCAATTATCACAATTTCAAAATGTTGATTCAAAGTCTGATAAGTCTGTAAAATCTGCGGTTTATTTATGATAAAGTTTATCAGAAAATCTCCTATAACCGATTTTTGAAGAATTGTATAATTGAGAAAATTTAATCCCGACTTTTAGATATTTTTAAATGAAAAAAATATTTAAAATTGAATTAAAATTGCCGAAATTTACTAAAAAAAATTTATTTTCCTCAGTCCCATGAAGGTCCAATTTGATGAATTTTTATCAGAATTTATAATTTTTGGTTCGTTTTGTTAAATTTATTCTTACTGGCTTTGGATTTTATTAAATTTATTACTTATTAAATTCATATTAAATATCGGATAAAAATAGTTATTATATTATTCTATTTTAAATAAATATTAAATAAAATCATAACATTAATTTTCTTAATAAATTTGAAAAAAATACATTATACAAAATTATCTTGACAAAACTTATTCAGGATTTAAAGATCTATAATCAGACCCAACTGTCCAAGACGAGCTGAATTATTACGAATTTATTGCATGACTGGGTAAGCATATTCTGGGCCTTAAGCACTTACCAAGAATGGTACCCGAACATCCAACCAAATATATGTAAGTACAATTTGTGCAAAATTTAGTACAATATTATATACAAATGCTATAATCTATACATCACACATCATGTAACTATGATGATGTAGTTGTAACATGTTTGAGAATGATGTAAACAAGTTCAAAACTACTAGTAACTGTTATAATTTTTATAAATCAGAAATTTTGTTTTCTAGACTTTGAAAGGACAAAAAATTGGTCCGTAAACATCTTTAGTTAATTAATATGACTCATTTATTTAAAATGAACATCATTTAGTAATTGCAAAAAAATTGTAGCTGCTATTCGTGATGCTCCTTTCCACGACGCTCTAAGCACGTGCTTAGTGTGCTTATTGGTTAACCCGGTACAGCGTTACTAGCACGGAAATATAAGATTCCTTGAATTTTAATAAAACATATTAAAATGTACTCTTTTTTATTTTATCTACAATAAACTGTATTTAAAATAAATTTTGCTTTGTTTAATTTTTACACATATATATATATATATATATATATATATATATATATATATATATATATACAGTGGAACCTCACATAACGAGCATAATTCGTTCCAGAACGTTCCTCGTAAAGCGAAACAACGCTTCCCATATAAATTAAGGTAAAATACGATAATTCGTTCCGTGCCGAAAAAATACACAAAAAATTTTATGACATATACTTTTATAAAATGAAAATTATGACCATACATGACCATGTTGTTAAGGATTGTAGACCATCTTGGTCTTTCTTTTTGTAACGGAATAAACCAACCTGTAATGCAAATTCATTTTACAAAAATTAAAAAGTATTCGAATAATAAATTTGTTGTAATGATACATAACTAATTTTTTTTTATTAAAATAGCTGTCTGGTGACGGTTGTTTTTGGCGACGCTTCAAAATTTGGTAAAAAGGCAATACGGCATTATCATTAAATAAATTTGTAGCGCGCATAGCTACTGCTTTATCGAGGTGATATTTCTCAATGTACGACGCAGCAGTTTCCCATGATTTCAACATTTCTCTTATTGCGTCAGAAGATTGCTGCTTTATTGTTTCTTCCTCCTTCTCTGACATAATCTCCTCCACAACTTCTTCTTGAGAAACGTAATGTAACTCCATTAGCTCTTCAGTGGTCAGATCTTGGCTAGGCTCTTTCACAAGCTCGTGGATATCATTTACATTTACCTCTAGTCCCATGGTCGTAGCCAAAGACACGATCTCGTTAACTACAGACTCTACGGGTGATGTTTCAACCCCTCAAACTTACATTCGCCATCACCACCTGACCAAAGTTTCTTCCACGCAGAAATGAGAGTTCTCTTGGTAACTGCCTCCCATGCCGTTTCGATAATCTTGAGGCAGGCAACGATGTGGAAGTGATCTTTCGAAAAACTCTCTGAAAGTGAGATTGGTGTTTTCAGTCATTTCAAAACAGTGCTCGAAGAGTGCCTTGTTGTAGAGCTTCTTAAAGTTCGAAATAACCTGCTGGTCCATAGGCTGGAATAAGGCAGTAGTATTGGGAGGCATGACTTGGATCTTGATGAATTTGAATTCTTCAACGAGATCATCTTGTAGGCCTGGAGAATGAGCAGGTGCGTTATCCATAACAAGCAAGACATGTAACGGCAGATTCTCATGAAGTAAATAATTTTTCACAGACGGACCAAACACATTATTGAGCCAATCAGTAAAAAGGTCACGTGTCACCCACGCCTTTTTGTTTGACCTCCACATCACATTTAGCCTGTTTTTTTGGACTTTACACTTCTTGAATGCTCGTGGGGTTTCAGAATGATAAACAAGCAGCGGTTTAACTTTCAAATCGCCGCTTGCATTAGCACAAAAAAGTAGCGTGAGGCGGTCTTTCATTGGCTTGTGCCCGGGCATTGCATCCTCCTCTGCAGTAATATAAGTTCGCCTAGGCATCTTTTTCCAGAAAAGACCCGTCTCGTCACAATTAAAGATTTGTTGCGGCAGATAGCCATTAGAATCTATGAGTTTCTTGAAGTCGCCGATGAAGTTCTCTGCTGCCCTCTTGTCGCAGCTGGCTGCTTCACCATGCCTCACGACGCTGTGGATGCTGGTTCTTTTCATAAATTTTTCGAAGCACCCATGACTTCCCTTAAACACTTCTTCTTCGGCCGTTGATGTTCTTGGCTTCTTCTTTACTAGGTCGTCGAAAATCATTTTTGATTTCTCACAAATGATGTTCTCGTTAATAGTGTCGCCCTGTAATTGCTTCTCGTTTATCCATATAAGAAGCAGCCTTTCAACATCGTCGAGAACACGTAACCGTTGCGTAGATATTCTTGTAACTCCTTTTGACGCATCTATCTCCATAATCTTGTCCTTGTTTTTAAGGATAGTACAGATCGTAGAAGTAGACCAGTCGTATGTGCGCGATAGACCCGCTACACTCACGCCCCGTTCTCGATTTTCAATGATTTTACCCTTTGTTTCTATGGTTAATTTAATTCTCTTATGGCTGTCTTCTTGCGACTTTTTTTTCGGCGACATTTTGCAAGGTTTATTGATTTTACAAATAAAATCAAAAATAATTATTAAACTTTTAAAATAACAAAAAACATTGTATAAACAAGGGTTTGTAAAAGTTTATATCCAAGTAAAATATGCTAGCGGAACAATTGTAAACACATACTGATGTATCCATAAATAATGTTTTCGTGAATACTGCAAATATTTTTGTTTTAAATTTTTTTTACAATCCAGGACTTTCACTCGTTATGCGAAAAATCGTTCGTTAAGCGAGCCGATTTTTTCCAATTTTTTTACTCGTTATGCGAATTTCTCGTTATGCGAGGTGCTCGTTAAGCGAGGTTTCACTGTATATATTTCCTACATATGTGTTTTTATTTATTAGTTGATCTTGAAATATAAATTGTTCATTGTTTGTTTATTAGTACTAATTTCTAATATAATAGTGCTAATATAATACACGAATAAATAATTACTTTTATAAATATAAATTATATATCCTCGTAAAAATAAAAATAAAACAAATTAACTGATATCTAAAAAATTGCCACCGAAAAAACAGTTTTGAAATTTAAGACTCGTACTTAATATTTTGAATATTATAAATAAACTTAATAAAAAGTTCTTCAATAACCAGAGACTGAAATATGAATAGCGATATCGGATCTGATCATGAACTATTTTCCGATAATGATTCAAATAATAGTTTATGGAAAAATGCTGAGTTGTCTAATGCAAACAAATTCCTCTTTATTAAGAAATTAGATAAAGACGATTCTTATGAACAAATTTTCATTCCTGGTTTGAGTTTTCCTAAAAGAAAAGTAAACAATTGTGAAACCAATTTGAAAACATCCAATAAAATTGAAAGTTGCTTTATTAAAGATTTCAATACTTTATTCTCTCTGAACAATCAAATGATTTCTGGTAATGTTTCATCTTCATTGATTGAAAAAAAGCTCCAATTCAATTCACCGATATGCAACAGCGAGTACTGGCTCAAATTGAATGTTGGGAGGACACCTTTTACAGAAAAATTCCAAAATTCTCCTCTTTGCAAGCCATCCTATAATTCTCGAACTAACACTTTGTTCGGCTCCAAAATCCTCCTGGATGATATTCAAGATTGCTCTGGAAGCAATGATTCTAATGCCATTGATAGTAAAAAATCAGTGTTTCAAATCAGTAAATTCGAAAAGGCAACTTGTTGAAATATATTAATTACAGTCAGATAAAAAGCTATGAAAATGAACAATGTAAAAATGTCGACAGTAAATTACAAATGAAACTGATGTTTCTGCATTTCTTTTATTTAAATGAAAGAAGCATAATTTTGAGAGTCATGAATAAGCATGAATATAGGAAGCCGGATTTGGAAGGAGACTTATATGATCGCTATATTTTGACTTATAATTCTTTCCATGTTTCTCCAACATTTTGTGACATGGTGAAACTACACAGCCTTGTTGGTGTCAAATATTTTCGTGCTAAGCACAGATTTGATTCCCATTGGTATTGCATTAAGATCGGCTCGTATAATAATGATGAGATACAAACCCTAAGCAAATCAAGTAGACTTCTGCAAAATGAAATCATGATGCTTTCACGTCTAAGTCATGAAAATATTATTAAATACTTTTCATCATGGATCGAATACCAAACTACTTCCCGATCAAACAGAATTTCTAAATTAACAGTAGGATCTATAGTAGAAATTTAAATGAAAATAACTGAGAGATATATTTGGAATTCCAATAAAATTATTTATCAATAATCTCTCAAAAAATATTAGAAAATCAATAATTTAGTGCTTCATCACTAGATCCAAGATATATCAATTATTGATGAAATAAAATCAATTCAAAAGAATCACATTTAACACGTTAACTGCCATGTTGACTAATTCCGATGTATTAACTACGAGTTATCTCGTAGTTGGCAGTCAATTTGTTAATTATTGTTTAAATTATGATTCACATTTACACATAAATATGCAAACCTATTTTCATGCTCTTGCTGCGGCTAAATTTAATTATTCCATGTGTTTCCTCTTTTGTTTAAATGTAATCAAATTTCTACGGTTTGAAATAGAATAAATCAAAATCCTCTCCATTTCAGTTATCTTAAGTGTTTTTCTCAATGGAAGAAATTTTTCAGTAGATATTTTTTTTGTATTTTTTTGCACAATTGATTTGACTTTTGCAATCAATTTTGATTGGGTATTTTACAATCGATATTTTATAAAAATTAAATTTTTCATTTGCCACCGGCATTGCGATAAAAATACAATTTCGATCTAAATTTATCAATTTATAAATTACTACTCATAAATTTGTCAGTAGTTTCACTCGATTGATTAAAACAAGATAATAGATTCATCCCAATTTATCAGCAAACTCGTTAATCCTTTTTACCTAATTATCAGCTGAAAAAATGGGTGTGTCGAAAATAAGTGTTAAATATAAAACTTAAAATTGACAATATTATTTATTTACATTAATATTAAAATTATAGAGCGTATGAAAAGAAATATTCTAAGAAAAACCGAAAGGATCTTATTTAGGTGGAAATATTTCATTTTATGAAAAAATAATGGTTACGCTGCCGTTTGTTTGAATTATATTTTTAAAAATGTTTTCGCGATCGACAAAAGTTATTTTAAAATTTATTAAAATTATTGATTTAATAACATTTTTCATTGATTTTATTGGAAAAAATTTAAAGAAAAATCAATTTCAGCAGAATAATTTTCAAGCCAGTGAAGAAAAAAGTGAAATTTTATTCTGTCTAAAGTTGATAAATGTGACAGGGAAAAATGCACGGAAATTTCAATTAAGATGAAAGAACAGGAATTGAAACTAATCATTCTCAGTTTCATTTATCCATAATAAAAATGGGAATAGATTTTCACAGTTTTGTTTAAACACATCAATATTGACGATTAAATGTTCATCTATTAGTTAGGCAAATATTATTAATATTTATATTATTACTATTACAATTATTATTATTACTATCATTATTATTACTATCAAATTATTATTATTACTATCATTATTATTACTATCAAATTATTATTATTATTACTATCAAATTATTATTATTATTATCATTATCATTATTATTATTATTATTATTATTATTATTATTATTATTATTATTATTATTATTATTATTATTATTATTATTATTATTATTATTATTATTATTATTAAAAATTGAGCCCTCAGCGAGATAAAGACAAATTAGATTAGAGGTTTTTGTCTTCCTAGAATCTAGACGATTGATACAGCAGAGTCCCATAAAGGCAGTGAAAACATAGTCATCTATAGCCATAACAGGCCGAGACAAAAAAGTTCCAAAGCGATTAAACGAAAGTGAAAATAGAGAAGCGACATTGACAGAGGTGTATAGACCCTTAATCAGATCTGCAATAATCATTGCAATGCGGTCGCCTATTGGGTTACGTCTTTTTTTATAGAAATTGACTCGTAGCGCTACTATTGACATTGTCAATTTGCCGATTTAATACGTGTGATCATTGTGTTGAAAACTAAACGTTTTGCATTTGGTTTTTGTCGTTTGACTATTATGGCAGGTCAAGTGAGATCACTAACTATTATCCAGTAAATTCAAGAACTCATCTTAGACTTTATCAGGAAAGTTGACTAGATAAATGATTATAAAATGGAATTTTTATCATCTTTTTTGTCTAATAATTAAAGGGTCCCAATTATAAATTAGGATGTTTTAGTGTAATTGAAATAAATACATAAAATTTGGTTTGAATTGCACTGTGGAATATTATAAATAATAAATATTTTAATATTTTAAGTACATTTCAAGATACTGCAAGAAACGTTGCGGATTGGGTCGGATAAAGAGGGAGTGTTTGTCATTTTTGTATCGGGTAAGGTTACTAAATTCGGATTTGTCTTTGGCTGCACCTGAAAGGTTTACTAGATTTTGAAGATATAAATCGGCAACTTCTAACAAATTCAGAAAAATTACTTCAATCTTCAATAATAATGTCCTTTCGAAAGTAGACAGATATTGTCATTGAAGACAAAGTTGATATAACTGATATCCATTGAATTTATTTATAAAGGATTCTGTAAATCAGTTGCGATTGTACAATTGCAATTATTTTAAAATAAAATTGAATGAAAACTAAATGAATTAGAGATGTGAAAATGTCAATATATATATATATATATATATAATTATTATTATTATTATTATTTATTAAAAAAACTTGTACCACTACATTGTTGCTTTAATTTTGTGATATCGTAATTTCTACAGTAGGTTTACTGAACGAAAGCATACTTTGCCATCTCAGAGAAATAAGTGGGAGTTGAAAGAGGAATTTAGACATTATTAGGATTTGGATTTTGTTAAATTATTAAATGTTTTGATTAAAAAAACTTTAAATTTTCTAAATTTATTTTTTAATTTAAATGTAAATTATAAAATATTTTCCAATATTAATATAAAATTTAAAAATTAATATAGTTTTAGTAACGATTAAACTTTTAATTAATAATAATAATAATAAATTCTCCGAATCTTTATAAATATAAACATCCTGTTTATATATATATATATATATATATATATATATATATATATGTTACGGTAAGTAGATATTACTGTAAATGTGCACATTTACCAAGAGTGTACATTTACCGTAACACACACACACATATGGAAGATCGACTTGAAAAAAATATGGAAAAGAAAAGAGAAAATATCGAATGTTTTACTGATTGCTATTACTATAATTATTTAAATAATATGCATTTATAGTAATAAGTGTTTAACTTTTAATTTGTGAATAATATTTGAAAACCATAATATCGATCCATTCTGTTTTAAATCCCCCTTCCATAAAAAAATATTTATATTTAAATAAATTATATGTATGTCTAAACAGTAAACAATTACGAAAATGTTAGAAATTCAATGGAAACTTTTCATTGGTCAGATATGAATCGCAATAATTCAATGTTGTGCGAATAATGATTGGATAATGCGCCAGTGGTCTCCAGATTCTTTTTATCGTGACCCCAAAGAAATTATATATAGGAAGAAATTGTCTTCCTATATGTAATTTCTTTTATTCTAAACCTTTATATATATATATATATGTATATAAACAATCTCATACATGAATTGGCAGCCTAAACTAACTAAAAAAATATTTTTTTAGATATTAATTTTACTTATTCAAATATTAAGGAAACTGCAAGTCGAAGCTCCAGTTTCAAGTTTAATTTATTTTGTTATTTCTTTTTAATTTTTGTCATTGCATAAAATGACACCTGCCGCCCCCCGCCCCCGCCCCCCCCCAATGGAGTCCATTGACATAGTAAATATAATTAAAATTAAAATTAGGATTTCAGATTTATTATCATTGAGCTATCAGTAAATACTATTCAAATGTCCTCATGTTTTGTTTAAATGCTTATTTAATATATAATATCATTAAAAGATGCTTATTCAAAATTCCAAAACTAAGGTCCACATTAAAGGAGAAACCCACACAAATTCATCCCGGCCTTTTCCAATGGATCATAATATTATTTATTATTTTTTTTATTTAAATTATTTTTTAAATATTTAAAAAGAAAAAATTAGCGATTTCACACGGAGAATAATTTATTGAAAATCCCATTTCATTTTCTCACACCAGAATTTGTTTTAATCATGTCAAAAATTGGAAAATAAGAAAACAAATCACAAAATTTTACCGATCCTTGAGCAAATCGGCCTTTTGTTAAAACGACTTTTATCATCGTCAGTCTTCCGAGATCTATCTGCAAATATTCCGATAATGATTTTTCCACTTGATTTGACGGACACCAGGCGAACACTTCATTTTCTTTATCGTAATTTTCCCTAAAAAATGATTTAATCAATATTCAATCAATGATGGCACTGAAAAACTCTAAAAAAAAAGAGATTTCTTCTAATTTACTTTTCCCATTCCCTGAGTAATCAACTGAAAATTTTTATTAATCAAAGACTCCAACAAATTTGCAGATCAACAATCGCAACGTAGGGTAATTGTGGACTGAATTAATAAATAAAAAAAAAGAAAATTAAAAAACCGTTGTTCTAGGAAAGTCTTTTAAATAAAAGAAATTAAAATTCATATTAAAACAAGGATGAAAATCTGTCTGGTGTGGAGGAAAATTTACTACATGTCAAACCGTTGATAAGAAAGAAGACGAAGATTATGAAGCCAAATTGCTTTAGGATAAGGTTAATTTAAAAAGAAAAAATAAGTTTTTATTAGTAAAATTTTAAACTTATAATTTTTCGATGATTTTTTAAAATAGATTGGCATAATTATTAGCTTTGATTTAAATTTAAATATAAAATTCTTTAACTTTTATTAAAATTTTAAATATTCAATCTCTCTGATAAATTGTTTTGAATCATTTGGTGCAATGCTTGAAAGTTTGTTTAAATATTATATAACATTAAATTAGAAATACATTTTTGGAATATGAGTTCTCTTAATGCAAATGTTATTCAAAATAATTTAGAAGATGTCTTAGCAACTTCTAACACACTCCATGCAAAATAAAAATTACCCTTTACTACAAAAACCCAAATATCCGTAAAACGTAATAAAAATATCAATAAATTGGTTGTTTTACTTTATGTCTTCCACAATTCTACTTAGTAAATATTATGTCACTTATAAAGAATTCAGAGGTAAAACATCCTTATAATGTTTTATTAAATGTTTTATCTCATTTTTATTAATTGAAAGGCATTGTCAGGAAACCAACACTTCAAATGTATTTTTCCAATAAAGAAATTTTATCTACACCTTTTTTCAAAAACGTGATGTCTCGAGATAGATTTGTATTACTTTGTAAATTTTTCCATTTTTAAAACAACAACAATGTGACCTCAACAAGCAGACTTTCTAAAATTGAAAATGTATTTAAAATTATCAAAAATAAATGCAAAGCCTTTGATATTCCAAATGAAGATATCTGTATCAACGAGGGCTACTTTTATGGAAAGAGAACCTATCTTAGAAACAGTATATTCCTTCTAAACGAAATCGTTTTGGAATGAAGTTTTATGTTCTATGCAAAAGTGAATCGGGATACATTTGGAATTTCCGTGTAAGCATCGGTAAAAATGCAGATTATGGTCAGAATTATCCTGAATATAATGCCGCAGCTTGTATAGTTTTGGAACTCTCGCATGATCTATTACACTAGAGATATAGAGTATATGTGGATAACCGGTATACCTGCATGGCACTCGCTAATAAACTATGTACCGGCAAAACATATATTGTTGGTACAATTCAACAGAGGAGACTTGGTATTCTTTTGTGTATAAAAACAACTACACTAAAAGTAGTGAAAGTATGAAGATATATAATAATAAAATTGTGTTATTAAAGTGGCTGGACAAAAGTGATGTATTTCTTCTGAGTACAATTCATGGTGCTTATATGATACAAAAAGAAAAAAGAAGTCTTGTAGTAATTAAACCAGAAGTAGTTGTTGATTATTATAAAAAATGGGTATCGACAGAAGCAATGGAATAATTGCAGCGTATAAAATTGCAGGAAAAAAGATAAAGAAATACTATAAGAAAATATTTTTCTATCTTATCGATGCTATTAGCATAAATTCATACATATTATATAAAAATAATAATGGCAAACAAAGTCAATTGAATTGGCAAATCGAATATGTTGAACAAATGGTTCAGCAATATGCACTTAAGCAAACACCAATTTCAAACAACATTGGTCGACCAACTAAGATGTCAAAACCTAAACGTCTCATCGGGAAAAATTTCTCCAATTTCATTCCAGTTACGTCATCAAAAGCGAAATCATGTCGAAGCTGAGCAGTTCAAAAACTAATATTGTAAAATGTCACGTTACTGGTGCTCGACCGGCGAAGTGCCACTTTGTGTGGTACCTTGTTTTGAAAAATACCACAAGTAAACGAAAAAACAGAATTACTAATAAATTATTAAATACATTGGAATGACTGCCCGTCATTTCCGCTATCAAGGTTTCGATCACAGTCGACTGATGAAATTGATTGATATTGGTAAGAGCAATTTTTTGAGGCAGGATGAAACTAAGTGTAAAATAGTTTTGGTAAATTTTTTTTTAAATATTTCGTTGAAAATTTTATTTAAATTTTGTTAAAGTATCTGTTTTGTAAGATTTAGAAAATTAAAGTTTTTTAAATTTTGTAAAATTTGTGATTTTAAAAAAAAGTAAAATTTTTAATTTTTGATAAACTGTTTTGAGAATTTAAAAGCAGAAATTTGTTTAGTAATAATGATTTGTTCTAAATAGTTTAAAGTTCAAGACGAAGTACCTGACGATGTCTGTTAATCAGTCGAAATATATTGTAGCTAAATATATATATTTTGGTATATTTTTAAAGAAAAAGAAATAATGAATGATCTGTAAGTCCTAATTGTTACCGTTTCCATAGCAACCGATTCAGATGTGTCAAAATTTTATATTGAAAAAAAATGTCTTGAAAATTCTTTAATCATTAATTATTTTCCTAGAGCAAGTGTGACCGAAAGATTTCGTGGATTTCTCAATAACCAGACAGGAATAATTAGCGGATTTCATTCATGAAACTCGTCAACTGATATTACAAAAAAAATCTGTTTATTTTCATACATAATGATTGTATCTGAAAATATTTTTTTCAAAAGAACTAAAAAAAATCAGTATTGATAAAATTTCAATAATATTTTTAAAATTATTGTTTAAATCCTTCAAGGGTGAAATATTATTTATTTGCCAATAAATATTATAATTTAAATAATAAAATAATTTACTTATATATATTAGCATTTCCTCAACAATATATATTGTAAAAAATATATATTTGTAAAAAAATAATTATTATTTTTATTATTATTATTATTGTTTCATTTTTTCATTTTTTCTAGCTTCTTGAAAACTATTAAAACATATATTGTAGAAAAAAAGTATATTGTAGAAAATGCAATATTATAATAATAATAAAAATAATAATAATAATAATAATAATAATAATAATAATTATTATTATTATTATTGTTTCATTTTTTTATTTTTTCTAGCTTCGTGAAAACTATTAAAACAAAACTAAAAAATATATTAAACATATTTGCGGTATTAAACATATTCTTGTTGATATTATGTAAATCTACCGATTAACGGTTGCTAGGAGTAATTGTTACGGTATAATTACTGTATATCAATTTGAATTTTGTTTTAATGAATCAGTTTTTGATGCCTTGGTAACATTTCTGTGTCCTTTTGTAATAATGGAATCCTATGGCATGAGACAGCATATAGCAATATAGTATATCTGTACATAGCTATATGTCAATAAGGGGAGTTATTCACTAATCATCAAGATCCATAACTTTAGGAAAATTGACATGGAACTAAACAAACGAAAATTGACTCCTAAACTTTGCAAAAAAATAAAACGTGGGCAAATCGAATCAAAGGTAATGAATTACAACCAAAATGTCGCTAGCACTTTGCAAAAGGATTGATTGTGTCTTGGGAGGCGTTTAAAGAAGATATAGCTGTATACGCTAGCTTCAATATTTAAAGCAAACTTCGCTGTTTGGTATAAAATTAATTTTAATCCAAATTATCTTGCTCTTGATTGAAATGAGAAACTCAACACAATAAGTTAATTTTTACCGCCATAAATACAGCCTCTCAATCTTGATCAACAGTTGATCCTATTCACTCTACGGAAAGCCGTCTAAAACTAATGCACTAAATTATCACTAAATTTCTTGGACCACGATGGCGATTTCACAGAACTTTCCCGGATCCTTATATAGAGAATCAGAATTCATCTAATTCCCTTATAATCTAATACTAAGCCATGAAAATCCGAAAACTGAAGAATGAAATAAAATTATTTTATCCCAACTTGACGGGAATTTCCTATCAGGAAGCCCACCGTGTTCTTGTTTTTGATAGTAAATGTTGGAAATTAAATAAATGAAAATATGAAGGAACTAGGTCAGGAAAATATGACCAAACCATGCTTCCTTAATTATTCTTGTTTTCATCGAAATTTATAAACATTCTTGGGCGTTTCTGTTTTCACATTTGATTGATTAGCTCCACCTTTGAGAATATGACGGTCGTAAAAGGTAGAAATCTGTTAAATAGGTTTCTTACTACTTTCTACAAATATTTTTCAAGCTTAACAAAGTATATTCAAGCTTTCCGCTAACCCACATCATATACCCACTAATATCGCGTAAATTTTTTAAATTCAGTGATTAAAACAAAATATTATTTTCATAAATATAATTATCTCTTTTATATATTAAAATTAACATTTTTAACGTTATATTTTCTTCAAATTTTCAAATTTTATATCAGAAGCTAACTTCTTATTTTTTAACTGTTTATAATAATAATTTTTTTAATTAATATTTATTTTTTTTAAATATTCACACTAAATTTAAAATTCTATTTTCTTTAATTTTTTATGATTTTCTAAATATTTTCAATTTAAATCACTTTTAAAATTAGGGTTTAAACAAATTTTTCATAATTTTATTTTAAACAATTTTTAAACTATATTATAATTTTTATTTTTTTATAAAATTAATAAATTTACCAGATATTTAAATATTAATATTTTTAATTCAAACCATTTTTGAAAAGACTAAATGTTTAATTAGAAAATGCTGATATCGTTTGGAAAATTTGAAATTCCTACATCTATAATAAACTTTTTATAAAAAAATGTAAAATATTTAACTTAAGAAAATTGTTTCAAAAGCAACATTTATTTTAAAACTTTTTTTATTTAAAAAAGCATGAAAATTGAAAATAGACAAATAATTTAAAATTAATATTAAAAAAATGAAATAAAAATTAATTAAAAAAACTATTATAAAATTTTAAATAAATAATGAAGATGAAATGTTAAAACTGTAAATTATTACTGCAGATTTTATACAAATAAAATTAAAAATTAAAATATTGATAAAAAAAGTATTTAAAAAAATTATAAAGAATTTTTTAAAACCTTACTATTTCAAATGATTTGAATTAATAATATTAATAATAAAAGCATGAATCAATTAAAATTTTTTTTAATTTAATACGAATATATAGAAATCAATTAACATTAATTAAAAATCATTATCATTTAAAAAATTAACATAATCAGTTAGTCTTAGAAATAAAATTCAAATAAAATCTGTTAAAACTAGTGATTTTATAAATAAGATTAAAAATTATTAAGAATAAAATATTTAAAATTCAAAATCAATATTAATTTTAAATGTATATTTAAAAAATTAAATAAACATTTGTTTATAAGATTTTATCCGACTCGGAGTAAGGTTTAATAAAATTTGAAATAAATAATGAACATGATATGTTAAAACATTAAATTAAAATATTAGAAGTGAAATAAATATAAATTAGTTAGTCTTATAAATAAAATTGAAATAAAATCTCGTAAAACTAGTGATTTTATAAATAAAATTAAAAATTAATTATAATAAAATATTTAAAATTCAAAATAGAATATTAATTTTAAATGTATATTTAAAAAATTAAATAAACATTTGTTTATAAGACTTTATGCGACTCGGTGTAAAGTTTAAAAAAAATTGAAATAAATGATGAACATGAAATGTTAAAACTTTAAATTAAAATATTAGAAGTGAAATAAATATTTTTAAATAACCTTTGTTTAAAATATAAAATAAAAAGTATTAAAAATATTATTTGAAAATAATGAATCAATTAAAATAAAATTTTTAATTTAATACGAATATTTAGAAGTCAATTAACATTAATGAAAAATAATTATCATTTAAAAAATTAACATAATCAGTTAGTCTTAAAAATAACATTAAAAAATATTAATAATCAAATATTTAAAATTCAAAATAGAAGTGTAATCTTAAATGGATATTTAAAAAATTAAATAAACATTTGTTTATAAGACTTTATCCGACTCGGAGTAAGGTTTATTAAAATTTAAAATAAATAATGAACATGAAATGTTAAAATTTTAAATTAAAATATTAGAAGTGAAATAAATATTTTTTAAATAACCTTTGTTTAAAAATTAAATAAAAAGTATTAAAAATAAAATTATAAAGAATATTTTTTAAACTTTACTTTTAAAATGATTTGTATTAAACATATTAATTAAAGAAGCATGAAATCAAATAAAAAAAGAATTTTAAATTTTATAAGTATAATTCAATTTTGAAAAATTAATTTTTGAAAATTAATTTAAAAGTTGAATTTATGTAATGGTAAAAATTGTAAGTTAAATTTGCTATTCCTTTTTATAGTTTTTTTATACTAGTAAATTTTAATGTCTATGTCAAACACGGTAATTTCTATTTGGAATAAATTTTGATGGTTTTTTTATGAACTCAAATTTCACAAAAGATGTCCGTTTATCACAGTGATTTAGATAGATCAGCTCAACCGATGTAAATTAATTTTAGAAATGGAGGTTAAAGGAATTTTAATGGAAGAAAGTAATGCTCAAATCGTCGAATCTCCAGTAAATGTAGAAATACTTACGGACAATTTTATGATTTTTGTAGCTTTTCAAGAATGGTGGAGATATTCCGAACACAAATTATTTGTTTCTCAGGGATTTTGTTGATCGTGGCTTTTATTCCGTTGAAATATTTTTATTGTTGCTTGCCTACAAAGTCAGATATCCAGATAGAATTACTTTAATCAAAGGCAATCATCAAACTCGTCAAATCACTCAAGTATATGGATTTTATGATGAATGTATGATAAAGTACGGTTCTGCTGAAGTATGGAGATTATTGCACAGAAATATTTGATCATCTTAGTTTATCAGTTGTAATAGATGGACAAATATTTTGCGTTTACTAAGATAGCAAGCAAAAAGTCCCTCGTGGATGAATTTGAAAAATTCAATAATAATATTAATCTAAAAATGATTTGTCGAGCCATCAATTGGTTATGGAAGTTTCCAAGTGACAATTCTATGAAACAATTTTTTAAGCCAAGGGATGGATCGTATCAATTAATCGTATCAATCATCAGAACAGAAATTAACCATGAATATTTAAAATTAAATAACATTAATTAAAAATAATTATCATTAAAAACAGTAACAAAATAATAAATTATTCTCAGAAATAAAATTAAAATAAAATCTGATAAGCCTAGTTATATTATAAATAAAATTAAAAATTATAAAGTATTATTAAAATTTTCAATAAAATTTTAAATTTTATTTTAACAATTAATTTGTTTATATTTTATATAAATAATCATAATTATACAAATATAAAAAAAGAAAATGAAAACAAATATTTTATTGATAATAGGATTTATTTTGTCGCTGATAATTACAGTAAATGTTCTGAAAATTAAGGAAACGTATGAATCATATTTTCCACCCGAAGAGGACCCTTCCAAAGAAGATATTGAAAGACTTGTCTATTATTGTGATATTATATTTTTTGCGGTCGTCAGTATAATATTTATAAGGAAAGCCCTACCAGTAATGTCACCGAGAAACCTCTATATATTATCTATGTCCATTACCCTCATTCATAAGGGTTTTCAAACCTTCAGTGACAATGAAAATAAAAAATCAACATTTTCTGAAGAAACAATGCCAAAGAAATGTTTTGATATCAAACCATCAATGTTTCAAGACTTTAAGGAATTATTAGGATTTCCCTTTACAAAGGAATGTCAGGATATTCACGTGGAAATTCACAGGAATTCTTTTTATGAGTTGAATTTATCAAAACTGATACCGGCTGTTTACAGCGATATATTCCTTGGAATCTTTCCGGCTGTAGCAAAGTCAATCGGTCTATTTTATCATGAACTTGACAAGCATATGCCCAGTTATTTGACGGGCATTTATTTACTGATCGCAGTGGCCATTCCGATAGCAGTCGTTCGAGTATTGCTTGTCAGGATTTACGGGAGTAAACCCCAAGAACAAGAATGTGTTGACAAGACTTTCGAAAGCAAACCTCAAGAACGGGAATGTCTTGACAGGACTTTAGAAAGCAAACATTTAGAACAAGAATGGATTGACAAGGCTTTTGGAAGAAAACATTTAGAACAGGAATGGCTTGAGAGGGCTTTAGAAAGCAAACGTTTAGAACGAGAATGGATTGACAAGGCTTTCGGAAGAAAACATTTAGAACAGCAATGGCTTGAGAGGGCTTTAGAAAGCAAGCATTTAGAACGGGAATGGATTGACAGGGCTTTCGGAAGAAAACATTTAGAACACGAATGGCTTGAGAGGGCTTTAAAAAGTAAACCTAGAGAACAAGAATGTCTTGACAGAACTTTCGAAAGCAAACATTTAGAACAAGAATGGATTGACAAAGCTTTTGGAAGAAAACATTTAGAACAGCAATGGCTTGAGAGGGCTTTAGAAAGCAAGCATTTAGAACGGGAATGGATTGACAGGGCTTTCGGAAGAAAACATTTAGAACATGAATTGTTTGAGAGGGCTTTACAAAGCAAACGCTTAGAACGGGAATGGATTGACAGGGCTTTTGGAAGGAAAAATTTGGAACACGAATGGCTTGAGAGGGCTTTAGAAAGCAAGCATTTAGAACGGGAATGGATTGATAGGGCTTTCGGAAGGAAAAATTTAGAACATGAATGGATTGAAAAGACTTCCAGAAGCAAACATTTAGAACGCAAATGTATTGAAAAGACGACCAGAAGCAAACTTTTAGAACGGAAATGTATTGAAAAGGCGATCACAAGCAAACATTTAAAACAACCATCAAATATTAAAGCAATTGCTTATAAAGGAAAAGCTTCATATCGTATTATTAAAAAAAGAAGATGCATAAACAATCCAAAGCTCATTCGGCGAATGTACTGAAAAGAAGTCACATTAATTTTTCCAAATATATTTTCAATTTTTAAAAATGTTTTCAATTTTAATAAATAAATTTTTTTTGAAATGGTTGTTTTAATTTTAATGTTTGTTATCTATTTTTTTGTTTTAATTTATGTTATGAATAATTTTTTTTTATTTTTCTTTAAATTAACGAAAAGTTAAGACAATAAGGTAGAGGTGGACCGGTCTAAAGTTAATTATTTATATCATTCATGAAAAGATAAAGAATTTATAAAAAAATTAACCTAATTTCCATTTGGAAAAAGAGATTTCAAAAAATTAGGAAATTATTTACATTATGCCGAAATAATTAATTTCGCAAATAATAGTAAACAGTTGAAGGGAAATTTAATTAAATATTTAATTAATTATTGAAATTAATTTAGGAAATAATCATTTTGCAACAACCTGATGACGATGGATGAAATTCTTATTGTTTCTTATTGTTAAATTATAAATTCAATTCTGCGCTAGCTAGGCGTATAAAGGCACTTTAGTCAGAGGTTTTAATCAGCCTGTTTTGGTATGTGAATCTTTTTCAAATTAAAGTCATACCCGGAAAATAAACTTTACACTAAATAGTAATATTAATAATATTAATTATATATTAACAATATCAAACTCTGTTTCATAAACCTCGTCCATTAATAAAGGTTTAATTGCTAAACATGAGAGAGCGGCTCATTTAATTCAGTATTATGAAGACTTTTCTGCAAGTATTAAAATCACCTTTTTAGAATAAATGATGAATACATAGATTTTTTATTTATTTGATTTCATATATATATATATATAGTTATATATATAGTTATATATGTGATGGTTTGAAATCACTCAATTATTGGTTCAATAAAATATTTCTCCGAAAATACTTTCTCATTTTTGGAAACACACAGTAATATCAGTTGCTGTCATTCATCACACACAATCCTTTCAGACAGACCATTCGTAAGCCAAACGATCATCCATTTTAGCAATATTATTATTCAACAACTTTCTTTGTTAATTAATTTTGATCAAACTTATCTTTCTTTTCATAGAAATGTATATTTCTTATTTCTATTTTTCATTTTAAATGATTTTATTAATTCATTTTTTATCTTTGTCATCATTATCTGCCTTACGATTTCTTTATTGGTTCATATTTAACACGAAATATTGATCTAAAGCCTAAAGTGAAATGTATATATATATATATATATATATATATATATATATATATATATATATATATATATATATATATATATTGATATTGGAATCACTTGAAAAAGGCTGCGATGAAAATTTGTGAATATTAATAAAACATCTGATTCATAGTCATTCAATAAAAAAAAATTTATGCCATTGCAAAATGAAAAGCAATCAGAGATGAAAACTAGAAAAAGTTCCTTCAATATATATGTATATTTTTATGGATACAGTAGAACACTGGATGGATATACTCATCACTATCTTTAATATAGTATTAGGTGCTAAAAGAAAAAAATGGTAAAAAGTGCTATTAAATGTCGTCTAAGCGGAAAAGACGCATGTACACAAGAACTTTGAAGTATGAAGAAAATAAATTGATTCTTACAGAGTGGTCTGTAATACGTATTTCGAATTGGTAAAAGATTGAAGAGTTCATAGCATATAATAGCTGAATAGGTGGTGCCAAGATGAAAAGGAATTCTATAGTGTACAATTACATTTGCTAAAATTGCTAAAGATTGGTGAAGTCAGATGTTTCCACTTTAAATGCAAACTATGCTAATTGGATATTTTCAATGCAAATAATACTGAGCAATAATGTACTATCTTTGAAGAAAAACAGCTTCAAAATAACTGTGAGTCCTGGAGCAAAGTTAAATTAAGTCAAGCTTACTGTTTTCTTGATTACGAATTCAGATGGCAATAAGAAGCTGCCCGGTTGGTAATTGAAAAGAATAAAAATCCCAGCGCTTCAAAAATGTCAAATCCTTTCCATCAAAATACCCACAAATAGTAGAACATGGATAACTCCTATTAAATAACCTAGTACAGATGATAATACCTAAAATGTCTATGTTTCTGTTTCAGATGCAATGCAGTACACAGTAAAGGCATGGAAGGAATATACAAAATTGAATATATTGTTTGCGTAAAGCCAAAGTCCAAAAAGTCACACAAGCAATAGGACGTTAAATCGCGCATAATAAAATCGAAAATAGCAAATTCAAAGATATTTTAAAACGTCGAAAAAAATAAGTCGAATTCGGCGTTGAGTTTATTTTAAATCGATTTAATTAAAACAAATAAACGTCATTATTACAAGAATTAGAATACGTTCGCTACGGAAATCGACTGACCAATCAAACTTCAGAACGGGATGAAATATTTTGTTTAAAAGTTGATAGGAAGCCATTACAATATTACAATCCATTCACGGGTATTAATGACAAGGACTAACGAGAAAAGAAAGATGATAATAATAATAATAAAATTATAATAATAATAATAATAATAATAATAATAATAATAATAATAATAATAATAATAATAATAATAATAATAATGATAATAATAATAATAATAATAATAATAATAATAATAATAATAATAATAATAATCATAATAGTAATAGTAATAATAGTAATAGTGATAATAGTAATAATAATAATAATAATAATAATAATAATAATAATAATAATAATAATAATAATAATATTAATAATAACATTAATAATAATAATGATAATATAATAATAATAATAATAATAATAATAATAATAATAATAATAATAATAATAATAATAATAATAATAATAATAATAATAATAATAATAATAATAATAATAATAATAATAAAAGTTAGATTAAATTATTTTCACAGTTGTTTATCCATCTCATTTTCTAATCTCAATGACACATGTAATAAATATACATTATAATTCTGGAAAATTTATATTACTTTTCGATGAAAAGATCATTTGCTTTTCGTGATGCTCATTTATTTAACAAGAAATTTTACAAGTAAATATTTTGATAGAGATAAAATATTAAGATAATAACAGTTTCTTCTAATAATATTTAATTTAAAAATATCTAATAAAAATATCTAATTTAAAAATAATAATAATAATAATAATAATAATAATAATAATAATAATAATAATAATAATAATAATAATAATAATAATAATAATATTAATAATAATAAATAACTTTGAATTTCTAACATTTTCATCGTAGTACATTTATAAAATTTTTTTTCCATTAATTTTAATCTAATAAACAGATTCTTTTCGCATAGAAATTAATTAATTTTACATTCTATAGGTCGTTTAAAAAATATGTATTTTCTTGTATTTTCTAGTGTTGAAAAAACAAGCTAAATAAGAAAATAACCATAAGTTTAACATTAGCTATAACTATTCAAAAGCGCTTTTTTAAAGAAACTCTTAAGAAAAGTTTTCGTCAAGATTTTTACTTTGTTATTAGAGTTCATGTTGTGAGAAAAGCCTGGAAAATATTAGAAACTTTGAACATAAAAATAAAAATTTATTTATGATAGATATCAATTGTAAATAGTACAGACCCTATTCAAAATCGAATGGGCACTGAACTGTGTATAAAATGAGCGAGTTATTGGATATAGTCCTTTCTACAAAGATGAAAAGAAAAGAATTTCTTCTCCAATTGTCGAACCATGAACATGGCAGTTCAATAATGGTAAAATAGCCAAACCACGAGCATCCTTCGATTTATTTAGTTGCACCGTGAAATTGTGGGAAAAGACTCTAAGTGCTACATTAATTTGTCTTTACAAAATAGAGTCAATTCTTTAATACCTTTTTCAATATACTTTTTAATATATAATATCTTAATCTGTTAACAATTAGCTTTGCCTTACCCTCTTAGGTAATTCAAGAAGCTAACTCATAAAGAAGACTCCTGGGTCATTTTGTTATCTGGATATATGCTTATAAAACACTTCCGTTCTTTTTTTTGTTCTTCGCATTACTGATGAAATTACTGAATACTTCATGGTTGATATTATGAACGACCATACTTAGACGATACAACATACTTTCGCTTTCAGAGTCCCCTTAATTATCCTCTACGGTTGATTTTTTAAGATTTTAACTACTTCCTCCTCAAAACAGTCGGATTTATTAAACAAAAGTATATTTTAATTCAAAAATTCTAAAGACAAAACACTAAAAGAAACCTCTAAGAAAAACAATAAACAAAATAAAAAAATAATTTCCTTCATATATAACCATTTCATAGCATTATTTATGGTTAATAAAACATTGGATATGTCAAACCAAAAATCTTTGTGAAAAGACTTGTTTCCGTTTAATTGCATTAGACATATAAAAATACATATATAAAAATACAAACTCTCTTTTTACACGAATTTGAAGTTACAAGAAAAAAATTTTCACTGTCCGATAATGATATACATAAGTATAAAGAGCGTAAATACACATTAAAAACTAAGCAACACTGATATTTAACCCTTTGAGTGTCAACGAGCGCGATAGCGCTCCTGCTCCAGCATGGACAAATTCGATCTCTATTTCATACTTGTCGATTTTTTTTTATGGTTTTTTATTCCGAATGTGTATTTATAAGAAATAGAAACATTATTTATGCTATATATTATATCTTTATGTTGAGAATAGTCCAGTTTTCGAAGTGAAAGACGCACAATAATCACATTAGTTAAATGCAACCCTATTCTATTTATTATATTAAAAACGCTGTTTCCGAAGACTTCGGTTTCGGTTTAGAGAAATTAGCAGGTTGCAATTTGAGAAGATGCATTGTTTGTAGTGGTAAAGATGGGGGACCTGTAAAGAAATTAAACCTAATTTGTTGTAAGTGCAAAAAAGGGCTTCATGGATTATGTATTGGGCAACATAAATGTACATAAGGGATAGATTGTGTGGTAAACGAATAACGTTTTATTTTTCATTTATTTTGTAGAAATTATACTATTTTTTCAAATCATTTTTTGTTTTTTAAATACTTTTCGTAAATAAAATGCTATGAAAGTTACAGAGAAATATATTTTTAAATTTCTATTTTCCTCTAGCAGAGTGGCATTTTTAACTAATCCTCTTAAAATCATGTTGGCACTCAAAGGGTTAAATGACCGATAGATAATTCGTAACGCAAACCTGATGCTGTCATGATTATGAGTATTTCGCCAACTATTGAACTTACTATCAAGCAGTGACAAATAGTTATGTACTAAATATTATTTACTTTATTTGGATTAACTTAGTATTTTTTTTTAAGTTAACATATTTTTTTTGCTTGCCCAACTAATTTTACTTATGAATTATGTAGCATTTTATTGCTCAGTAAAAGTTCACATTATGTACATGTATCTATTTCGGAACTTTGACAGTTTTCATCAATTTCTTTAAAACGTGTTGTGAGGCGTTTTACAATTTGTATTTAAATAATGGTATGATGTTGGGCATGTTTGATTGTATGTTGAAATCCTTACTTATTCATTAATTATTATTTTTTAGAAACTCCTCAAACAAATTAACGATATAATTTGTTTTAATAATATTTGTGTTTTGATAATAAACGTGTTTTAGTTATGGATTCTATTAATACCCGTAGCTCTGTGGCTAATATGGTGACCACGATTGCAAATTTTATCAAGCCACCAGAAACATATGACATGGATTCAGACGTGGAAGATTTCATCTTAGAAACGGAACGATTCTTCGAGATGACAAATATTGTCGATGAATACAGAAGCAAATTCGTCAAAGCTTTTCTATCAATCAATTCAACGAAGAAATATGAGTTGACTAATGAAACTCTGCATTATACAGAAAGATTAAGAAACGCTTTTTCTAAGAACAGAAGTCTTATCGATGATCTCAACGAAGCGCTAAATTATCGTCAAGGAAATGAGGCTGCCGAAGAATTCTGCTCAAAAATTGAGAAACTTGCAAAAAATATTTTGAAGCATAAACTTGATGAAGAAGAACTAAAGAAATTTTTGCTATTCAATTCGCTTGAAGATAAAGAAGTTAAAAAAGATCTCAAAATGCAAGATTTAAAATCATTTGATGAAATGAAAGAAAGATTAAAGAGACACGATCAAGTTTCAAAAGAAATTAATGTATTTCATGCTGATGTAGCTTCAATGAATAAAACACAACGCTATGCTGATGCTGTTAAGAAGAGCTTACCAAGATATAATTATGATAACAGATCAATTCGAGAACGAGAAGCTAACCCCAGATTCAAAGATGAATATACAAGAGAACCTCAACATAATCCAAGATTCAAAGGCGATCTTACCAGAGAACATCGATATGCTATTTCAAATGGATGGAGACCTATGAATAGGAGTAAGCCTTATAATACCAGGGAATTTCATTCGCGAGATCATATCCGAACAAATCAAATTTTGCGATGTTGGGCGTGCCACGAAGAAGGTCATAGAAGATCTGAATGCTCCAATATTCAATGTGCCCATTGTAAAAGATCTGGACATTTCAAACATCAGTGCCATGAGTTATTTCCAGGCAGACGTCGAAAATTCCATAAATCAGTGGCTGCATTCGGTGACGAGGATCCAGAGGCTGATTTTGAGTACCCAAATGGGAATGCTCCACCACACGAGGAGGTGATCGGAGCAATAAATTAAAGGTAATTAATGATATGAGTAAGGGTTGTATGATTTTGAATGATTGTGATAGTTTGAATGATTGTGATAGTTTGAATGATAACTGTTGTGATGGTATTTTTGATTATAGAAATTATATTAATATATACATTAATAAATTTTGTATGGATGAAGTTTTTAAAGACCCACCCCTAACGTCTAATGAACTAAATGTTCTTAATCGTGATAAACGGAATGATATAATAGTATACGATAAAATGCAGGGAAGACCCAGTGTTACCGTAATGATTAATAATGTAAAATTAGTATGCCTATTAGATACTGGAGCTAAAATAAGTGTGATTGATTATAATATTTTTAAAAAACTTGGAAATTTGAATATGACTACAAGTAATTTAAAATTAAGATGTGCGAATGATAGCCCGATTGAAATTTGCGGTAAAACTTTATTAAATGTAAAAGTTGATAAAATTTCTGATATTAAAAAAGTAGAATTCGTTGTAGCCAAAGATAAAAACCCAAAGTTAATAGGAGGTATAGATTTTCTCGAAAGATTTGGAATGCAATTGCAAATAGAAAACCGTACAGACGAAATAAATACAATTATGGAAAATTCATTTAAGAACCACATAAGTGAAGATAAGATTATAAATAATTTAATTTCCACGTTTGACGGTATTTTTATGAAACATAAATGGGATGTTGGGAAACCGAACTATTAAAGCATGAAATACTTACTAAAGGTAGTCCGATTGTAATAAACCCAAGACGACAACCTATACATTTAATAGAAAAAATTGAAGAAAATATTCAAGAAATGTTGAAATATGGCATTATATCAGAATGTACATCCCTTGGAATTCTCCGTTAGTATGTGTTAAAAAGAAAAACAGTAGTGATATAAGAATATGCTTGGACTACCGTGCATTAAATAATATAACCGAAAGACCGATTTTTCCCATTCCAAATACTGATGAATTATTAGATATTCTTGACGGAGCAAAGTTTTTCTCGACAATTGATTTAGGCAATGCTTATTATCAAGTAGAACTCGATGATGCATCAAAATTGAAAACAGCATTTTCGACAAAAAGCAAGCAATATTACTTTAACAGAATGCCATTTGGAATAGCAGCCGCACCAGCTACATTTCAAAGACTTATGAATTTGGTTCTTGGAGAATTAAATTGGAATGGAACAATTGTATATCTGGATGATATCCTTATATTTTCAAAGACATTGAATGAACATTATAGTACCATTGAAAAGGTTTTTCAAAAGATTAAATTAGCAAATCTTAAAATAAGTCCAGCAAAATGTCAATTCAAAAGGAAAGAAGTAAAATTTTTGGGTCATATCATTGGTGAAGATGGAATACGTACGGATGAAAGCAAGATTGAAACTATTAAAAATTTTGAAAGACCTAAATGCGTAAAAAGTTTGAGAGGATTTTTAGGCTTGGCAAATTTACTATCGCAAATTTATAGAAAATTACACCAAAGATTCCAAAGTATTAGAAGCGTTATGTGGAAGTAAACAAAAGAAGCTTATGTGGACTGATGAGTGTGAAACTTCATTTAAAAATTTAAAACTGAAATTGACGTCTACACCTGTATTGAAGTTCCCAGATTTTTCTAAGCCATTCATTTTGGATACAGATGCAAGTTTTGACCGCATTGGTGCTGTTCTGTCTCAAAAAGATGGAGGTAAAGAAAGAGTAATCGCATATGGATCCCGAGCTATGAATAAACACGAGTTGGGTTATTGTATAACAAGAAAGGAATTACTATCTATATTTTATTTTACTGGTCATTTTAAGCATTATCTATATGGTAAAAAATTTATTTTGAGGACGGATCACAAAGCCATTACATTTATGATGAAGACAAAGAAAGCTATTACCCCACAATTTCAAACTTGGATTAACCATCTTAGTGGTCTGGACATGGAGATTCAATACAGAAAAGGTGATAACCACAATAATGCCGACGCTTTATCTAGAAAAGAATGTGAAACATGTGTTCAATGTCAAATGATTCATGAAAATCCTAAAATGGGTAAATTAAAAACAAGATTGTTGACACTGATGACTGATAATATTGAAAATATATGGCAAAAGAACTCGAAAGAAATTGAAAATATAAAAGAAAATATTAGTTTGATGCCAGATAAAACATTTTATAAATATGTCAACGGAGTGATTATGACAAATAATAATAAAATTTGGATTCCAGAAGAAAACAAGTCTGAATTCATCATAGAATATCATAAAAAGCTCTGTCACGCGGGTGCTAATAAAGTAAAAATGTATGTATCAAACAATTTTGATATGAAAGATTTGGAGCAATCTATTCGTAATGTTGTACAATCCTGTGAAAACTGTCAGAAAAGAAAGGTTGATACAACTAAAACAAAAGAAGAAATAATTTGCAAAAGTGATTCGAAATTATTTGAAACAATATATGTAGATTTCTGTGGTCCATTACAACTTGCAATGAAAGGAGAAAGATATATTCTTGGGATTATAGATCATCATAGTAAGTTTATTTCTTTACATGCAGTGAAATCACAAGATGAAAAAACAGTGGTAAGATTACTGAAAGAAGAGTGGATAATGAAGTATGGAGCACCAAGGATAATAAACTGTGACAGAGGTAAATCATTTGAATCAAAGCTAATGAAAGATTTTGCAGAATTCCACAATATTGAAATTAATTATTCAAGTCCATATCATCACTCAGCAAATGGACAGATTGAGAGACAATTCCGTACAATCAGAGATGCAATACAGATAACACTCAAAGATAAAAGACATAAATCATGGGTAGATATTCTTCCCGAAGTTCAGTTTATGTTGAATTCAACTTTTCAAAAAACTATTAGGAAGACTCCAGCTGAAATGGTGTTTGGGAAAAAGATTTATAGTGAATGGTTCTCAGAGATTGTGGAAGAAGAAAAAATCAATCAGCCGACAAATCGCGAATTTCAAATTGGAGATTGCGTATTGATCAAAGTAAATGTTCGAAATAAAGGTGATAACAGATACATGGGTCCAGGTGTGATTACTAAAAAGATTCATGATCGAAGTTATGAAATAAAATTGGAAAATGGAAGTTCCGTCACGAGAAATATTGAGTGGTTAAAGGTTTTCAAAAAGGGGGGGATGTGAGGCGTTTTACAATTTGTATTTAAATAATGGTATGATGTTGGGCATGTTTGATTGTATGTTGAAATCCTTACTTATTCTTTAATTATTATTTTTTAGAAACTCCTCAAACAAATGAACGATATAATTTGTTTTAATAATATTTGTGTTTTGATAATAAACGTGTTTTAGTTATGGATTCTATTAATACCCGTAGCTCTGTGGCTAATACGTGTTTTCGAACTAAATATAGTTTTTATTTCATTTTAGACAGTTTTTGCATGACATTGAACGTATCCACTTTATTACAATAAGAAATGGGTCTTTTTTGCACGAAATTCTGAGAAATGTAAGGTTAGAAGGTTATTTATAAGAAATACAACAGTTTAAATAATGTTAATATTAAAATTACATATAAGTCAGTAAATTGAAGAAAAAATAGAATTTCTATTCTCAACTTAGAAATACTAATAAAAAATAGTAAGAATATTTTTCTTCTAAAATATAATAAAAAACATTTCATCGTGATTAAAATCCATTAAAATAACAGAAAATTATACCTAGCAGCTTTAGCGGAAAAATCTGCCTTTTTCTCTTGATATGGTATGAAATAGCTCGTGGCACTGAACGCTGAATCTGGAACACTTTTATAATCATTGAGTAGTTTCACTCTGCATTTACTGGGGTCGCTAATAACTGAATAATAATAATAATAATAATAATAATAATAATAATAATAATAATAATAATAATAATAATAATAATAATAATAATAATAATAATAAAAATAATAATAATAATAATAATAATAATAATAATAATAAAATAATAATAATAGACAATTGAAATTTATCAAGGTTATGATTATAACCATAATTATAATAAATATTATTATTATGAATTTAATTCATTATTTTAATTAATATTATTATTATTATTATTTTGATAAATTTTATAATTTTTTTTGACTTTAAATAAATAACAATGTTAGCCAATTTTCGCAATGTTTATACATAAAATAGGAAATATTTCGACCGATAAACGGCCCTGTTCACTCATAACCAAAATATAACTAGACTTTCACTTTCTCCTCTTCTTCTCTGATTGATATTTTCTTTTACTCAATTGTAGTAAACAAATATATTTATTTAAACAAATTTCCAAAATATTTTTCAAATTAAATATTATAATATTATAAATTTAATAAATTAGAATAAAAACTTTTAAAGCATTTTAAAAAATAAAAGTTATTCATTCAATTCTAATAAAATGTTTTTTAATGTTTTAAAATCTAATTCGCATTTTAGGAAAAATATTAATAAATATATAAAAACTTAATTATTAAATTTTGGATTTTCGACCTTTTATCTTGGCAGTGGTTTGTTTTGATAAACTTTAAAATCTTTTTTTTGTCGATGGCGGACAAAATTATTATTATTATTATTATTATAATTTTTATTATTATTAATGTGTATCATTGATTATGCCCCGAGATATATATTTATTTACCACTTATTTTCCACGGTTCCGGATGATGACATTAAGTCTGTGACGAGTCATTTACTAAGTTAATCCATTTTAATTCTCAGATGAGTTTTTTCAGGCATTTTTTAATCAATAGAGAAAAAAAAAGTTTTTTTATCTTAGAATTTATTGATTTGTCTGGGAATGGAATATCAGGCAACAAAAATTTGATAAAAATTGGATCGTTTAATAATTCACATTCCGTTGTAATTGGATTTGATATGCGTAATTTTGTAAAAAAATAATTATTCATTTATTTTTTTTTATAAAGGATATAGATAATAATAATTAATAATATTATCAAGTAGATTATATGTTCGGGCCAAAACATAAAAACTTCAGGCGAAAGAAGAACAAGAAGATGATCATATTTTCAATGCCAACAATTTGTCAACATTTTAAAACATTCTTGCCAAATTAAAACAAAATATTGATCGATAGTCTAAAAATAGAAATAACGAATAGTAAAGCGAAAGAAGTTAAAAAAAATGAATTCTAAAATGAAAAGAATGCACGGGATAAATGAAAATCAATGTAAATCTCATGATAATGATCACATTTAGTGTAGAAAACTAACATAATTTAACAAATCAAAAAAATGCATCACAAAAACACTAGGGAGCCCCGGTAATTAAAAGAAAAATTAAAAAATAAAACAATTATGATTATGTCAATTGTTTACATTGGATTAACAAAAATCCTTGACAATATAGAATAACTAAAATATAAACAATCAAATGATTAAAATTGCATTATCAAAATTTGTTGTTTACAAAAGCAACAAATATTCCATTGAGTCGTGTCGAACACGTTATTAATATTATCCTCCCCCCGTGTCGTATTCCACTGTTTGCAATTCATTCTTTTATCCTTGCAATTACGAGCAATAACAGCTATCAATTAGGCTATCTTAGATTTCTTTTCTTTTATTTCTATTTTCTTTTTTCCATAATAATTGGTTTTCTATTAGGTAAAATTAGCTCGTAATTGAATAATAATTTGGTACATTTATTTCTATATCTATTATTATTACTATTATTATTATTATTATTATTATTGTTATTATTATTATTATTATTATTATTATTATTATTATTATTATTATTATTATTATTATTATTATTATTATTATTATCATTATTTTCATTATTTTCATTATTTTCATTTTATGATTTTCTCGATTGTTTTTATGATATAACTAAAAATAAATCTAGTTTTCTTGGTTCATCAAATAAAATTTCCTAATTCGTAAACCTTTTGCCCTGCATCGTTGCACATGAAAATTAAAATTTTTAAAAAAACTAATGTGAAGAAAATTAATATTTTTTATCGGTAATGAATTTCTCGGCAACGGACTCACATCAAATAAGTCTCATTAATTTGCTATTGAAAATATGAAAAAAGAATTCAGAAACGCTCTCTCAATGCTTGACCATAAACTCACGGTTTGTTAACAGGGTTGATTGGCTCATCAAAATGGTTTGATGGAGTTTGATGAGTACCTTTAATTGTCAGTGCATTCATATTTCACACTCACATTTCAACTCTCAACTGTCACTTATCATTTATTTCATCTATACTTTTTTTTAAATACTTTCATAATGAGCTATCTATTTCATTGACTTAGTTCACGTGAAATATTTACTTTAACAATTTTCATTAAAGGATTTTACCATTCTCCCAGACTGGGTAAAGTTTATTGGGTAAAGTCTCTCATTCTCTAAATCTTTCGGCTATACCCAAACCAGCAGTGGGTCACAAATTGACAAACATATCCCGAGTCAAGAAGTAACATCAGGTTTGGGCAAATAATTAAATCACATAATATTTCATATTTTTCCAATTCAAGTCATCATTTGGGAGTTAATTCTACAATTCTAGACTTTCAGGAAAAAAAAAGATTTCCCACACTAAGTATGCGCAAATCTTGTAACATGTGTATCACTATTATCACTCAGAATATTTCTGACATCTTGGGTAAGCACCGATTGCAGAAACATACAAACTCATAGTTCTTTATACTAGTTCCAATTATAACGGAGAAGGACTTTAAAAGATGTCATAAATTATCTTCAAAAAATACATATTAATTGTTAACTAAATGAACGTCCGGAGTGAATAAGATACAAACCTTTGTATAGTGATTAACGGAACGCTGGGATTGCGGTATTCTGTAATGATATGATATTGAAAAGATTGGTATAATTTTAAGAGATAAAAAAATTATGTACAAAGTGCGAGAAAAAATAGTCTCAGCTAACTCTAAAATTTTTGTTTTTTAAATATTTTTCTTAGGAAGAGCCCCTGGACCTGATCTTTATTTGAACAGATCATTTTTTATAGTTGTGGTTATGAGCCTCTCTACTCATCCGGGTAAAGTTGCCTACTCTGGAGAGAGTAAATATATTATTCTTAAAATATATGTAAACTAGTAGATTGCATTTCCTAGGAAGGATATAATACCCTCATCCGCCACCCCGTTGTGGTGAAAATGTAAACAATTCTAATCTTACACACATTATACAATTTAATCCTAACCCTTTCAATGACAAAATCACCTTAAGTACCAAGAAATCATCGTTTTTGGGTCCAGATTTGGTTTTTTCGTCAAAAATTTAATTAAAAATGATATTTGACTGAAATCTGAACATTTAAGCAAAAATTCAAAAAAATGGCGATTTCACTAAAACAAAATTTAAAACGGCGATCACTCCAATTTTAATACTAAACACCTACGCAAAATTTCATGAGGCAATCTAAAACGGTCCTAGAGATAAACCCAAAAGTTCATAGCGTTCCATAATCAGTCAGTCAGTGATGAGCGTAAATATATATGTAAATTTAGTTTTTTACAATACCTAATAAAACTTTACAATTTATTAGTATTTTTGTAAAAGTTTCTTTAAAACTTTATTTTACATTTGCTTGAGTGCAATTTTAGTATTACTATTTTTGTTTTAAATAGTAAATAATTTATTTATTTTTTTACAATGTTTCTTCCAATTAAGTTTATCAATAAATTAATTACAAATTGCAAGAAAAACTAAATCTAAATTTAATCATTCCAAATATCTCTGAACCCGGAACACAAAATAGTCCCTACCCTTTATTGAAAATAATGCGGTCGCTAAGATTTACCAAAAATTATAGTTGGTTGGATAGGTCTCATGGGACTATTTTCTGTTTATAATTATTTTATCATAGAAGATTTAGGAATTTAAATTACATGGTGCCTAAAACTTGCCTTTATAATATTTTTTGAAATAAATTTCAATCCTGGAAAATTTTCCAGCTTGCATTTTAAGTAATATGTATTAAAAAAATATTGTTAACCCCAGGCGAGTCTCTTGTAAAATGAGTTTCAAAATGCAAGTTAATATATTTACGATTAAATCGCTTGTAAAAAAATTGTATTTTATTGTTTACCAATTTTAATGCTTAAACTTTTATTGTGTATTATTATTTTTTATTTAATGTAATAATATAACTTTAAATCTAAACTATTAAGTCCAAAGATGAGAAAATAAAATATTTTAATGCTATTAGCAAACTTCATTTAAACATACGTTTTACAATATATTACGACAGCTTTCCTGTCATCTTCAGATAAGATAGAAAAAACTAAAGATATTATAGATTATATAAACATATTTTATTAAAAACTCGAGAAAATTAAATAAAAGAAATATATTTTAAGGAAATTTTCCTTATCATCAGTAATCTTTGTTAAATGTTATATACGAAATAGTTGCGATTTAATAATTTAATTAAATAATCTCAATAAATTTGTTGCTGATTGAGAGTATATTTGAGGAAATTGAGATTTATTCAACAAAGCTTCACATAAAATTCATTCCCACTTATTACTAAAGTTTTTATATAAAATTTTAACATCCTTTAAATTAGTTATTTTTTGCACATTTTTCTATGCTCAATAATATTACTCACGCCTCTCAATCGGCTATGTTCCTGAACCCGTGTGTGAAGATGACGGGAAGTCTCTCCAATGTATGTAGCATTAACCTTACATGAAAATTTATACACTAGATCAACAATTCTGAACGTTAAAATGCTATGTGATTCTACGAATAATATTAAAAGTGTCGTATTTTTTAAATATTAAAATAATATTTTTTATTTATTTTTAACTTTATTAATTTAATTAATTTCAAAAATATTTTTTTACAATAAATATATTTAAAAATCTTTTAAATAATTGTTTATTTATACACAAAATTATTTAAATTTAAGATTTAACGATTTATAAATTAAAAAAACTTTTAACTTTTTTTGTTTTTCACCTCTGATTTCTTTATAAGTGACATAATATTTTCTACAAAATCTGACTATGAATCAGATTTATTTCAAGTGAAAAGACTGTGCCGAAAATTCGTGAATACCTTAAATAAATCTGATTCATAGTCAATTTTTTTAGAAAATATTATGAAAATTATTGAATCTTATAATTTAACAATCCAACCATTTGAAACAACATCAACAACCCATGGAACTCAATTTACCAGCTCACAGCATTTTGCACATTTATTCTAGAATTAATGATCTCATCAATAATTCTGAACGTCAAAATGTTACGCGATTCTACGAATAATATTGAAATAGTGTTCGTTTTTGCATGATAAAATAATATTTTTTGTTTTTTTAACTTCAGTTTTTTATATTGAAAATAAAATATTTCTACAATTTAAAAACCTATGAAATAAATAAAAGTGAATCAAGATAATCTTGATCCCGGATGAACAATCTTAATTTCCTAAACAATATATTCTCTTTATACTTCTTGGAAACAGCTCTACATTTTGTCTTTTATGTTGAAATTTGAATCTTGACTTTGTCATTTATTTGTCCTTTATATCCATAAAAGCGTTTATGTAATTGACAAAGGGATTCAATATCAAAGTGCTGAAATTAAAGAATAAAGTTTCAAAACCTATGCTCAGTGAAACGATATTTTAATTTTTAAAAATTATTTATAATTTATATTTATAATTTTGCATGTCGCCAGTCTCAGGTCAATCTCACAATTGTGACAGAAATAAACTTACAATGAGAAAATCTTAATTTTTTTTAAATGTAGCACTCAGTTCCAATGTAGCAAAATGATGGTCACGCATGGTTAACGTTTATCTGCTGTGAATTTATCTCGCGACATTCAGCAAAACGTTTAGCAAAATAATTTCCGGTTGACTAGATTTTAGAAACAACTATTTTTTAATTCTCCAACAAAAATCAAACGATGCGGTCCTAAAACTTCTTTAGATTGAATTTAAATCTAGCGTCATTGTAAAGTTTTCTACGATCCTATTTGAGGTGTATACACAGCACCACCAAGTATCCGAAGCTATAGTACTTTGTCTTACGATCTTTCGTTTCAAGTATTCACTCCATCGGTAACATAAACCTTGTTTATCAACTCTATTATATATTTATAATGAATCTGGGACAAAAAATATAATTTGTTTTTATTGCATTTGAAATCATTATAATAAACTCCACCTAATAATTAATTCATCATTTCTTGTTTTAATCAAAAATTGTATTTTTTGTTAGTTGCGGTTGATATAAAATGAAGGAAATAAAATATTAAATGAACAAAAAATATCAAAAATAATTAAAGTACAAAAATTAATTAAAAACTTATAAAATTTGTAAATTAAGGGAAAACGGATATGATTGAACGCAAAATCTGGAGACGAGCTAAAATGTAATAACAAAAATTTAGCGAGGGGTCGGTAAGGAAAGTTATAAGCAAATAATTAAAAAATTAAAGTTAATAAATCTCCTAATGGAAAACCCGAGACGTTTAAAGAGCCGAGCTGTACAGATAGCCGTTACATTAGATTTAAAATGCAATTAGAACTGAATTTTTGGAATAAATTTTGATCAATTATTACAATATTTTCGGGAGAACAGTAGAAAAAGGTAGCTGTTAACAGGAGAAACTTGCCAGTTGATTGAAGAAAAGCGAGCGGATGTTAGTGAAGAAAAAGAAATAAACTTTGAATATAAATTTAAATCAACATAACGTTCCAGACGAGGAGATTACCGATTGGGATATCTGCCTTCCCGTTTAACAAATTAGTTTCGGAGAGACAGTTTGTGAGTTTGTGTTAAAACTCAATAAACATATCGTGTTGGGTTTTGGCTATTTGATTTATAAAAGGAACACGATGAGTCAGAGATTAACCGACTTGCAAAGTAATAATCCAACGTGTCTATCTCCATATCAATAAGAAATAAAGTATTTACAGATGGGCTGCAATGCGTAAAAGTTTTGAAACCCTTCTCTATAGTTGGGAAATTAAAAACTTACTATAGAAATAAAAAATAGAATAAAATATATCTATAAATAATTTAAAAGATAACGCCAATAAAAAACTTTGCGTACGATATATTTTGATAGCATAACTATCATCTTCAGGTACTCAAAACCAACTAAAAATATTATGAATTAACATTTAATTTAAACAAATTATTTTTTATTAATTTAATTTTGTAATTGAGTGTTGATCTAAATAATATTAAAAATGGATATAAAAAATTGAGCCTAAATATGTGTTAGTATTGCCGTACTCTGAAGGCTTTACAAATTAGAAAAGGAAGTTAAGTAAACAGATGGGAAATTTAGTATATAAGATCGTCTCTAATTCGTGTAAGGTACGCAATATGTTTATTAATAAATCAAAAACTCCGGTTGGATTGTGTTCTGATCTCGTTTATCAATTTACATGTAATGGGTGTAATGCCACATACATTGGAGAGACTTCCCGTCATCTCTGTACTCGAGTTCTAGAGCATTGTCGATTGAAGGGTTTGACCAATATTAGTGAACACAATAGAGGCTGTAAAAGTGAAATAGGAATGTCTGATTTTAGAATTTTTTTGAAAAGTTTTAATAATTATTGGGAACGCGTGATATGTGATGCATTGTTGATAAGGTCATTGGATTCAAAGATTAATGTGCAAAGTGCTGTGACTACGAATGTTTGAATGTTTTTAAATAGTTTACGTATGTTAAACCATGTTTATGTATTGTTTTTTAAAAAAAACGTTTTTGTAATATTATTAAATAATTGAAATTTTAAATTACATTAATTTTTTTAAAAAAGTTACAATATAAATGAAATTTTAAATTAATTAAAGTTATTTGAATATATTTTATAAATATTTATTTATTACAAAATTAAATTAATAAAAAATAATTTGTTTAAATTAAATGTTAATTCATAATATTTTTAGTTGGTTTTGAGTACCTGAAGATGATAGTTATGCTATCGAAATATATCGTACGAAAAGTTTTTTATTGGCGTTATCTTTTAATTAAATCGTTGCCAAATTTATTTTAATTATTTATTTATAAATAATTTATAATTTTTTAATGAATGCAACTTGCATTTTTATTCCATAACAAAACAATACAAATTGGATCCTTTTACTTTTTGAAAGTTTTAAAAGACATAAAATATTTTACGAATCCAAATTACTTTTCAATTATTAACATGTAAATAACATGCATTTTTTGATTTAAAATTTTTTTAACTTCTTTTATTATATATTATTCAGTGAATACACTAGCTTTAACCAATCATCAGCAGTTTATCCCAAATTAAGGCTTACTATAAGAAATAATTAACCCTGAGTCGGGGGCAACTGATCCGGCAGGTACAGTCAATGTTTGTTGTTTTATCCTACCAAAGCGAGAGCTCCTTACCCCCTGGCCGCCTCAGTAGCTTGTTGTTTTTACATTCGCAGCAACCCACAATGCAAAGTACGCATTTAAACGTCGTCTGCACGAGTCACAGCACTTTGTGTCTCTTAGGCACATTGCGCCCGGTTGCAGCATAACCATTATATGTCTCTTTAAAGCTTCTTTACATTCGAAAATACCACAATTGAGCAAAAAATCAAATCAATAAGGTTTGTGGGATAAAATAACATTTAAAAGTAAAATCTAAAAATTCCTACATTTAACATATATTTTAGAATATTTTAAAATTTAAACACAAATAAACAAAAAGAGAGAATATAATGAAACAATTTTAAGAGAATAGGCCAAGTTGTCTGTGAGAATATAATTATGCTAATTAATTAATGAGAGTAATTAAATTAATTAACATCATCAATAATTTAATTATACATTGTGCACATCCCATCCCAATTTCGATTTCCGGATAACTTTTCATGAACTAATTAATTTCGTTAGGCAAGTGATAAGTGTAACTGTATGTTGTTGATTTATGGTGTTTGTTGATTCCTTGTTTATTCATTATTACATTAAAATAATAGTGTTCTCGTGAGATTTTGTTTAAATAATATAAAGATTATTATTTGAATAAATAAAAATTGTTCATAATTAGAATTTTAATTATGAATACCATAGGAAATGCTCTGTAGCTAATTTTGTTTATTAAAATAAAAATTAAAAGTTAATTAACAAAAAAAGACGTCATTATTTACTATTTTTTATTTATTACTCACAAACATATTTTAATATGAATTTTAATAATTTATATATCTCCTTTTCACAACATACAAATGCTATTTCTGTGGATTTTCCCGGTTTTGATCTTGTGACAAGATTTTCAATTGAAAATAAACTTCCGCACCGAAAATCTCAGATGTTTTTCAAAATGCATTAATTTGAAACAAAACGAAAATAATCCATCAAAAGATGGAAAATTGAAAATATTAATTAGAAATGATGGAAAATATAAAACAAAAAAACCCCATCACATGAGAACAAGAAACGCAATGACGAAATTATAGAAAATACAAGTGATCTTGTGAATAAATCTTCTCTTGTGATTTCTACGTTGCCATGGTGACTGGGGGAGTTTTTTTTTTAATTTCAATCATTTGATGCGTGAAATAACATATCATTAAAAATAGATAAAATATTACACTTTTTTTCTCAGTTTATTTTTATCATGCTTTACTTTTTTAATTAATTATTTGTTTTAATCAGATAAAATTTTCATTTGAAAAAAGAACTATCGGAGAATATTTCCATCGTAAAATATGTAAAGTCAATTTTAAACATTATTTTTTGTTAAATTTTGATAATAACAATTTGTAATTTATTTTGCAATAATGCAACATAAAACGGATTCGCACAAAAATGCGTAATATTTTCTTCTGTGATTTTTAGAAAATATAAAATATTGAAATCAGTATTTTTCAGAATCCAATTATTAATAATTAAAATGTATAATTTACATAATCAACCTACAGTAAAATATTATTAATTGAAATTAATTTCAAGATCACTTTAATATTAATAAATAAAACGTCTGGCTTTTTCGTACTGTAATATTAAAAATCTGATAAAGAGTAGTTTTCAACATTTTATTATTCTTATATAAACTGGGCATCAAAATGTCATGTACCCTCGGTTCTCAGTATGGGATCTGTGTGGGGCAGTTTATTCACGACAGACACAGAAAGAATGGTTTCATGAAAATACTGTTTTAAATTTATGAAAACAGTTTTTGACCAAATATTGAAATGCTAAATTTAAGTGTATAAATCAAATTAAAAAGGAATGCTAATAATATTTTGTTTAAAACTTGGCTTTTTTCGTGGTTTATTAAAACAAATTTTTTTTAAACGACTATATTTTAACTAAAAGGCTAAAGCTTTCAGAAAAATAATTGACGCTATTGAATTAATTAATAACTTTATATATATATATATATATATATATATATATATATTCTTTTTGATTTTCTTTCTTTTCCAAATATAATCTGTTAACTGAATTTTCCTTGATTGCATTTTGTAATTGAAGGAAATACTAAAATATGCTTCCTTTTATAATTTTCCAAGTATTGTTTTTGCTTGAGTGAGTCCGATGATTTTGCTAGGAAAGTAGTTTATCGCAAAAACACGCAGAAATTCTACATTTACTCAACATTATCCCATTTCTTCATACATACGTTTGACAAGTGCCATAAAAAAAGCTCGGTTATAAAAAATATCAGAAAATTTTTTTTTAAATATCCTAAAGTTTCTTTTTCAACGTTTTAAGTGTGATGTTCTAGCAAAATGACAATTAATACTTAAAACCGCCAAATTATTTAATTTTTATCTATTGATGCACTAACAACTTCTGAACGCAAAAACAATTAGTAAAACAATTTAAAAAAAAAACATTTTCCTCTTTGCATTTTATTTGCGAAGATCTTTTATAATTTTATGTAAGTATTAGAAATGCATATTTTATTTTAGTTTCTCGGAGTCATATATAATGTATGCTAAACTTCCATTTGGTGCTTACAAATCTGACAATTCTGTTTGAGAACTGGAAAATAATTTTTCCATTCCACAATATAAATTTTCGACAAACAGTTGTTTTTAAAAATCATTTTTATTTTATTAAACAAATGAAAAAGGTTTTTATATATTTTTCGTTTGTGCAAATATTAATTTGTTGAAAAAAGTCTAAAAAAAAATAAATATTTTAGACGGATTTATTATTAAAATTAAAAATCAGTTAACATTTAAACAAAATAAATTAAAAACGTTAGAGTAAAATTAAAATCCGTTTAGAAACTGATAATTGAGCTAGAAACTCTATTAACCTGTCAACCGGACTGGAAGCATATATACATTCCATGTGAATAGTAGTGACGAAATTTATGTGGTGTGACTAAACGGGCGGGACGCTTAGTTTTGTCCTACACTTTTGTGACTCATGTTTCAGTGTTTTTTAGTTAGTTGTAAGCATGGATTAAAATATTTTAAATTAAAAATTAAATCTAAAGGACAAGAATGCATCTTTATGAATAAGCGAGCACCCGTTGCAAGTTGCGTAATTTTAGAGAAGAAGTTAATATATTTCTATATTTCAAAATATTAACTTGTACAATAATAATAATAATAATAATAATAATGATAAATAGCTGTTCAAGCAAATTTCCACAATTTTTTCATCTTTTTTCCCACAATTGTTTTAAATAAATGACAAATTTTAAACAAATTTTTAAAAATCTTTTAAATTTAATTTTCTAATATTTAAACATGAATAAATCCAAATAAAATATTTCTAAATAGACTTAAACATAGTGAAAAATATTTTAAAATCAAACTTTTAAATTTTAATAAAATCAGTTTTTTTAATTTAATAATAATAATAAATAATAATAATAATAATAATCAAATAAAATGAAATAAATTTAAACAAAATTTTTTTTCAATTAAAAAAAACATTTCTTTAACGTACTTAAAAGTCAGGGAAAATTCATTAAATATTAATGTAAACATTTTAAATTTTGAAATAAAAAATGAAGACATTTAAATGTATATTATTAAAAATATTTTTCCACAAAATATAACATTAAATTTACTCTAATAATTAGTTTATAAAATGCATTCGTTTTCTGTTAATTCCTTTACATAATTAATGAATTGAAGAATGAGAAATCAGAAGAATAAATCTCCTAAATTATCATAATTATATACGAGAATTAGTTTGCCCTGAGATCTAGGATAATTGAGCTGCTCCTGCTGACAGGAAGCTTATGGAAGTTAATATGGCGTAGATTTGTGGATAATAATTCCAATCTTTGTCAAGGTGGGGAATTCTTTTCGTTAATTAGATTAATCAAAATGTGCTCTTGCAGCTCTTGAAACTAAATGGTTCCGAAATATTTGCAGAAAATATCCACCTTTATTGCTGATCAATTCAGCTTTTCTATCCATGCCATAGATGTTAGCGGTAAGAAAAGGCAAGTTTGTTAGGAGGTAAAACCTATCGAGGAAAGGTAATGTTAAGGAGGATAGTTTGTTAGGAGATCATAAAACAAATAAATATAAAGGTATAAAAATAAAACGGCTGAAATATAGACGTTATTTTAGTCTGTAAAACAACAATAGATAAATAATGATAAAATACGGGTCAAATTCTAATGACCACAGCTAAATATAACCACGTATCAACAGAACAAGTGTTTTATGATAACTTGAATAGATAAATGCCATCAAAACCCTTGCGAAATAAACTAACAAAAATAGGACCCAGGACAGTCCAAACCAAAATATAGCCGATAGATTTAATTTTTCTAGATATAATGAAAAAAAAAAACAATTGAAAATATTCGATCATTGGTAAATAGGAGGAAATCTGTATACCAATATACGCATTTTATGTCTTTTAAATAGATTATATTACATTACTAGTCAAGTATAATAAATTTTTATAATTGTAACAGCGATTTTTTGTTTATTTGAAGTGTCACTGAAAAAATAAAAAAACCAATGTAAAACACAGGTCAAAGGTCAATTTAAGTGAAAGTGTTAGATAAAACAATTCGTTAAATAGGCTATAAATGATTTCAATTCCAACCAAAATGTGCAAAATAAATATTTGCTCTGATAATATTTTATAATAGTGATAGTTTTTTACTGTCAAATAAGTTTGTGAATGAAAACTAACTGGTGTGAAAATTTTAGATGAACGAATTTTAGGAGTGTGGCGTATATATATATATATATATATATAGGTTTTAATAATTGAAAATCACTATATACTTCGACCGATTATAAGTTTTCCTCAGGCTAGAAATCACATTAACAAAATCTAAATGAAAATATGAATATTTAAACAAATTAATCAATAATAATCGTATTCAACTCGTATTACAAAATTTAATTTTAATTTAAAAAATAAAAATCAAACAGTTGTTTAAATAAAATTTAAATAAGAAATTAATATTATAATATATATATAATATATATATATAATATATATATATATATATATATATATATATATATATATATTATATATTATATATATATATATATATATATATATATATATATGTATATATATTTACATATAAAAACGATAAATCAGTTGAAATAATTTACATTAAAAAACAATAGTTATTGATAAAAACAATTATAATAAATTACTCCGATCTAGGAACAGAATTATTAAGTTATGAGCAATAAAATCACACATGAAACATATATTTAAGCAATTATTGGTATGCAGGTGGCGGTTCATCCAAAATAATATTATATTAGAAAAATCGCAAAAAAATTCGTTTTATTCTTTATTATAACTATTCACATTTTACTAGGAAATAATACTCACATTAAACGAATTATTTGTTTTGTTTTCAATAAAAATAATAATAGTTTCATAATAGTTACATACTAATAGTTTATCAAATGTTAATTATGCGACAAAGACGCGATTACATGAAGGTATATCAGTGCATTCACTCCTCGACAGCCAGCACGTCTAACTCTGCCGACTAAGTCACAATATTTCTTGGCACGATTTTATTGGATTCCAGTAGCTCCTTGAAGAATATGTATTTTTTGCAATTTTTCTATTTCAATATTATTTTTGGTGAATTATTTTTTATAAACAGCCCTAGAATCGCAGGAAAAATTCATGTTTGATCCTTATTTACAATGTTATAATATAATGTCATTAAAGTATCATTATAATATGAACAATCAATTTCCCGATTTAAAATTTATAAAAAATTCTTTCTTAGTTAATTTTTCAAGTTACTTAATAAAAATCCCCCTTGTTTGATGCTTAATAAATTATTTTTTTCAAAATCATGTATTAATAACACTTATTACTAATTATATTATTATTATTATTATTATTATTATTATTACTATTAATTAAAGAAAAAAGGCAAAGTTTTATGAATTGAACTATATATTCTAAATAACATTTCACCATATATTTTGATAGTTTATCAGTCTTCCGAGGGTTGCAGAGAATCTAAACATAAGATCCTCAAACATGTAGATAAAATTCAGTTTAGGATTGTTTCAAAGTCTTGCAAAGTTAGTGGTATGTTCACTAATAAGTCTCCAACTCCAGTTAGTCTTTGCTCTGAGCTCCTTTATCAATTTTCATGTAATGGGTGTAATGCCACATACATTAGAGAGACTGTATGTCATCTCTGCACTCGAGTTCTAGAGCATTGTAGACTCACATTATTGATCATTTTAGGAAATGTACTAATAAGAAAATAGGTATGTCTGATTTCAAAATCTGAGTAATTATTGGGAACGAATAACTTGTGAAGCGTTTTTCATAAGATCTTTAAATCCTATTTTTAATGTTCAAAATGTACAATCTACAAGTATTTTGAATGTATTTAAATAATTGAATGTGAATTGTGTATATTATGTATTTGATGTAATTTTTTGGGATGTTAAAATCATTTTATTATGTAAAAAGAATTTTAAATTTATTTTTTAAAAAATTTTTTGTTTTTATAAAAAATTTAATTTTAAAGGGAATGATAATGTTTTAGACTTTTTAAAAAATTAATTTACAAGTTTATTTTCTTAAAATTAAAATAATTTAAAATTTTATATTTTCTGGTACAATTGGATTAAGATTATCATTGATTAATTTGTTCTAGCCTGAAGAAAAAAGATAATCGGTCGAAATTTATAGTGAAATGTTATATAGAATATATAGTTGGAGTTTTTCAATAAGTATTATTATTATTACTATTATTATTATTATTATTGTTATTGTTATAAAAATATTTATAATCGATTTATCCAAAAGTACATTATAATTATGGACTTTTTAAAATTTTAGATATCAGGTGAGAGGATAATTAGAAATAAAATTATATATAATCAAAATAAACCTAATTACACTAATCTAATAAACAATATGAATGTAATTTTATATTTTTCACTAAATTGACGAATTTCTCGCTCATAAAAACCAATTAAATTGTCAGTTAAAACGGATATTTTATTTACTTATTTCGTATATTGAATATTATAATTTGAAAAACTATCGATTTACGGAAATGCACTAAAAATGAAGATTAAAACGGGTGCCCTTGACTAACATTTCAAACAAACATCAAACTAGAATTTCAGACTCAGGGATATTTCACATAAAACTCTTATTTTCTGACCGTCCTTTTGTAACTCATGGAACTTGCACGGATTTCCTATTTTTCAACAATGCACAACATTTTTTTGTTGTTTTCATTGTTTAAAAACTCATTTTCATTTAGACTTAAAACTTCCAAACAAACCCTGAGATTATGAACCGTGAAGGGCAATCTTTATTTGTTTGATTAGACAAATCAACACACTAATATTAATTTTTATTATAGATTATAAATTATTGTGATTAATTAGAATTGGTAATGGTTTTAATTTGTAAATAATTCTGCAAAAAACTTGGTTTATTTATTTGCATGCAACATTTCAGTCAGCATCCTTATCACACAAGTAGTAGTGGAAACATGAAAATTCATCACAAAACGATAAAAGCATTTTACCACAAATACAAATTTTGAACTTAAATTTAACAGAAAATTTCTAAAATTAAACTGCAACTTTATTTCATTTGATAAAAGGACTTCTGGCCATTTTTCTTACAGAAAAAGTTCAACTTGTCTCTCATTAATATGTGTTTTGTTAATTAAACCGTCTGCGTTGAATTGTCTCGTGTTAATTTGTCACATGTTGAGTTGTCATAAAATCGTTTTATTGTATTGTAGTGCCTATGACGTTCTAATTTAATACATATATTTATTTAATAATTGAATTACAAATGCATTATCTAATTAAATAACAATTTCATTTTTGTTTTAAATAACCAAATACATTTTTAATTTTTTCATTAACATACTTATTCAAAAATTCTGAAACAAATCAGAATTCAATTGTTTAAAAGTTCAATCATGATTTTTCAATTATTAATAATTCGATCTGAAATTCAATATTAATTGAAACACAAGTATATAAGTGATAAAAAGAAAACATTTAATTATTATTTATAATTTTAATTTTATATTACAAGACTTATTTTTGGTTGAATGATTTCTTTGACATTTTCTTTACTATAATTAAAATTTTAAAATTTACTACTTTTATTGGAATTGTTTAAAACGAAATTCTGATTCAAGTCGTATAAGTTTTAATGGTTTTTCTAATGTGATGCCACTATTATATCAAAAATTTTTGGATGAAACATTTCAAATTTCAACATTTGAATCACGCCTAATCTAATTTTCCATTCACACTTGTCAAAAAATAAATTAACATAATTTTGTTCAAACATTTTTGTCTAAAAATATGTGATTTCTTTATTTTTCAATTAAAACAAAAAATTTCCCACATCAGCTTACAAATGAACACCCGTGCACACACATAAATACACACAACTTTGTCACATTAATCATTTCGACATGACAAACGTCAAATCTAAAAAAACCTCACCGTTATTATATAATTATTATCATTTATAGTCAAATATAATCATGTAGCATGTTCGTAAGTAGAGGTAAACAAGCAGCACAAACTTTTTATTCAAGTTAATAATCATATGGGATTCACGAAGAATTTATATATATATATATATATATATATATATATATATATATATATATATATATATATATATATATATATGTCATATCAATTAGTCGGCCATGTTTTTTGTTTGTGTGTGTATTATGATTGGTTGTAAAAATCGGTAAATTTCACATCAAATGAAAATTTATTGAATTTATTTTTATTAAATGGATTACTGACAAATTCGGAAAGTAGTATAATAAAGAGTTGATTTGTTTATGGTGTTCGTTGATAAAGATATGTATAAATATTGCAGGTTAAGAGCTCGTTCGATATTATAAATATGACTGTTTTTCCCCAAGTCGTACTAAGCAAACAGCTGATATATCTAAGACAAACATATGTTTACCTATATCCAAATCGCTCCCCATAGGTAAAGAAGGGGTTATGATTAATTATTCACAAAACACCGGACACAACAATCATCATGTTTTCCAGATAGTTTACATAAAATGTCTCCCAACACAAATATTTAACCAACGATATTGGACACCGTATTTTCCAAGTAATATTTTTTATTTTATTGGGAATTTATTTGTTTTTCAATACCTTTTTTTTTGCTGGCTACATCAACATTTCTGTTTCATATATTCTTGTTTTTGTTTGGCTTGAATTGTGGACTCCGGCTGAAATGTTGTTTTTTTTCTTTTTCTCCTATTAACTTTAATTGGGTCATTTTTTGCGGCTGATTTTTTCAATAATTTTAAAATATGATCTCTATCGCAATTCTGTCAGTAGACTGACATTTGTTGGGGGGAGGGTTTTATTATTTGTTGGCATTTAAGAATTTTTGCAAATAAGCGAACACGGTTTCGTTTATAATCATAGAAAAAATTTGTAGAATTTTTCGTAAAATCTATATCAATCAGATGGGAATTTGACAATTTTAAAGAATTTTTTAAAAATCGAGTTGCACAAAATGAAATTAATTTTGTGACGGAAAACTAAATGAATATCAATGTTGGGAAATATAACCGTTGAAAAATGACGAATATTTTTGACACACTAAGGGTCCTAAGACGTAAAAATATAATTTATTAAAATTATTAATTAAATTAAAAATTAAATGATAGTTTTAAATACTATAATCATTTAAAATAGTAAATAGTCCCTTAACATAATAGTAGCTTTGACGAACTGTGTAATGAACGGCTTATAATAATGGCCAAGTGTGTATTTCTGAATGTTCAAGTGATGTTTTTGATACAATTGATGAATATATCAAACTAACTTTCATTTAGTTTATTTTTAGATACATAACTGAATTTATTAATTTTATAAGAAATAAAAAAATTAAAACCTTTAAATAGTAAAATAATGTTAATTTTAATTATTTAAGGAAATCTGTTAGTTGGTGTCATTAATTATTAAAATTTGATAATAAAATATTTGGTTTAACAACTATAATGACTTGTAAAATGACATTTTAATTTGATCAATTAAGAAAACATGAAAACCGGGATGACTTATCATGTGTAAAAAAGTCACAAATAAAATTTACAGATCTTTCACACTAGTTTAAAGCATTAATCGAGAAAAAATTGATTAAAAACAAACCAAAGTGATAAAAACTAAAATAAATAATAACGTCAATAAATATATTTTAATTAATTAATTAATTTGTATTTGAGAAATCACATTGTCGGACAACTGCCATTGGTTTGAAATTTTGCATTTGTTCCTCGCCGAAAAAAATATTGATTTTTCAACTTTTAATTGATTTTTCCATTTTTATTTATCTTTCGATTTTTATATCTAATTTGCACACGAACTTTGTGAATTTAAAAATTTTATTTGCACTCACAAACATATCCTCCAACATATAACTGATATATTGTCCTATCAAAAACCACATCATAAAACCCAGGAAATTAAATAAAATATGTAAAACTATCACTAAAAAAATTCTCTTATCAAAAGGAAAAATTCCGAGACAAAAACCTATTACAGATTTTCTAATTTACTTTTATCAATCAATCAATGGCAGTCCAAAAGTTAATGGTGTTTTAGACTATTCAGTCCGTTAATTAATAAATATGGTAATTGTTTTTTCCGACTCTCAAAAAAAAAGAAGAAAATCCTTCAGTTTATTAAGTTTAGGGTAATCCAATGAGGGAAATCCAATTGTTGTTAGCAATACTGTAATGCGAAATCTAGATAATATATTTTCCATTTTCTCAAATTTCTGTTGATTTTATTTATCATTTACTAATGAAAGCTATTATCTTTCCACCAGGCTAATGTGAGCAGGATATTTACTCAACGGGAATCTTTATCGTAGTTGATTGGAACGAGGAAATCATGAACTCAAACATGAGATTCAGTGAATAACAGCCCATCAAAAATCGTCCATCTAGAAGTTCTTAATTGCGTTTGATTCCTGTCCGATGAAACTATATATATATATATATATATATATAATATATATATATATATATATATATATATATATATATATATATATATATATATATATAAATTACACTCCTGTTCGATTTCTCACTCAGATAATTAAAACAAACTCCCTTAATCCTATTTCATTAAAACAAACCAGACTCTCAGGTCGGTTTTCCTATTTTAATTTACCGTGAAAATTATTAATTACAGTTTGCCCTGAAAAACCGATGAAGAAGCAAATGATAGCGAGATTGCGAGAAAGAAAATAATTATTATTAAAAAAAATTTTCCCTATTCTCTTTTTCCTATTTAGAATTTTCCGAATTGACATAATGAAACAACGATGAGGTTGAATGAAGTTTTCTGACTCATATTTTTCCAATTGTTATTAATATCTCACTGCATATTTCTCATGTCATTTTTTCCAGTTTTGAATGTGAAGAAATAATAAAAAAATATATTAACAAAATAAAATAAAAACAAATGAATGGAAATTTTTTAATAATAATAAAAATAATAATAATAATAATAATAATAATAATAATAATAATAATAATAATAATAATAATAATAATAATAACATTACTATAAGAACTTCTTTAGGTTTTCATTATGCAATGATATTAAGATTATTTTTATTATTTGACTATGAGTAAAGATATCGATGTTTTATTGATATTCACAAAATTTTTCAACACAGCCTTTTTCAAGTGATTTTGATTATTTTCTGTTGATAATGTTAAATGGTAAAAAAAATTATTACTTTTATATTTGGTACAATAATAATAATAATAATAATAATAATAATAATAATAATAATAATAATAATAATAATAATAATAATAATAATAATAGTTTTCTCTCAATTTTTATTCTCGCTTAAGTTTACTTTTTAATGGTGGGGTCAAAGGAAGATAATTTTCCATGGAGAAATATAAATTAATTATTGTATTTTATTACTTTTAATATTATTGTCGTTTATGCAGCTTTTACTGGAAAGTTGACATGTTTCTATAGAAAGTTGTTGCTAAAGAAATCCATCTCTGTCTATAGGAAATAAATTGCAAAAACAGTTTGATGTAAATTTTATAAAGAAAAATTTATAGTTTACATGCATATGCAGTCGATATGAGAATTATAGATAATTAGGGGGAAAATGGTAGAAATTTCTGTTATGATTTCTAAACACAAAAGAGATTGGAAAATTTTCATCACAGGCATGAGTAATAAACGTACTTTGGGATTTTTTTAATTAATTTTTTTTATTATTTTATTTTGAAATTTTAGCTACTTTCCACCAAATTTATTTCTAGAATTAGGATTAATATGATTATATATGTACTGATTTTTTACCTTAACAAATGTTTCCTATCATATGGGGAAATATTTCACTATTCACTGCACAATATAAAAATATTTACTGTTAAATTCTGCTTTTATTTTAACTTAATTTAAAAATATATTTCTTTATCATATTGAACAGAACTATTTAACAGTTGAAAATTTTCATTTCTCTCGCTTATCATGTGATTTACTTATTATTTATTAGTGAACTAATGCTGCCACCAGGAAACGATAAAATTATGTTAGGATATACGAACAGCGTATTATAAAAAAAATAATATTCATACAATCATGATATTAAAACCTTTTAACCTAACTTTGTCTGAAGCGGGAAAGAAATTTTTTACTGAAGGGGGTAAAGAGAATAGAAGAAGTGGTTATCTGATATATGTTCTTAGTTTAAATCCTTCAGGGGTCTTTTCAATCATACTTAAGTTTCTCTAAGGATATTTATGTACAACTCTAAATGTCTTCATGTGTTATATGAATAAGTGAACTAACCTCCTGTATAAAATTTCAATAGTTACGAAATAAATAATGATGAAAATAGATACTGATAGTTGTTGAGTAAATGACACTTTTAGATGCGAATGCTGACATATTTGCATAATTTTACAAGTTTAATGTGACATAGATAAAAGAAAATTCGTTTATTAGAAACAGTGAATACAACGTCTTTTAAAATAAAAAACGCCTTTCGTTAAAGATATGAACAAGGAAATCGAAAAAAAGGTAATGATAATACTTATCAGAGTGATTTGTATTAAACGTTGTAAGAATTAAGCGAAGTGATGCAAATAATTTTCATTTGGCTAAATTTTAACTAATTATCCTGAATATCAATTCGTGAATATCAATAAAACATTGATTCATAGTCAAACAATAAAAAAAATTATTTATATCAATTATTATTATTATTATTACTATTATTAACTACTGGTAAAACATTTTACTAATGCATATTTTTCTATTGTCCAAAAATTTAATTTGTTAAACTTATTAATTAAATTAATATTAACTTCAGAAATATTGAAGTACTACTGAAGAATATGAAAACTTAAAATAATGATTTTAAACAGTTCAATCTATTAAATCAATTATAAATTATAAAATGTTAATAATAAAAATAATAATCCATTATAATATTAAAAAATTACCTTATAATTAATTTTTTTTTATTTAATATATATTTCCCACTTTTATTTTATCACTTACTTCTTTAACAATAATAATAATAATAATTAAAATAATAATAATATGAGAAGGAATTTGCGCATTGAGAAAATAATATTTTATCGGAATTTAAAATATACATAAATTAGAAATATTAAATTTCGTCTAGTTGATTATATTGATATTGAATTTCTCACATTTCATCGATTGTTTTACTGAGCACCAATTCAGTACAAATTCGAAATCAAAACAAAATTTAAAATTGTTTAAATGATGTAAAATATTTTTATATTGATGATATTGAAACACTTGAATTCGCAACAGTTGATTGCGGCAAAATTGACATACCATCTAGCCGTATGAGGTAACCAGAGGATATATCCATGAGTCAGATTCTGGCCCCAGCCAGTGCAACAAAGGCCACTTGCTCACCAAGCGATTTCACAAAGACCCGTTGGAATTGTTTGTTTATTTTCATGAAAAATTTAAAATTTATTTGGCGCTTTCTAGAACTCTGGAGTAGTTTTAATGAAAAGTTCTTGTTTTAATTTCTTTAATTTAATACTATTAAATTTTTTTACTGAAATTTTTTAACAAAATAATTTAAAATTTCTGCCTAGTTAAACAATGGAATATAATTACATGATGTTCTTATTTTTTTGTTTGAATTGCATTCAGTAAATTGAAATCATTTGAAATAAACCAATTAGAATTATCATTTGTATGTAACTGATATGAGAAACGTTTTTTCTTATTTTTTCAAAAAATTAAAATTTATAACTTCAAAATAATTCAAATATGCGTATGTTAATAAAGATAATAATAAGTTATAATTTTATATTATCAGTGAAATGTTTAATTAATTTTGGTTACTTTTGTTTTCTGTTTTGTTTTTGATATTTCATTAATTTTCATTCTGACCAAAGAGCAAAAATTAAAAAGTACTTAATTTTTTGTTAGAATAAAAATAAATGAAATATCAATTACTTTATTGCAAAATGATATTTTGTTTTAATATTAAAACCAAACTTAATGAAAAATCAAAATGCAATTACTGCAATTTGAATATAATATGATTTAATTTTAGTGTCTATTTTTATGTGATTTTCAACTTATACTATATATATATATATAAATATATATAATTTTATACAAAACTGCAGTGGTAGAAAAAACTATAAAATTTTAGGTTAAAAATATATAGAAAAATGTTTTAAATTTTGTTTTAAGATTTCATGAAGATATTTGAAGACCGAAGTGTTTTATGGTTGTTCTCTTTTGCACTTGACTTCCACATTGGTGTGATAGCTAATCAGCTAATAAAAGAGATTATGAATCAAAAAAATGTACAAAAACATTGAAGTAAACAACGATAAAATACAGAAAACTATTTCAAAACACTTTCTCAGCTCATCGAGGATTCTTTGTTTAATTGCTTAAAAACTAATGAACATTACTGACAAAATATATAACAAAAAATACTTTTGACGAGCCTAGATGGGTAATTAAAGGCGAGATTTGTTAATTGAAATTTCACTCAAATAAATCCGGTTCAAATTTCAGTTTTGATTTAAACAAATTTATGAAATTTATTAGACGATAAATCGAATAAAAGATAAAAGTTAATTGTTTTAATTTCAGGTGAAATCAATTTTCAACATTTATATTATTTCAGAATTTATTATATACAATTATATAAAAAAATCTAAATTTAGCCGGGAGGATTTAACAATAAGGGTCAGTAAGTTAGGTGCTCAAATATAATGTAATAAAAATATATATAAAATAACTAACAAATGATATTATGCAATACGACTAAATATGCATAATGCATTATGGTAAAGTAATACGTAGAAAATTTTCCATACATATCATATTTATAAATGCAAATATGCTAATGAAATGTATAAAACATTTTAAAAGACCAAGTAGATTACTGTTTGTAATATAAAAGAAATACTGAGCTACAATATATTATAACATCTTTAGATCTGGATTGAATAATGTGTAAGAACTAACAGCCGATTTATATAGAATATTCGCGGCACTCCAAATCCTATATTATGATATAATTCTTGATTTTTCTGACGTCATCTCACGCAGGCTTGTAAAAATATAATTCTTTTTCATAATATAATAATACATTAACCAAATTGCTGAAATATTCTTATTACATACTTTTGATAGTCATTGACACGTCATAAAAATTGTGAATAGCGTCATACAAAATTTCATTTATTTTCATTACGACTATAGATTTATTTTCCCCGATTTAACACTAATTTTCAACACTGAGCATTTTAATAATCTTTTTATAATAATGTGAATTTAATTATTTAAAAAATATAAATTAAAATTTAACAGTACTTATTAATAAAAATTAATTTAAAATTGCTAAATACAATGGCTATTTTTAACACGATTATTAATGCTTTTGCCCATTAATTTATTCACTATTTCTATATGGGCATTTTTTTTTAATATATTTCCAATTTTTTCATTATTTTTAATTTGTTTTTCATCATACTTTGCGCTATATATTTTATAGCAGTTGTATTATTAAAACAATTAATTCTAAATATTATATAATTTCATTTATATAATAATTTGATTGGACTTGTTTTGTAAAAAGTTGTAAACATATTTTATAAATTTTGGTACCATTTTAAAGTAGAATTTCTGACAGTTTCGAAAATATTTTACAGTTGATATTATCGAAATCTAAATCTGATTAAATCCAGATGTTTAAAATGTAATATGCATTTAATTTAGTGCGAGCCTTACAATATGTAGCGATAAGATAGAGATATCGAATATACGGAGCTAATACGACAAAGATTTGTAATCCGAAGTTTGTCTGAAAGTTGGTTAAGTCAAAGTAAAGACATGAGTAAGAGTATAAAAATTGCGTCTAGTGAAAAACAAAGAAAGGAAGGGTAAGTAACAATTATTATGACATCATATAAAGTTTTGGTATATACACTCCATAAATGAGAGATATGGACCTCGACAGGACTTTCATAAAAGTGATTCAAGCTTTATTCATATAAGATTATAAATAACGGTCATATTCAACTATAAAAAAAAGTCTTTTATCCTCATCAAATAGTTCTTTGGAAAATTCCCTCTAAACAGAATATTCAAAGAATTCAGGGATAAAAACATCGGATGGGAATCATTATTTTAATTACTCATTAATAATAATAATAATTATTATTATCTCATTTAAAAATATTATTTATTAAGTTATATAATAAATTATATTATCAATTCGAAATGGTAAATCAAATTATAATAATTAACTTTCTTAATTGAAGTAGATATTAATAATTTTTAATTACTCATTAAAACAATATCAATTAATTATAAAAAATGATAATACTTTATATTACAAAAAAATTATAAATAATATTTACGAGAAAATTCCCATTTCTAGAAAATCTATTGATTTCTAACAGTAATCAATATTAATAATCTTTAATTACTCATTTAAACGACATAAATCAGTAATAAAAACATATCCTATATAGTTGACTATTGTACAATTAAAATTAGATTCTTTTCCCCATTACTTTTAATAAATATATAAAAAAGAAAATTATTTATTTCAATAAAAACCATTTCAATTAAAATTAAACAACTTACCTTTGGCGATAAAAATCCAGAATGAAGCAAAAGAAAAAACAATTACAACCCGAAACGTTTTCATGCAATTTTTTTGTATTGACTGATGGATATAAAATCAAAATGCTTAGCATTGTTATTATCATATTGAATTCATTGAGTTCTCATTGGTTGAAATAGAAATCGATTTCTATTGGCTATTGAGAAATTTTTCAGATCGCACTTAAATATAGAGAAATAATTTCCACATGCATATTGATTCCAATTCCACGAGTCGATAACAATGAGTAATGTCTGTAAAAGAAATCTGAAACCTTACTTGACAGTGATTTTCAAAGTTTCAGTAAGTTAATGGGAGAAATCGAGGATTAATCAGTTCGCGTTTTTTTTTGAGAGAAAATTAATTATTTTAAAAATTTTAATATTTCATTTTTATTGATTTTTTAATTAATTTAATTTTCGTTAGGATTCTTGTAGAAATTAAAGCTGTTGACTAAAAGAAGAACTTTCTGGCAGTTGAGAAATTTTAATTAATTTAATTTTTAAAAATTTTTTGACAGCATAGAAATTTTAGTTACTTTAATTTAATTTTTAGTAATTAAAATTTATTGAAAGTTAAATTATTTTTATGTTGTCATTAATTTCAATAAAAAATAAAAATAGTATTTTAGTAGATAAATCTGTATTTTTGAAGTCTCGTTTTCATTTCTTAAATATAAATTCATATATCACCTTTTCGAGGGATAGATAAACGAAAAAATTCAATATTCGACTAGAAAGGTTTATAAATGAGTTTTTTGATGGCTATATTGGTTTAGGGATCAAATCTGGGAAATGTGAATAACTCCATGAAATTAAGCGTTGCTGAATAGGGTAGCTCATTTCAACCCTCCTCCTCATTTCTAGTCAGTCTCAAAAGTAAATAATATCAAAAATTATTATAAAAAGGTTTAATATGCTGTTGTGGTTGTATCAGTTCAGGATTTACCTATTTTCAATTTAAACAATTGCCTAAATCGCATTTTTTCAAAAAGACACAAAAAAATTTTCATTTATTATTTCATATATTTATATAGAGTTTTCATTTTCATATAAATTTCAATAAGATTTTTATAAACTAACATACTTTTGAAGAGCTTAATTTTTTTGCTTTATATTTTCTGTTTATGTTTTTGAAAACTTTTTTTATAAATTTAAAAATGATATTCTGAATTGAGAAGCATCGATTGTTTTTGAATATTTTTTTAAAAAACAAATAAACAAATTGACTATTAAATTGAAATTAAGAAAAAATTTTTAATAAATAATATTAATTAAAAAAAGAAAGATATTTGTTTTAATTTCCTATAAATAAATATTAATTAGTTTGTTAAGGTACTATTTATAAAAATTGCCTATGGAGCAAGATAGTTAAATCGGAGCTAGGTTGCATAGATTAGCAAGAAATAGAATTCGAATCCTCAAGAAATTATATGCCAAACAATAAAAACTCAAACTTAAAAAAAATTCTAAAATAAATTAAAGTTAATTTTAAAAATTGAAAATATGAGTACGATTATCGTGATTTTTAATTTTTGAATTAATACAATCATTTATCAGTCTAAGACTTTCAATAAAAATTTACTACTTTGAACTTGGAAGTAAAGATATTTCTTTCAGACCTTCAAGCTTTAATCTTCAAGCTCTGTTTTCATTTACTACATTCTAAAAATGAAATTTGAATATACAAATAATACAATGATGCAATTATCAACTTGTTTTATCTGATAAAAATTTATCATATCTTATTTTGTTCAAAGTTGGTTAACATTTGAAATTGCGCATAAATTGAACCGAACTTATGTGAGGGCGAGAGGGGTGAATTGCTATGTGGCCACAAACCCTTGTATTTCACGAAAATTTCTTCGCTATAGGCGGGCGAGAAATAGAAAATTCACCGCAGGGTTTTTGACTTCACATCTTTTGATTTGTTTGTCTGACAAATACTCATTCCTGCTACTTGTTTATCTGAGTTGATTTGATCGCTTATCATCGCGTAATTAGTGACAAAGGCAACAGATTAGGGCCTTGGTGACACCAAATAAGGTATTATCTATTGAAAATATCACAATTTAATTTTTTTATAATCTTTTAATTCTTTCTTGCATGTTCTTATTTGTTTTAAAAAGTACCACAGTAGGTAGTTAGGAGCTCACTGCAACCTCCACCCCCCACTTTGCGACGGATTAAATTACGTATTTACGTTATTAATCGCTAATTATCTTGATTACATTATTATGTAATCAATATAATTAATTTTTGTGTGCGCACAATTTTTTTGATAATTTTTGAAATTTAATTTTGGCGTATTTTTTTAAATTAAAATTTTTATACATTTTTAAAATTAAAATTTTTGTATCTTAATTTTTAATGTAAAATTTTTGTATTTTAATTTTGAATATTCATCTTCATAGTTTAAAGTAAAATTTGAATATTCATTTTGTTAGTTTAATTTTTAAAGTCAAATTTCGATAATTTAATTTTATAATTTTGAACGTATATTTTTTAATTTATAAAATAAATTTTATAATATAATTTTTCAAAGTAATTTAGTGTTAACAAAATAATAATAATAATAATAATAATAATAATAATAATAATAATAATAATAATAATAATAGTAATAGTAATAATAATAATACTAATAGCAATAACAATAATAATAATAATTCAACCAATTAAAAACTTAATAAAAAATTAATTCTCAACGCATAAAAATAAAAATATAAAATAAACACGTAAAAAGATCAAAAATTTATTTAATTTACATCGTCACAAATCATCTTATAAGCTCTTCTAAGTTCTGCCAATCAAAATATGGACAACTTCTTTCTTTTTGTAGTCCCTGCAGCATCTACATCTAAATGGACAAGTCAACATTGAGGGATCTGCACAAACAATGAAGTCATCTAAACATTCCAAACCAGATGTTTGAACCGATTCGTAATGAATCCGTTCAATTACTTCTATGTTGATTCCTGTCATTTGATAAATCCAGGTAGCTAAATATTCAGGAGCACAATACGAAAGCTTGAATAAAAATAGCTCAAATCGCCTACCAATAAAAAATAGTCAGGGGTATTTTATAGGCTTGTTAAAAAAACATTTAATATTTGGTCCCACAATTTTCATAAGCAAATTTAGGCTCTAGATAACAATAAGTTAAAATACCTAAAGTAAATTAAGGTAAATTAAAGTAAATTAAAGGGTCTAAAGTAAATTAAAGTACATTAGGGTGCATTAGAGTATATTAAAGTAAATTTAAGTACATTAGAGTACATTTAAGTAAATTAAGGTTCATAAAGTAAATTAAGGTACATTAAAGTAAATTTAATTACGTTAGAATAATTTAAATAAATTACGTAATCAAGATAATTAAAGATTAATTACGTAAATACGTAATTTAATCCGTCGCAAAGTGGGGAAGGGGTTAGGTTGCAGTGAGCTCCTAACTACCTACTTACCACATATTAAAAGGTTTTAAAACAAATCATACAGAGTCGTTTTAAGGTGGTCGTAGACGCTAATTAATATTGCATTCGTAGGGCTCCAGCACCGAATTATTAAATTCTGTATTTAAACAAAACACTCATGTAGTCTACTATTTTTTAAAGTTACGTTAAATGAAAGATGAATGCACTCAGTTTTAATTTTAAATCTCATTTAATGTTTTTTTATGTTGATTCCTGTCACGCACCTAAGTGGAAGAGGGTCACACATTTATGACGATGACTAGGACGTCACATCTTAAATTTTGTATTTTTTCAACATAATTTTATACTAATTTCAGCTTTACAGGGGCTCCTTTTTCATACATGTTTTCTCATACGATATTAGTGCAGCATTATACTAAATACATACTAAAATATGAATAAAGAGATTTGAAACATGCTTATTTTCAAACATGAAATAAAGCTTTTTACGGGGACCAAAGATTTGTGATGTCATATTTGAAGGGGGTCAAAGATTTTGTGACGATATGGGACTAAGGGGAGGGAGGGAGTAAAAAATCGGCTTAAATCGCGTGACGTCATTTCTGGATGGCGCCTTAAAGCGGTTTTCCTGTTTTACGATCTTTTATCTTAAAAAAGAGAAACTGCTTTATAATATTTTACGTGAATACCTTAAAAGTTGTTTAAATTAATTAAATTTATGAAATCAATTTAAATCATGCCAGATGAATACAAAAGAAAACACGAGTTTGGATTTGAGAAACTAAAGAAAAACTCTTTGAAAATGATAAAGGCATCCTTGGCAAGGATTTTTAAACCCTTTTCGCAGTACTTAGTGTGTCTAATGGAAAGGACAGCCATGAAATTTTGTTTAGTAATAAATAAAACATTGAGTTCAACCATTGTATAAGGTAGTAAGAGAAAGTCACCGCTCGTACAGACAGCCCCTTTCCCCTGCCGAGGAAAAAATTATTAAGCTTAAATTTTATGTAGGTCACGGGAGTTTTATGTTTTTGACCAAAATTTTGTTTTTTATTAAAATGTTTTTTTAGGTCACGGAAATTTTATCTAAGTCACGAAATCTTTGTTTTTCATATTAAAATACCTCAAATTCTATGTAGGACATAGATACACACACATTAAAAACATAGTCACCTCGGGAACAATATATAAAATAAGCATGTCAAAGACACGCACACACACATGTGAAAAACATAGTCAAAACATGGAAAATTTTAGCTTAATATTTTTTTCCTCAACCGGAGGTTAGGACCAGCGGTGACTTTTCCTAGTATTGTGCATAGCATTAATTTATTTATCGTAAAATAAATACAAATTACTCAATAACATCTTTGAAAATAAACCGAATACAAAAGGTTATTTATAGTTTTTGAATTAAAATTTATCATAAACAATACAGTTGATGAAATCAGTAAGGGCCGACAAAATTATCAATCATTCTTAGGTAGAATTGCTTCACAATATTACCAATGGAGGGGTCCCGATTTTTGTTCAAAGGTTGAACAGCAGATTCTTATCAGATGGCAAAGTAAATAATGATGCATCTAGCTGAGTTTTGGTAAACAAAGCTTGATGTTTATTAGAAACCTAAACCAAACAATATTTTTACCATGTACTTTTTATCATCACACCGAAAATAGTGTATGAACATTGGTAATTTCTATGTTATGATAATATTAAATTAATTGGGGAACCTCCACAATTTTTATATTTATGAATGATTTCTACAAACGGATATTTGAATATATAATCGGCATCAAATTTATCCCATTATAAATCCTCAACCTTTGGTTTGTTACGTAATTTCATAAAAAACTAAATTAGTAAGATTATAAAATGACGGTTTGAATTTTTTTGTTTAAATGAAAGTAATTTTTAGAATAAAGACTTCATTATTACGGTCTTCCTTATGCAAAGAGTTTTAGTTTTTTTTGTTATAATGATATAACAATTAAAACTTTTTGCTTGCATCTTATCGTTATATTTGACTTTTCGTTATTATCCAATGACAACAATCTCCTAAAATCCTAAACATAAATGTTTATAAAGATCAAAATCGTTGACTGACTTTCACGGACTGCTTTTACCCTTCATTATTTCTGCACTAACCAGAGGTCTTCCTGTTCAAAAACTCTCCAATTCAGATTTGATTAAAAGATTTGTTTTAAATAAAGTATATAATATTCAAAGGTTCAATTCGGCTATTATTATGTCATTAATATAAACAAATTATAACAAACTACTGTGTTATAACAATAGTAAACTGAACCTAACAATAAAACGATTAATAAAACAAAACAATAAGTTAACAAATTCTTATAATTGTCAACTATGATAAATTATGTGAATTGTTTGTTTTAATTCGCTGTCAATGAGAAATTTCTTCATCGTAAATAGTCAGAAATGATTTATTGTTATTATCAAACAATTTTCTGACGTATTTGCTTTTTATAGGCTCCAAACCGAATTTTGGGAAATTTTATTTTCTAAGTGCGCATTGTTTCAGTTAACGAAAGTCAAAATTCGTCGTTTTGTTAATATATGCCGATATTAATGTTTCAATAAATTCCTTAGAAATAATAAAAATATCTTTCACCACTTGTGCTAGAATAACGCATCATTCATGTCGACTGCAATCTGTACCAAATATCGGTATGAAGTGATTTTGCTAAGGTGGTTGTTCTACTAAGAAGTTATATATTCTATTACACGCGATTTACTTATATAAGTTAAAATAACATTCCAACTGCAAATTGCTTTGAACAGTTTTGCCACATGCACATGAAAAATAATTGCCAGTGCAAGCAATCAATAAGTCCATGTTTGTCAACATTTATGAACTTTGTATATTACAAAATACAATCAAAATATGGAGAAGTAAGTTTTGCACAAATTAGCTATGTCACGTGAGAAAACCAAGTCCGAACATTAAGAGACTAAATTTCCCGTTGCTTGGAGTATAAACAATAATTACATCTCAAGTAGCCTTCCTTATTAAAAGTTTACAATGCATATACAATGAACAGTGGTTTAAATTTATTAAAAATAAGTACATTGAAAATCTTGGGGATTTTTTGTTATTAAAATGAGATATTTAAATTCGGTCCCCATTAAAATACATTTTATGTAACATCTTATAGTTATTAAAAATTACTTTTAATTGTAAAAAATCACAAAAGAATTCCTAATTTGAAAAAAAATAAATTAAACATCAACCTGTATTAAAGATAAGTTTTTTCATAAAAATAGGCTTATACGCCAAGGGGCATTAAATTGGACCGAAATTAACATTATATTGCACCTCAAATATCAAATCAAAAAACTTACCTGTAATAAATCTGTGTGTCTCATAGCCAAAAAATGAAATTAGATAAGACCAGTAAAATTAGATAGAACCTTATACTATAGGAGGATAGTAAAAAAATACCTACTCGCAATCTCTGTTCACAAAATTTCTGTTGTAAAAATACTAATAATTAAGCAATAAATTGCACCCATGGACAATCAATCACACCCAGCATTTTTAAAGTTAAAAAATAAATTATAAATTTTTCATTTCTGATGTTTCCAATAACATTAACTATCCTACACAGAGAAAACCATCGAAATATGTAAGTGTTCCTCTTAAGTTTAGTTAACTTGTAGAGATTATTTAACAATGTCTAATGCAGATTAAAATGAATAATTTAACGTTATTTTGGTAGGATAAAAATGTGTTTAGAATAAAAGCCTCCTATATTCTATGTTATTCTATATTGGACATTGTTGCTCTTCACCAAGAAGTCTGTTGGGTTATTATTATTATTATTGAAAGTCGGTTTCCACTGACTCCTTGTGTCCTTTTCGAATCAAATAAGTAAACCCAACGCAGAATAATTTTATTTGCACTTTACCACAGTTACAACTCAATCCGATTTATTTCAACTTTTTGTAATTACAATTTGTGATTTATTTGCACCCTTCAACCACCGAATAAATTTGATTACCTTAAGGTAGGTTATCCAATGGATAATTACCTTTTCTGAGAGATAACTTTTCACTTAACTTGGGTTTAGACTCTTTTACTGACCTGACTAGACTACTCGTTTGCTTCGACCACTGGCCATTTCACGTTTTTCCCTTTTCATTTTGTTGGGCTATAAGCCATAATTTAAACAAAATGAAAAAATTGTGTAAATTAAAACAAAATAATTAATGAGGTTTGAAAATTATCAATATGGCTGCTGTAACATAAGCACGTACCGCAAGCAGAAATCAAAAAAAAATAAAATAAAACATTAAATAAAACAAAATAAAAACATAACAAAATTAAATAAAACAAATATTAATTAAAATCATTGAAAAGCCTACAGATGCAGAAAGAAACACAAAACCAAAATATAAAACCGCCAAAACCTTGCAAAAGAAGGTTTAGAAAATACATAGGCGGAAGCGGCGACCAAAAATTTAAATATCAAAGGGTAAAAAGAGAAACAATCAAAAAGAATGGTTAAATAATAATAAAAAAAAATAAAAATTTACGAAATATTGTGAAAATAATATCAAAAAATAGAGAAAAATAAGGAGAAAAATAAAATATTTAAAATAAAATTAAAGCAATAAAACCCCCTGAAAAATAGCCGAAAAAGGCTCAAAATACTCTGATTGGTCGCACACAGGCATGAAATGACTATATATACAGCAGTCATTTTCATAATTTTTAGAAAATTTTGTAGACACAAAATTTTTAGACATTGGTAGACAATTTTTGTTGATAGACAAATTTTGTTAGACTGTTAGACATTTTGTTGACACAAAATTTTTAGACATTGACACAATGTATGACAATTTTTGAAATTTGGATGCTTGACTGACGAACTTGTCGATCGTAAGTATTGTTATTTTTTGTAGAAATATATTTTTCCAAGTTAATGTTTTATTTAATTTAACTTATTCTGGATGGCCGCAATGTCTTTTGGCATCGCTCGGCAGGTCCCCCTTAACTTATTTATATTCATTTTACTTATATTAGTTTGTGGAAAGTGTTAGGGCAATATTCAATTTCCTCAGTTGATTTTGAGGAATGTTGAGGTGTTGCCTTGTTGCTAACCACTCTTCGGTGTCTGCCGGCATGGTCAGGTCTTGTCACACTGATCGCGGAGTAGGACGCCGTCGTACTTCACCGTGGCGGCCATTGCGATGTTGGTCGGAGCGGTAAGAGGGTAAACTGTGGGAAGATCGCCATAATTAAGGGGATAACATTATTATATGTTTAAGTAGGAAAATTGCATTTTTAATTTAACTCCTGCCGATTATTATATTATCAAGGGTACGACTAGTGATAGAAATTTATGTCAACGAAAGTATAAAGTAGGGTTAAATCACGTACATTGTTTGATAATCATCGTGGTGGAAAATTAAAATAAAACGATACATTTTGGCATAGATCTGTGAGATAATAATATAAAGATTTACGAATGGTGGTAACTGTGGCGACCATAGGAAAGCAAATATGAGTTGTTGGACTAAAATAATGATCTTATGATAATGCATTCATTTCAATTTACCATAGGCTAACGTTTGTATGAAACAAGGAATTTTCCATAAAATAAGGGCGGAACGCTGCCCAAATTTTCGAAAAATATTTTAATAAATAAACAGTAATGATGACAAATTGATATAGGAATTGTAGAAATAGATGAGAATGGACAAGCGTATAGATAGAAAGAGACGTAAGACCTTCCATCGGCAGTCAGGAACCCGAAAGTGTAAATATCATGAGGAGTAGTTCTAGAAATAGAGCTCACCTGCTCATGATTTTTCAGCTGCTATTTACAGTACCAACATGAGCTTGCTCATGGGTATATAGTGGTAGGATTAAAATTGTGGGGCGTCTGGGTGAGACAGCATAGACCCTAGGAAAAGAAGGTATTTTGATAGAGGGAAATATGTTTGAATAAGCTTTGCACAGATTTAAACAAATTAATTACACCCAGTACACCAGCAATTTTATACTCATGCTCAGACTGTTTTCAGACAATTGTCAACAACATTTGCTGCCATACTAAATTATTAAAAATAATTAATTCCCACAGACCACCTTAGCCGACATTTGTCAACAACGTTTGCTATATTAATAAATTACAAATTAGGAAATAATTACCTCTCCATAGATCAGTGGCGCCCATTTAATATTGTTTAGGCCAATTTACCTTTTTCTATTATTCCGTCTACACGCCGGGTTTTTCTCATCTATCGGGTTTCCCATTGCCTCGCACTTTCCATTGACTCGGGCTTTCCATTAGTAATTAATTTTTTAATTAATTTGTTTTTTGTTTTATATTATTTTCTAGGAACCCCTCACTAAATTTTTATTATTATTTCTGGACTTATCTCTCAATTTGACGTTCAACCATACCAATTTCCCCCGATTAATACTACTTTCGAATTTTTGTAAGTTTTTTAATTAATGTTGCATTTTTATCATTTTGATGTTTTATTTATTTTACTGTGCTTTTTCGCAATACCCCAACAAGTCAATGAAGATCTCCAGAAGCTCGGTTATGTAGATTTAATAAATTATTATCACCTTATGAAATTATTGTTCACAAAATGTTTAATAAAATGAATTTTAAGTGATTTGTAGGAATTTTGTATGTAAATAAATAAATAGATATTTTACTTTTTTTTGAATAAATAAAGGATTTTTAAAATTCATTAAAAAAATCCTAATAAATTTATCTTTAGATTAATTTTCATTAAAATTTTACATAAACAAAATAAATTCTTATCTCAAAAACTATTTTAATACTTCCAGGGTCCAATTTAATATCCAATATGTCTTTTGGTGTATTATTTTATTAAACATTGCATACTATAAGCTCATAGCGATTTTTAAATTATAAATGTTAGGAAAATTTTTAAAATAAATATACTTGTTTAAATGAATTGTTGAGTAACAAGGTTCCCTCAGTAGTGTTGGGCCAGAACATAAACGGCCTTGAAAATTGTTTAAATATATCAGTAATACAGCAAGAAAACCCAGCACCAAGATAACTTAAAATACAACATACAACATCAACTAAACACTCTAAAATTTGAGAGAATATAAATAAATATAAAATCAAAAAACAAAAAAGTAAAATAAAATAAATACAAAAAGCATCAAGAACCGCACGAAATTTACATAAAAAATAACATAATAATAAGAAAATTTGACCGAAAAACAACAAGTTACATAAAAGTAAAAATTAATGGATTAAATGAGTTAAAATAAAGTATTTTTTGTTGAATAAATCTATTTAAAAATTTAAGAAATAAATTGCCAATTTAAATTATGAAAATAATAAAAATTTAATTTAGATAACACAAATAATTTCAAGGTCAAATTTTGTTTTATTGCAATAAAAATAACACGCAAGGTTAAGGTCAAAATATAGGTATATATACTGATGTATTTTGACAAATTATCAATTACTTTGCAACATTATTTTCAAATGTAATTCACACTCTTACTTTTCAGTATTATTTTTGCAGCATTAATTTGCAGTCGTATTTTCAGTTGGTATGCATTGACGTAGGATTTGAAAATGAAGGAATACATACTATATGAATGAATTTATTGATTGATTAAATGACTTTCGATAAAGCGATTGAGCAATGTTTATGTAAATGAACTTCCGATTACTATGTGACATGCCAAATAAACAATTTTATGCATCGATACTTTTATCCAATTTATATGGTAATATTTTTTTATTTTCCGGCCCACAGCCACACACCAGCAAGTAATTAAAATCATTTTATTTTTGAACTTTATGCACATTTAATGCTACTTATTGTTTTGCAATTTTTGTAATTCATCTCATGTTAATTTTACACCAAAGGACATTTAATGAGACTGCGAGGACATTAAATTGCACCTTAGAGTTATTAAAATGTTTTTCAAAATAAGAACATTTTTTGTTTATGTAAAATTTTAATGAAAATTTATTTAAATATAAATTTTATTAATTTCTTATGGTTGTAAATACATTTTAAAAATTTAATACATATATTTATTTATTTAAATATAAAATACCTACAATTCACCTAATTTTTTTTCTTTAATTAAACATTTTGTGAATAGTCTTTTCATATAGCTTTAATAGTTTCTAAAAATTCCATAATTAAGCTTCTGTAGCTTTTCATTGATTTCTTGGCAGATAGCAGAATGTCGACTATTGAAAAGGTTCGCAAACTAGGGGACGGGCCCCCGGATTGGGGCGCAGAAAATTTTAAAATGTAATAATTCTTTGTTTCCAGAAAATTTCAAAATTGTTAGATTTTACAAACGAAGTATGGTTTTTTCGTTGAATATTTATTATTGCTTTTTGCTAAAGCATTAGAACTGTTATTTTCATAATATTTAATTTGTTCAATTTACAAGAAATAGAAAAATACACTTTGTTTATTTTAAAGATGTTTATTTTATTTACCTCTTTTTTATTGTGGCGTTATGATTTTTTATTAAGTGGGGGCGCCAAAAATAAATATGTTGAAAATGGGGGCGCATCTTAAAAAGTTTGCGGAAGCCTGGACTATTGAACGACATTGTAGAGAGGAGACCTTTATTCTTATCCCATTATTAATTCTGCAAAATCACTGACAATGATTATATTTTGAAAATAAAATATGAAAATAACAGTACGTTCTAAAAATATTATTTTAGTTCGTGTCCTAAAACTTATCGCAATTGTGATATCAAATTTATAATTTATATAAGGAATAACCAAAAAATGCAAAAAAATTTATAAATTTGACTTATATACTAATAGAAAATAATAAAAGATAAAGAGTATTTGATATTTATTCTACTGAATAATTAATAAGTAAACATGAAATGGAAAAAAAGAATAATCTTTAAAAGTCAAGAGTACTCCATTTAAATTATTATCTTTACTAATGAAATCTACGAACAATCCAGAAATTCTCTGAGAAAATAGTAAAACAATATATATATATATATATATATATATTTAATTTTACAATGCATTAATATTGACATTTTTATCGATTTTCAAATGTGAAAAAATCAATTTCCGAAAATTTTCCTTAATCTAACATTTCACGAGTTCAGAAGTAATTAAATTATAATTAACATTTTTTTAATCAAAATTTTTTCCATTTTCAGATGACAATAGGTCATTAATTTCAATATTAATAATTCAAACAAAAAGGATCTGATGCCATCTTCTAGTCCAATGGTGCTGATAAGGTAATTCGTGATCTACTAATTTTTTACAAAGTGATTTTAAGACAATTAATTTAAATTAATTTAAAATTATTTAAATTTCTTTTTATAATAAAAAAAATTTTCTTGATATTTCATTCTAATGAATAACTATAGTAAAAATAATTAAAATTAATTTTTGGATTATTCTTGGATTATACCAATTATTTTTGAAAACTAAAAATTACTAAAAAACAAGCTAAGCAAAATATTATGAATATTTATTGATTCTTTAAACAAATTAAAATAAACAAAGCGTTGATGCGTGATAAAACTTTTTTTTATTAAAAAAACCACAATATTTACACAAAGTTTCTCTTTCCTTCATTTTAATAAATTTTATTTTAATTTCACATTCTAAATGACTATATTAGTCAAATTCATTGAGATAAAATTGACCCAATCAAAAACTTAGTAGAAGCGCTCTTCATTTAGAAGCTGCATTACTTCTGCAAATTCTTTCTACAATTCTGACTAAAAAATTACTCTCATGTTTTATTACAAACTAAAAATCACTTTTCTGTGGAAATTACTAATTTTTAATTTACAAGTTTCTTTTGGTTGATAATTATACTGACTACTTTGACTTCCTAGCCAGTTTTCAATTATCCTTCGCCTCTTTTTCTGTAAAACACAACCAACAAAGCCTTCATTTATTAATAACAGCGTGGGATAAATGAGGAAAAATGTCAAATGGGCAAATTTTAAATTCCACCTATGACATAAATTTTCCTTTATTTTCAGTTGACATTTGTATGCAATTATATATATATATATATATATATATATATATATATATATTTACTAATTAAAACAAAAATTAAGTTTGTTATATTACGTTTAATTAATTTTTTATTAATTGGCACCGCATGGATTTTGGGACTTTGTGGTTTCCTTTGATAGATTTTACAATTAAATTTTCAATATTTCTCTTTGGACAGATTGCATGAAGCGTTCAGCTCAAGACTCATATGTGTTGGAATTTGGACAGAAGTGATTTATGATACTTAACAACAATTTCTTTGAAATAAGGTGCTATTTAGTTCTCTTATGTATGAGGTTAGAGAGTTTTGTATTAAAAGCTAATTTTTGAGATAGTTAGTTTGCTGAGGTCCCGGTCTCCTGTTAAAGCACATTTGAAAAGAAACTGTCCATTCTTACCAAAAAGAAAATCAACCTTGTAATCAAAGACTCACTTTAAAGTACAACATTTTCTAAAATATTTTATAATTCGAGCACTTGTATCTTCAGTTGACAATCCCTCTATAACTCTTTCAAAGGGTTTTATAGAAATTATTTTAACACAACTCTCTTGCCATCTTAAAAATGTATTTCCATTCGTCTCAAAAACGAAAAACTTATCTTGTCAAACAAGTTAAAAGTACTAATACTTTTTGAGCTTTCACAATGTCTCTCATCTTTAGGGAGTTATCCTCTTACCGACATAAACAATGCCTTTTGTGTTAAAAATTAATTTTTGAAACATTTAAAGGTGAAACTAATGTTCCAATAAATTAGCAATAAAATCTGATACTTTTAAATTAAAGGAAAACCGTTATGAGCCTTCTTTTGCATAAACTTCATGTGATTCAAAATTAAGTCTTTCTTTGCCAATGAAATGCTCCTCTAGAAACGCTACAACGACGAGATCTTCACCCTTACCCTAACCCTAACCCAAATTTTATTTGATCATACGCTGACCCTATGTCACCAATATATAAGTCACACTTGAAAGAAAGCAAATTTTATTCTTTGATACCATTGTGAGTTTCATAAAAAGTTCTCACATACTTAATGTGAGCGACAATATATACTCTAAAAGTCTACACAGTGGCCACATTCTCAATTGGGAAAGACATATGTCTCAATCAAAGCAAAGATCATGCTTATAAAAAGGGACAGCCATGAGTAACAAGAAACTGTTTTGACACAAGTAAGATACAAGCTTCATCGAAAAAGAGTATTCGACCCAAAAGATACAACACTAAGAGACAAAGCATACCTTCATTTCCTTTTCTATACAAATGTTTTTTAGTGAAAGTTCAATAAATAATAATGCTAATTAATACAAAAAATTGTCATTCTAGGTTTGAGTCTCGTTTGAAGGGTTTCCGGTCCAATATCCAAGGCTCAGTCCAGACGACCCAGATTATTTAGGCACTTTACAAATGTCATTAGCAAATAGGCTGACAGTCCTACTTGAGTTATCAAATACTTTACTTACTTCTGATCTGAACAGTCAAACAAAGTAAAACCTATTAAATTTGAGTGAAAGTCCTAGCGCATTCAGCATCATTATTTCCATAACAATCTCCTTGATTTGACACCGGATAAAAGGTGATAGAATAAAATTAATGAAATCCTCATTTTTAATTTGAGCATTTTATGAAGCTGTCATCTCACTTATTTAATAATGAATCCACAATAGCAATAAACAAGAGAATGAAATGAAAAGTTTGCTTAATTTAAACAAAAATAATTTATTCATTGAAAACCATTCGTCACTTGTATAAGATTTCCAAGGTTTATAAAATTATTCCAATATCATAAAAGTAAAATAAAATCCTTACGAATATGCTCAACTTATTTTTATATTTTATGTTATTATGATCAAAATTACTTTGTCAAAAAGTTTTCATAAATCAAGAGTGACTCAATACTTGGGGGGGGTACTTTTGGTATATGAAATTGTCAATAATGTCTTTCTGAGCGGGAACAAGTAATAGTTTTTTCAGAAAAGTGCAATTATAATATTATTATTATTATTATTATTATTATTATTATTATTATTATTATTATTATTATTATTATTATTATTATTATTATTATTATTATTATTATTATTATTATTATTATTATTATTATTATTATTATTATTATTATTATTATTATTATTATTATTATTATTATTATTATTATTATTATTATTATTATTATTATATTATTATTATTATTATTATTATTATTATTATTATTATTGTTATTATTATTATTATTATTATTATTATTATTATATATTATTATTATGCGGCTGACATTGAATCTTTATAATAAGTATTAATTATTTCGTCACTTGCTAAATCACATGCTGGATCTTGAACCTTGGTATAAAGAGTTATATAAAATGAGTTTTCTAATTATTAGCTCATAAGATGAAATCGTATATAGTAATATTATCCGTTTTCCTTGTGGCTATTCAAGCTAGACGTCCGACCTTCTCACTCAACAGCGAGTTGAATGAAGATTGGGAACTATACAAGACTCAGTTCAAAAGACAGTACGAACCCCTCACTGAAATCACGAGAAGAATCATCTGGGAACAAAACCTTGAATACATTCGACAACATAACCTCGAGTATGATCTGGGAAAACATACTTACTACTTGGGATTGAATGAATACGCTGATCTAACTAATGAAGAATTTAAAGCCAAATTTTTGGGAAAAATATTGACTAGATCATCAACAAAAGGATCTCAATTTATGGCTCCAGAAAATATGGGAGCTTTGCCTACGACTGTGGACTGGAGAACTAAAGGATACGTAACTCCAGTTAAAAATCAAGTTGGTTTTTGTGTTTTGTTTAAATTGATCTATAATTTGTTTAATTAGCAACAATGCGGATCGTGTTGGGCTTTCTCGACTACTGGATCTCTTGAAGGTCAACATTTTAGGAAGACTGGAAGTTTAGTTAGTTTCTCAGAACAACAATTAGTTGATTGCAGCGGTGCTTATGGAAATGAAGGATGTGGCGGAGGATTAATGGACAATGCATTCAATTATATAATGAAATATGGCTTGGAATCAGAGAGAGATTACCCATATACTGCAACTGTGAGATAATTTCTATTTTCCGTGTTCAAGTTTCAATTCATTCTGATAATTTAGGACGGAAAATGTAAGTATGACAGGTCAAAAGTGGTTGGAACATGCAGTGGATTTACGGATATTAAACATGGAAACGAATCTGATTTGGCAGTTGCGGTAGCAACTGTAGGACCCGTGTCGGTAGCAATTGATGCCAGTCACTACAGCTTCCAATTATACAAGTATGAGACGGTTTCTACTCGAAAGAGTATTATTATTGTTGATATTTTCATAGGGGAGGAATTTACAATGAGCCCCAATGTTCTCCTGACCAATTGGATCACGGAGTTTTGGCAGTCGGTTATGGATCAGAGAATGGAGGCAACTATTGGCTAGTGAAAAATAGGTATACATCTTTAGAATGATGGAAGGTACTTTGATATTGTATTTATTTAGCTGGGGTATTTCTTGGGGCCTTTCTGGATACATCAAAATGTCAAAGGACAGAAAGAATCAGTGTGGAATCTCCACCTCTGCAAGCTTTCCATTAGTTTAATTTGAGCTATTATATTACTTTTTCCAACTTAAATTTATCTTTAATAAATCTTTTCATTTTTTACTATTTTTCCACTTATTTGTAATAATGGATTTCATATTTCTCCAATGGTTTCCTTCGTTTGAATGTTTGAATGGTAACGTAAAATTGAGGATTACCTATATTTGGTGCCAAGGAAATTCTTGGTTAGAGTACATTTTCGAATAGAGCCCCCCATTATTTATTTACATAATTGTAATTAGCGTATTTACCCGATTGTCACTCGCCACCAAATGTAAGCAGCACCTTTTGTTAAAAAAAGTAAATACGATTTTTTTTCGTTTTTCGGTCGTCGTCGATCGTAAGCCACATTAAAAGTTCTATTAATAATATGACACATTTATATGAATTAATAACATCGCGGCCGCCCGACATCACAACCAACGTGCCATCACTTTTTTACTGAATCTGTAAGATGTCCCTTAAAACGCTTTTTATTCTGTCTTTCATTGTTGCACTTGTAATTCTTTGTTTTTTGGGCTTCAGAAAGATTTTATTAAAGAACTAACTTTTTGTTTTAAGTTATTAAAGGGATAAATTTCTTTCCAGGTGCAGTGTTGTTATTCTTTGTCTTTTGTAGCCTTTTGTCATTATTTTCAGCTGTTTTGACATTTTCCATAAATTGTATAAATACATGACAGAGGGGAGTTTGATTTGCATTTTATGGTCAAAATTGAGGAAAAAATGAAAAATAAAAAAACTTAATATTTTGATTATAGTTATGAATAAATGTAATCACCACAAATTGATTCATTGATAATTCACCCGAAACTTGCCCAATACCGACGAATGGGATGGAGGAGGGAGGGGGGGGGAGGGAGGGAGGAGGGTGGGTGGGAGGGTGTGAGGGGGTTGGCGGTGGCAATTATATCCAGCAGTCGAGATTTTTTGCATAAATAATTGCATTAAAGTTTATGAAAATCAAACGAGATCATAATTCAGCATTAGCTGAAACGAATTAATAATTTACTCGTTAGTTTTATTCAAACTCCAGTCACTATATGCCATTACGTAAGGCTGGCAGTGAAGAAAAGAACTTAATCAAATTTCTTTCAAAGGGGAGAAGGCCAAGGAAAGTGATTAGTATTTATTGCAGAAACTGGACATTCATAGCTACTATTATATCATTGTTAAAAAACTAGATAAGGAACAATCTCGGCTGCTCGAAGATTTTACAGTAGTAGGACAGGAAACTATTTTTAGTATTATATACGCAAATAATTTTCATTAGAACAACGAATAAATTAAACATATTTTCTAGAAAAATTTAACGCCTTTTACTAACTTTTGATCTGCTATCAATTCCAATTTCATTTATTTTCATTTCTTTCAAATTTATATATTAAAGAAATTTATCTATTTAACACGAGCTTTCGCAAAAGCCTTTTAAAAGTGTTTTCTAAATAAGAAATATATCCTAGCTATTTTAAAATTTCAATTTAAAAATACAAAATTTAAATAGTTCTCTTGGAATTGTTGATACCAGATCCTACATTAAAACAAAGTGACCTAGACGACCTCGTAATAATTATTTAACCAATAATATTAAAGTAAACTTTATAGTAAACAAATATCAATTTTTTTGGAATTTGTTTATTTTGCAAAATGAAAAAAATAAATATTTATATACACTTTCAATATCATTAATTTGTAATTATTGTCATTAAGCATTTGATAGGTAAATTTATAATATTATATAAAAACCGGAAGACACATTTGTTTAAATTCATCAATTCTAAGAACTTGCATTGCATTGATTAAAATTCAAAATTACTTCGCGGAGTTAACCACGTAATGTACGGCGTTACGCTGAGTTTGTGTACAGATATCTGTACAAATACTAGAACTACCCGTTGATAAAAGAGCATGCATAATTTGGCAAGTAAATATAATGGATTTTCGCGTCCCACTCTAGTATTTGCAAAGTTGACAGTAAGGTTTTGGAAATTGTTGCAAAGACGCTTTGGAGTATTCTTTGTTCTTAATCTGTGTGAGTGACCCAAACCCTTGCGTTTCATTTTGTAAATAAATTTTTAAAAAGCGCCATTACTAGTCTTGTTTGAATATATCCTTCTCTTAATAGGTATATTTCTCTTCTTTGCGAGTAATAATTTAATCTTTGTTTTAATTGAATACCTTCGAATAGCCTAAATAATATAACAAAATCGCTCATTTCAACACAGATTATAGCGACCATTTCATACCTTTCACTTAGAAGTTTTGTTCATTTTAAAATCCAAAATTTATATCTTTTAGAATAAAATTAATAAAAAATTTAATATATTAACAATTAATAATTTCCCCGGGAAAGGCTGGAACAGATAATAAAGGAAATCCCTTATTGTTAAATATTGAAACTTGAAGAGTATTCTGCAAAAATAAAAATAAACATACTAAAATTCAAATCATTTCATTTAACAGTTTAGTTGTATAAAACAAATTATCTTTTTCTAAAAACTATTTATAATAAAAGCGTTCAACAAACACTAAGTTAAAACATCAGTCATATCTGGATTGTTACAATAAAAATCAAAGTTTTAGTGTTTGTCAGTGAAGGATAACTAGTAAAAATTATCAATTAATTACTATTAAAAATAATAATCCAGTATTGCGTAATTCTGATGATTAAAAAGTTTGGGTTGGAGGGAACAAATCAAAAAGTTACAAGAGGGTTTTAGAGGGGAGGTAATCTGGCTACAGTGATATCTGATTTCAAGAGTGATGTATTTAATTAATTATTTGATTTTTGTTGTTTTGAGTTTAATGCGTAAATAAATATTAATCAAGTACATTCAACCCTCTCACTATGCGATAGATAAGTTCTCAAACAAGACCGAATTGTAGGGAATTGCGTTGTAAGAGACATAGACTTTACAGAAAAATAAGGTTTCGTTTCCAAATGTTTATAATTACAGATACGAGAATGCATGTATTTATATATATTATTGCCTAGTTTTTTAAAGTCACTCAAATTTACTGAAAAAAATGCTTTTGTTCTGTTAGTTCTGCTACTGAAAACACACGAAAATGAACATAACAAACGAATGAGTGTAGTTTAGTATGACACCCTACTTTTATTTAAGTAATTATAAAATAATTAAATCAAAATTTATTATTCTCTTGTATAAATTTTTTGAATTCTATACAATCATATTTAATATTGTTCACCAAAATGTTTTACACGACCAATGATTTCCACTGAACCTCGTGAAATCAAAACAAGACTTCTAATCATAAGATTTTGTAAGTTTTGAATAAAAATAGCATTTAATAGAAGAATAATTGTTCAAAGTCAAATGCAACGACAATTAAAAATAATGCGAAAACGTGTGAAAAGAATAAAACATTTCAAGTTCTTTACAAAATTTATTGACTTTTACAACAAAATTTCAAACTTTAGATAAAAGTCAAGAAATTAAATGCAAATCAGTAAACTTTTATTCAGTAATGAGATACCAACTAAGTGAAAATTTAACCAACTTAGAGAACGCAATGATGTATTAGAGAAAAAGAGTAAAGATTTGAAGAAAGTGATATAGATTTCTATTTTTCAAATTTGTATTTAAACTAGTATTTTTTTTTATTTTTCAACTTTTTATGTGTTTTTATTTAAATATTTATTGGGCAGTAAGCAGATATTGATACCCAGTTATTTACTATCTAGTTAATATGTATCTAGTAGTCATCATTTGTATGTACCTTTTTTATTCAGTACCTAGTTATAGGTAACCAGTATTTGATATCTAGTTGTCCAAAACATAGTTATTGATGACCTGCTGTGTATTATTTGTAACCGAGTGTTTATATCTAGTTATTGGTATCCAGTTTTTAGTATTCGGTTGTTAAGTACTTAGTTATTGGTTACCAATATTGATATCTAGTTGATAGTTTACAATTTTTGGAAACCGAGTGTTGATATCTATTTGTTCAGTACCTGGTTGGTGATAAGATGTTGATGCTTAGTTTTAAAACATTTAATGGTTGTTTGATTGTAGATGAATTTATTATTATTATTATTTACTTTAAAAAATTTTGAATTATTTATTCAAACTTACGATTTGTTATTTACTTTACTTATGTTTTCATATGTAATTTTATCTACTCTAACTTTACTTTAAAACAATTTTAATAAATTTTATGTTATATCATTTTGTCCACTCAAATTTTACAATACTTTACTTTACTAATTTTAGTTTATGTAATTTAACTTACCAGTTCTTAATTAATTGAAAGAATCACACAACATTGGCTTTGCAATAAATAAACGAAAGCACCAATCAAAAATATATATTCTACTACAATATATTTCGACACACTCACCTAAGTAATTTATTTATTTTATATTCATTTACTACATGGACTTTACTTTGCATTAATTTATTTTAAGCACTTTAATTTACTTATTTACTTTAATCTAATAATTATATGGGTTTTTTATTGAGAATCTAAATTCTTGGCTTTTTAACGAGTTTGAAGTTTAAACATTTTATTGCAAGAATTTATTTTAAAGCTTTTTGTTACCAACTGCTTTGTATTTCATTGCAATCAGGGAATATTTAAGCTAGTCTTCTTGCGAAAACAGTGTAGCCCACCGCCACGTAGCTCATTTTAATTTGGAAAAATTTAAATTTAAAATAATCCTTGTCTATAGTTCGACAAAAAAAGAAGTAATTGAATATTATGCAACAGATAATTTTTAATTTATATAACATAATCAGAAATAAATAACTACCCTGTTGGGAAGGTGTTACGGATCAGTGGGTTGCTAACTATCTATTAATGTTTACCTGAATATAGTTTGCCTGCATCACGGTTAAAATTTAGAGCCAAAAAAAATATGGAAACTATAAAACAGTAACATTTATTTCCAAGTTGAATATATATTACATACGTGGCTAAACTGCAGCTCTCGAGCCTCATGTGGCTCTTTAGCATCATCTATGGGGCTCCCATCGACTCTCACTAAATGAGGTGAATTAAAGTTACATTGATTAAAATATTGTACTAATTCTTTTGCTTTCTGATTTAACTTCGAAGAATTTTAAATTTTCAAATTCAAATTGATTGATATTTTAAGTGTTTCATTTGATAGGATATATTTATTATTCTCTATTCATTGTATATTTTGATTATGATTCTCCAAAATTTATGTAAATGAATTATGACTCGTGTCGGAGTAAAGTCTGACCACCTCATAAAAATGCAACGTTTATAGCTCTTAATAAAATAATTAAAGAGTTGAATCTCTTTTATAAATGAAGGAAAAGAGTGGATATCACGAAAGATTTGAGTGTGTAAAGAAGCATAGTTATATAGATAACAAACAAATATACGGCATTGTTAGAGATACAATAAAAGAAAAAGAAAGACCATCCCAAACCGACTATTGCTTAGGTAGATATATTGTTAAAGAGATTAAAAAACATCCTTTTATACCAGCATATTTCTTATTCGAGTGAATTGTTTTAGTAGATTTTTAACATTATAAAATTTACAAAAATAATATAAAACTCCGTTTTCGTTATTCCACCATTCCCTAGCATGTTGTAAGTTTTTCTAAAAATTGGGACTTTCTTAAAACCCAACAGGACGAGGGATAAATAAGTAAAAATCGAGACTGCCCCGCTACAAGCAGGGCGTCTGGTCACCTTACACTAGATAATAATTTGTGTCCATTATCAATGTTGTTAAGTTACAGTACAAATAGTTGATTAAATTTTTAAAATTTTAAAAATTAAATAAAACCTTGTGCAGAAGAAAATTATAAACTTCTAAGTTATTGGACTTTTACCTTCGGTGACCCTTGCCCCCAGTGAAACCTTCAAAGATATGGTTCATTATGTTCTCTTTTAGGGTGCCGAATTTTAAATCATGTTTAAGGAAAATCAAAATTTTCGACCCTTTGAAGGTTTTGATCCAACATGGATCAAGTCTCGAAGGTATATGTACCATCAGAATGTAGAGCACACATAATTCTATTTACACACCAAACATTGTGACTATAAAAAGTTGGTAACCCTTTGGTTTTGAAGAAATTCAAAAATTCTGAACCGTTTTGAAGATTTTGACCTACCACAGTTAAACCCAAAGAAAATCAAAGTATGATCATTGAATAAAGAATATGAAATTTAAACCGAAAATATCATAATCATGACACCGTTTAAAAAGAAAAAGAAAAAATCTAAGTGCGATTTATACAAATTAATTAAATTATAAAGTGTGTCTGTGACCTAAACCTTTATTATAGTGCTCTGGGTTGAAAATGTTTAGAAAATGAGTCATATATATCTAAGATATTTGCATAACCTACATAATAATGTCTGTGACCTACATAAAAATTTCGTGACCTACATCAAAATACTAAGAAAAATTTAGTTTGATATTTTTTGGCTCAATAATTTTTTCCTCAACAGTGTTGTGGAGCTAAACTGGATGGGACATAACCATCACTGTGCTTTCTTGCTTAACTGTAATTTTGTTAAATAACATTTCAGCGAAGAAATTTTGCCTTGACTACCCCAAATAGATAATTTCCCATTCTTATTGATAGTCATTAGCATTCTATTACGAAACAAATGCATTTTACAATTGTTATTGTAAACAATACCCATCTAAAAAAATTATCCATAAAAAATAAAATAAAATATTTCCTTGTTTAAATGCATGGACAAAATGAAAAATTATAATCGAATCAAATTTGCAGAGGATTATTCTGATTAATTTCATATTAATTAATTAATTAAATTTATTTTAATTTCTTCGAAATCGATAACTAATAAATAATATTTGTTTTTCACTCTCGGGTTCAATGGCGTTCAAGTGTGAAAATTTCTGTTGCATAAAAAGAACGGCTTTGCGCGCTACTCCAAAATTTCCCACAATCAAATACGGCCGAAGTCGGTCTGAAATTTGGCAATTAAAAATCTCATAGTCAGTTGGCTACCCCCTATTATTATTATTTTTTGCCTTTCTAGGCAAGATTAATGTTCACCGTTTGGGAGATTTGGCAATTTGCCAATTAAATAAATCGGGTCATGAGAAACCGTTGAGAATTTTTGACACAATTTTTCTTTGGAAATTAAAACAAAGAAAATTGAATATTCTAATTTCAATTTTGTCCAGATTCAATTATGAGGTAATTATACGGGAAGGCAATATAAATTTTCTTTTGGGTAAATTTTGGATTTGCGATAAAATTATCAGGTTCAAGGAATCTTCATGAATGATATTTTGTCGGAAAATGAAATTAGCAATAATAATGATAATAATAATGATGATGATGATAATAATAATAATAATAATAATAATAATAATAAATCATATTTATTAGCTGTTTGATTTCGTAAATTTAATACGTCCATTAAAAACTAAATTATAATAAATTACAAACTTTATTCAAACCAAAAACTACAAACAAAACCATATTAAAACAACGATCTTAAGTTGTTTTTAATCATAAATGTTTTTTAGTATTTCTTTTGAGGATATTTCAGCAAGCATGAATTAACAATTGAATAGGGAATATTAATACACAAACATTCAATAAATATTTAATATATTTAAATTACAAACATTCCTAAATAATAATTTTACAATCAAGCAATTTCATCATTCCATACTTTAACTTTTAAACTTATTTAAATTTATCATTATAATTTGATTAAAATTCATTACATATTTTTAACAAGAGATATAACTCTTCGATTTAATTATCTTCAAAATATATAAATAAATAACTATAAAAGTCTCCTTTCTCTTTTCTGATTCATTTTTTCTTTTAACTGTTTTCAATATTGGCTTACATAGGTTACTCAATAAAATTTTTATTTATAGAAATGATTCTGCTATTGACAATAAAAATGAGATTTTAAAGTTAAAAGTTTATCTAAATTAGCCCCAGCTAGGCAAAATGTCGAAAATCCAAAGTTTAATAAAAGAATTTCAAAACTTTTATGTATTTATTCAAATTTTTTTATAAAAATGCAAAATTGAATTTTAAAATATTTTAAAAAGTTTACTTAGAATCAAGTAAGACATTTTTTAAAATTTTTGATTTTTTTCTCACATGAAACCATGAAACCTGATTTCATTTCTTCTAACCGTTCTTTTCATGGACGTCCAGATTTTGAGTAAAATGAAAGTTTTTAATTTTAGTGATAAATAATACTAATAGAGTACAACCTATTTCTTACCAATAAACATGTCCAAGTGAATATTTATATTAGAAAATTATAAAACCAAATGGCCTGAAATATTTCAAAGTATAAAAATTGATATACATGCATGTCATTTCCCCAAGAAATGCCAAAAAATTCAACAAAGTCATTGCCCGATGGAGCGCAATGTGGGTATCAGACTGTAAAACAACCACCACAAGTGTTGTCGGGTTCAAACCTTTCAATTGACAATTTATTTGTATTTTCAATCTTATTTTCTTCACACAACAGCATCAACATAAAGGATCTAAAAATAATTTTAATGATGGAGCTAATGGAGCATATTGCAAACTATGCCTGCCAAAGATATGCTGCTCAGTTATGACAGACCGATCATTCCTCACATAATAATTATGGTTTTTTCTGCTGTTCCAAAAGCAGTGAAAGCTGCAAAATATAAATAAACCTTTCTACAAATCTTTGTTATAATGCAACTAGGATTTCACACAATTCAAGACATTCAAAATACGTTGCATTGCTTTATGACTCTCCTTGATATTTCATGAATATACCACAGGAAAGGATGTCCATTTTAAGCTGATGAAGACTACCTTTATGATAATCACATTCCCATTTACAAAGAACTATTATTTCACTTTTAGATCAGACTCAACTCTCAGTTGCGTCAATAGACCTGAAACACAGGGGTTATGAATGACATCTTGCTTGAAGAATTTAATAAATTCTTTATCACGGGTCTTGTAAACCAACATTTTGTTGCTGTATCATGAAAGTCAAAATCACGTAACATTGATACTGCTTGAATCAGGTCTGGAAAGACCAGGCTTTCTAAATATATCAAGATGTTGTTGGTAAATGGATTTAGTTGCTGCAGACCATTCATTTCCTTTAGAGTCTAATACTAATGCATCACTTTTTGATAGCTCATCAAACTGTTAAATCTCCAAGTATTCACCGGAAGAGATTGTGGGCTCTTCCCCAATATCATAAGTCTTAAGATAGGTCGCTGAAAAAATGGATATTAGGTCTTTGCTGCATGTTATTGGACTATCCAGAAATTGATGTAATGCAAAAGTAATAATCTAAATGGTTTTCATGTTGCTCGCGCCATGTCATTGGAGTGCTAAAGCACATTTTATTGAGCATCGCATTTGCTAACACAGAGAGAAAAGAACAGCGTATTGCACACCCAATGGAGGGGGTTCGAAAAGCTTTTCTCTTGATCAACAATTTTCATTTTAAAATAATTATTGTTACAATTATTTGATAAGTGGAGCAATTTATTTTCAGTCTCCTTTTAGAAAAATGTACAGAAATAATCTGGATATTTTGACAAAGTCTTTTAACCCTTTAACTATGGCTGTCGTCAATAGATGATCGCGTGTAACCTTTGTGAGATACGGCTGTCGTCAATAAGCGATTTTATGTGTTATACTGGGTACTGGTGTCACTTAATAACCATTTAGTTACTGGTATATTTAATACGTATATTAAACTATTAACACTAGAACGGCCAACGGCGTTAATTAAATCTTTTTCATTTACTTTACTAGATTACTCAGAAACTACTAAATGGATTCAAGTCATTTTTTCTGATTTTTATTATTTTTACTGAAACCATAATAAACCTGAGAGCTCTCATTTGAATCCAGCATTCAAATATACCTAGAATGACCAAGGGTGTCAATTGACGCCACACACAAAACCAAAACCTTAACATGTGTTATACAACTTCAATAATAACATCAAAAATGAGCACAATTGAGACAAATGTTCACATACATTGTCCACATACTGGAAGCTTACAAACAGTGCAAGCAGTCGTTGTACAGTTGTTATTACAGTTCAATTTGACTCTGCAATTAATGCGCGTACTCAAGTTTTCCACCAATCTGGACAAAATCAATGACGCCAAACAGAACTTGTCAGAATGTAGACACTCTGATCGAGTGGATTTATCATAAAATTGCAGAAATCTCTGCAACTCTCTGAATCGATTATGTGCCATGGTGTGACGAAATGCGGAAATACCTATATCCTCTGCACACAAAAGGTTCAGCGGGAATTTGGTCTGGTTCATAACTCCTCGTAAATATGCCAGTCCAATAAAATTATCTATTTCACTGTAACTTACCGACCAATTCGAATGGGACTGACTCGCGTATTTCTCGGTACAGTGTCGAATATGACGGATGAAACCTTCATTAATAACCCTAATAACCTTCAATTAATAACCTTCAAGCTTCCAGTTCTGACACTATTCACCTATATTCATTCATATTTTGGGATTATTAGCTTTTGGGGTTCCATCCGATTCTACTTGCTCATTACCATTACTGGTCATTTCTGTGTTAATACTTTTATTTTATCCTATTCACACTTTTACAGTTACTAGACAATTATACATACTTTAGAGATTTATTTTACCACCTTGTATTGTTATGAAATTATTCCTTATTACCTTCTAAATTTTATTTTATAATATTCCTAATTTTCAGCTACTAAACGATTGCAATAACTTTAGAATATCAGTTATTCTATCTCTTATTACGGTTATGCAATATTTCTGTTCGCATTACGATTTTATTTTATCATACCTTTAGTTTTATTACTACTAGTCAATTCTAATTAGAGTTCCAGTTTATTTCTACATAATATTTCATATTAATTGCAATTAGATCGTTATTCATTTAGGCTTACAATCGAATATGCTATTAATTTTTCGTCTTTTATTCAAATAATTTCATTCACTTAACTCTTTCGTTATTTGTTAGGCTTCTATCTAAATAATCTATTCACTGAATTTTATTGTTATTTATTTGGGCTGTTAGTTGAATATTGATGACACCTAACACTGCGACTTTATGCAGTTAATCCGTGCTTGTTACGGAATACATTGTAAGGGGGTGTACGACTAGTAACGACTCTATTGTAATCTATTTTCTTCCAGAATGTGCTATATCTACCTGATTGGATGTGGATGTCTTCTTGACCACCTGATTCACTATCAGATGCTGTTGATGATGAGGTACTATTTTCAGAACTATTTTCAGAACTATTTTCACTATTGCTGTCTTCATCCTCAAACCTTACGTGACTCCCACTTTGATCAGCTCTAACATTTGTTAGAATGGCCAAAGCTGAAGAGTTGCATGTCGCATTTCCATATTACTGCACGACAACGCATGATCACATAGAGCTTCAACGACTGTTGACAAATTAACCTCTCTACAATATGAAGTTTTGCCTCATCCTCCATATTCACCAAAAATTTCTTCTACCGATTATTATCTGTTTCGCAATTATGAGTTATTTTTTAAGAGAGAAAAAATATAACAACCAAGGCGATGTCATAAAAGACTTCGAATTGTTTATTAATTCTAAAAACGAAGACTTTTGTAAAAGGGCATAAATGACTTGCCCAATCGTTGGCAGAAACTTCTAAATGCTGATGGAAATTATTTCGATTGAATAAAATAAATAACATGAAACAGCGCTTTTTGTTTTTTATTTTTACTCAACACCCATTTCATGCCTTCCAACCTAAAAGATGCATAATAATTATTCTGATCCTAAAAATCTCAGCAACTAACACCATTTTAGTGTAACAAATTGACATATAACCGCGAAATTAAAAATAATAAATAAATTACTCACTTGATACGCAGTGATATCAACTTTCGACATTTAAATAATGCGCTAATCTACATTAGATATTATTTATAACTTAAAACAAACAATCACTATTATTATTATTATGAATTTAAAAATCCATGAAACTGTCTAACAACCTAGGTGAAGCATCCAACTAGACATGAAACTCCTCAATCTTTTTTTAAATATCTTTTTTCATGTGAATGTTGGGTGGCCAGACAAAATGGCACGGACAAAATGGCACAGACAAAATTGTAGGAGAAAATGATAATAAATTGTACTTTGTAGATTTAAAATTCTCAAGAATGATAATAAAAACTGCAATGCAGTTAAAGCATTTTTCCGAGAAATAAATTATGACAACTATTAAAACAGTGACAATGAACCTAATATTCATTTTTACTTCAAATTAAAAACATAGTTATAAAAATTAAAATTAACTTTGTCCAGGTAATTATTTGTTTCACTTAATAAAATTAATTGTCAGCACTATCACTTCAGCATGAACTGGATTGCTACGTAAAGAAACGTAAAGAAAGTGTCATTTTGTCCAAGAACCAAATGTTGTAACGATACACAAACATCTTCATTTCAATAGTACCATCCCTTTAATCCCGCTATATACACAGAATATTATTAACATGTTTCTTGGAGTTTCAATATTTTGGATTGATTGTATGAAAGAATAAAACGCCAAAGCCATACGGTTTTGTCACAAGTGCCCCTCTTCAACAGTTGGTAGATGATTTCAGTACTGATTCCTGTGTTACATGGAGCCAACAGCCAATCTTACCATCAAAATATGATACATGTTTATTTGTCCGTCGATAAGATATGTCGCCAAGGACGTAACATTTTGAATGAAACGTTTTCTTTGAATACCTCTCACGGCGTCTGTCGCATATAGCAGCAAGTAAAATCACAAAATCGCTTTTAATCCGTTCCTTTTTGTTAGCAACCGTCAAAGATAGTTACACCGAATTATTCGTTCTATTTAAGTCCCCTTCTTTTAACATCCTACTCACGTATCAACAGATATTTCAGTCTTCTTTGAAAATATCCGAAAGTTTTTTGAAACTTTAGCAATTTAATACGTTATTATCTATCATTGCCTGACTGTCGAAATTTAATAGATTCAATTTTTCAGACATACCATCTCTTTCAAAAGATTGTTTCCAAAATCCTTGAAACGGTTTTCGAGGAAGCTCCAAGTTGCACTGAAGCGATTCTTTCTATTATCATTCTTACTTATGACCATCAAATAACAAAGTATTGCCTTTCTTCTCGTATTTATTATTGTTCAATGTGCTGCGAGTTTTTAAGGATTTTAGGAATTTAAAATACTGAGAATGCAGAAAAATAAAAACAAGAAAAATGCTAAGAAGAGTTTTGACATTTCTTCTCTCTATTACGGCAGTTAAAGGTAAAGTGGTTAAGTTACAGGTTGAGCTCAAAATAAATTCGAAAGATGAAATCACATAGCTAAAAGTAACCGGAAGAAGATTCAGTGTAAAATGTAGCTAGCATTCATGTAATAAAAATCGCAAATTTTTGAATCTTCACAATAATAGACCAAATGATAACAGGAGCAATCTTGGTCTTATAAGGAGCAAAGGAATATATTGAGCAGTAATTTGTGTTAAAAATATTTAAGTTAAGCTTAACGAATTCTCACTCGCAGTTCAACTTGCCGCATTGGAAACTAAATACAAATCTTTCAAAAGTTCCAAAATAGAAGAATCTGATTTTAGTTTTCAAGAAGAAAATAATATGAAAAAGCTTCAAAGATTTTCCGATAATATTTTCTAAAAATAAAATAAGAATTGAACTTTCCTAGAATAAATATATTTCAATTAGTCACTGAAATCCTTGAAAAATACTGGCTGAAAATTATTGTTAAATATAAAGCAAAATATTGATTTACAAACGTAACCGAAATTAAGATAAAAAATATATCAATATTGAAAGAGATAAAAGATTTAAGTGATATTTTTAGTTTAAAAATATTTTATTAAATTTTTTACTGCATTTATATTAAAATATTTTCAGTGATAAAAATTGAATTTGCACTAATTTATTGATTTTAAGTGAATTTCTGTAACAGACTTAATATTTGGGGGAAAAATTGAATTTAATAATTGAGGAATTTCAATAAATTTGATTTTCTGAAAAGTGCTCGATGTCAACGAATGGAATTAGAAATTGATTAAATGTCGATTTCTGTTGTTTTACTGAATGTGTCGATTTCTGTTGTTTTACTGAATCTCATTTCCATGAAATTCTCTTAAATTCCATTTTTTTCTTCGTGGAGTTTTTTGCAATTTATTGATTTTTTTTGTTTTAATCGAGATATTAATTAATAATCCAAAATCAATAATTGCATCGATTGGGGAATTTGTGGATTTTGCAAATTATTAATTTAATGTTGACTTTTTTAAATTGAAAAAATTGGTTTTAATATTTTTCAAGGATTTTAAATTTTTAATTCCATTGATTAATGGGAAAATCTGGGTGAGAGAAAAATTAATTCTGTCGAATCGCTGCAGTCCATTTTGGATTAGATTAAATATTGATTATTTTTTCCAATAAAATAATTAGGGAAATATTTAAAATTTTAATTATTTGTTTTAATTAGGTGATTTTTACATTCATTTAGGTTAGATAATTATTTATTAAAAATTCTTTTTCTGGAAATATATATAATAATTCAATTAATTAACAGAGGCAGAAAGTTACATTGGATGCCTTTTATGGGAATAAATTATCAAAAAATGAAAAATGTGTTTTTTGATGGTAAGTGTTGAAATAATTTGAGTTACAAGGCCCTTGGAATAGGAAGAATAATGAATGCATCTTTTCAAGACCCTTATTGAGAGAGTAAGAATTTTGAGGTTAGAAAAAATGATAAAGAATTACAATATTTATAAGTATTTATTTAATATATTTTTTTAAATTTATTTAATAATGCAGTAATACAATGTTTTAAGCACATGAAAAATACTAAAGGATTATAAAAGCGACATAATTGGAACAAATTTAGAGATTTGATCATAATTATGCTTGGAAACACAAAAATTTGAACTTTCAGAAAATCAATAAATAATTAATTATTCAAATTAAAAATTTAACGGATAAGTCTATTATTGTATTGTTTCCAGCGTATTCACATCTGGATTTATCTCATGTGTCTCACCTAGAGCCTCCAACCCAAATATTTGAACTCCGAATATACTTGCCTGTTTTTAAGTATTCGGCATTCAAATACTTTGAAAATAGGCAGTCCATAAATAAAGAATCCAGACAAATCGATGGCGATTAATTTGGATTCTGAAAATGTTAAAATATAAAATAACTGAATATTTTCATAATCGTTTGAATTTTCACTCTGAAAACAAAATTTGGAATATATTTCTAAAAATGTTTTTTTGATAATTGAAAAATGAACCTAAATGTAAAAAACACTCAATTCTATTTTTATGCATCATATCATGCACTATATTTCTTATGGTAAACCAGTAAGCATTTCAGAAATAATTTTTAGACATGCGATTAGCAGGAGTAACCAATCGCCCTTAAGTGTATGCTTGTCTGCGTGTCACTTGCACACTGACAAGCATTTGAAATTGAAAAATAAAAAATAGTTAAAAGCTTTTCCTTGTGAATTAAACATATACATATTTCGGAGGCTTTCAATAAATAAATGTTTAACTAAAATTTATAATGTTTAATGTTTTTTTCTTAGGAATCTAACCAAAGGAGGTTTCGGGGAATAATTTTAGGAAAGCAACAGTCAAGATTGACTGCAATATAATATAAAATTTATTATTTAAACAGTTATGTTATTTATATTTTGTTTAATTAAAGTGTAACAATTCTTGTAAATTTTAAAACAATTGAAGTATTCAAAATAAGTTAGCTTTGTTTTGCCCAAAATAGACATTCAATTTTTTCTCCATAGTTACATGATGGCAACGATTTGCTTTTATATTTTGTTTAAATTTGTTGTTTATTAACTAATAATTTATTTAAATTAATTACAAATTTTTTTTGTTTCAATGAATAAATGATGGATGTTGGAACAAAGTGAATTGTTTTTATAATTTTAATATACCATAGAAAACTAAACTAATTTATTAAATTCTGAATAATTATAAAATAAAAAAAGAAAATGTAAGTTATTTGAGAAAATATATTACTAGTTTGATATTAAAACTCTTAATACATAATGCAAATTGATCTGATCATCCAACATCCGAAGTTTCATTCATGATTCTTGACAATGGTTTTGGTGGCTAGAAGTATAGGAGGCGAAAAGGTCTCAACTTATTCTCAACTTTACATCAGTTAGAAATGTGTAAAATCGGGCCATTTTCGGTAAACCTAACTGTCACCTTAGTATGAATCAAACAACTCGTTTGAGATGCGGGATAAAACCTTTATGTGATGCAGAATTCGAATGAGAAAGTTCTGTTTGAATTATATTTTAAAAATTGTCTAAAGGAAATTTGTTTAAATAAAAAAGGATAAGAAAAGGATATTTAGACGTTTTACAAGTTTTCATATAAAAAGCATTTTGAGTTTCTATTCCTATTTGGTTAACCTGAAGTCAGATATATTAAATACGATAACCACTTATTCCTTATACCTCTTTCGTTTACGTTTCCAATTGAAAGAATACTAGCTTCAAAGAGTTAAACGGCTTATATGGTAAAAAGGTTACTTGAACAAATCTGAGAATCGCAAAGGTTTTAGTTTTGATCATTCAACTCCTACATTGGGATAAATGCGCAAAGAGTGGGAGCACCTTTGTGGTTGTTTGGAAATATTTTCCTATTCTAAGAAGACTACGGTTTTCTCATTTATACAAGCGTGACTTCAGTGCAGACTTATTTTGTTTAAATTTTAGCAAATATTTGTTTGGTATTTTTTTTAAATTATTTTCAATTGAAATACTTAAAAACAAATTTACAAATTTTTAATTCCGAAACAGTCATTAAAACAATAGTTGAAATATCTAAATCTCGTCTGTGAAATTATTATTATGATAATAGCGACACTCTCAACTTTATTAATAATTTTTCATTAGGATTATACTTTTTCAGACATAATTCAATTTTTTCTTGAGATTTATTCAAGTGCCCCCTCGTTGAATCGCTTTGATGTTTACAATATCAGGCCGACACTGGCGGCTGCTGGGAAATACATCCCAAAAAAAATATCAGAAGAAAAATTAAATCAAATAGAACAATTAATTTCTATGAAACATGAAAATAGAGAACAAAAATTATGTTTTTGATAATAATTATGATAAAATTATTTTTTAATAATAATTATTATTTTTATAAACATTCCTATTGAAACTATCATTTGTGAGATATTTTAAATATTATCATTTTTAATATAATTATTTCATGTTTAGTAAGTGACAATTGAAATTTAATATCTGTTACATGAGATTTAGGCTTGATGTCATATAATTGTGACCCGATCACAAGTTTTATCACAAGCTGATCATGAAATTGAACCTTGGAAGCAGGCCTACTATAAAAACAAAATTTACACCGACAGAATTATAAAATGAAAGCTTTTGTTTTAATATCCGTTTTCCTTGTGGCTATTCAAGCTAGACGTCCGACCTTCTCACTCAACAGCGAGTTGAATAAAGATTGGGAACTATACAAGACTCAGTTCAAAAGACAGTACGAACCCCTCACTGAAATCACGAGAAGAATCATCTGGGAACAAAACCTTGAATACATTCGTCAACATAACCTCGAGTATGATCTGGGAAAACATACTTACTACTTGGGATTGAATGAATACGCTGATCTAACTAATGAAGAATTTAAAGCCAAATTTTTAGGAAAAATATTGACTAGATCATCAAGAAAAGGATCTCAATTTATGGCTCCAGAAAATATGGGAGCTTTGCCTACGACTGTGGACTGGAGAACTAAAGGATATGTAACTCCAGTTAAAAATCAAGTTGGTTTTTGTGTTTTGTTTAAATTGATCTATAATTTGTTTAATTAGCAACAATGCGGATCGTGTTGGGCTTTCTCGACTACTGGATCTCTTGAAGGTCAACATTTTAGGAAGACTGGAAGTTTAGTTAGTTTCTCAGAACAACAATTAGTTGATTGCAGCGGTGCTTATGGAAATGAAGGATGTGGCGGAGGATTAATGGACAATGCATTCAATTATATAATGAAATATGGCTTGGAATCAGAGAGAGATTACCCATATACTGCAACTGTGAGATAATTTCTATTTTCCGTGTTCAAGTTTCAATTCATTCTGATAATTTAGGACGGAAAATGTAAGTATGACAGGTCAAAAGTGGTTGGAACATGCAGTGGATTTACGGATATTAAACATGGAAACGAATCTGATTTGGCAGTTGCGGTAGCAACTGTAGGACCCGTGTCGGTAGCAATTGATGCCAGTCACTACAGCTTCCAATTATACAAGTATGAGACGGTTTCTACTCGAAAGAGTATTATTATTGTTGATATTTTCATAGGGGAGGAATTTACAATGAGCCCCAATGTTCTCCTGACCAATTGGATCACGGAGTTTTGGCAGTCGGTTATGGATCAGAGAATGGAGGCAACTATTGGCTAGTGAAAAATAGGTATACATCTTTAGAATGATGGAAGGTACTTTGATATTGTATTTATTTAGCTGGGGTATTTCTTGGGGCCTTTCTGGATACATCAAAATGTCAAAGGACAGAAACAATCAGTGTGGAATCTCCACCTCTGCAAGCTTTCCATTAGTTTAATTTGAACTATTATATTACTTTTTCCAACTAAATTTTTATATTTAATAAACTTTGCTTAATATTTTAATTGTTATCTATTATTAATATGACAACTAAAAATCCTTTCCATTGCAATTTTTATTGAGTATTTTCGTAATATCCTGACTATTACTATTTATGATCATAGATTGTTTTAACTGTCGCTTTCATCTATTGTTGTGACCTTGAATTTTTATAAGTTCAATTGTTTATTTAATGTATAATTTACATAACTAGATAATAATGCGCCTGTAATTTGTTTAAAATTTATAATTTTTTTGTTGTTTTTTAATGAAATATTTATATTTCAACATACCAAGTTGTAAAAAAAGAAAAAAGAGAAATATGTTATTACAAAAATTAAAAACAGCAAAAATTTTTATTATTTAAAATTATTAAAAATTATCAATTAATAAAATTTGAATTAACTGTTAATTTAATTTAATTTAATTATTTTAATTTTGTATTTTAGGAATTTCAATTTTTTTTTAAATTACGAAATTTTAAAAATTTAAATAATTTAAATATGAAATAATGAAATGAAAATTAAACAGTTTGAAATGAGCCATTAACACTTTTCAATTTAAAGTTCCAATGCCGGCTTTACGTACAGGAAGAAAAGGCGGCCGCCAGTAGCGGCCGTTTTTTTAGGGTGACCGAATGAGAAAAATATTTTACACATAAGATCATTTAATGATTGGTAGGAGATTCTCAAAAGAAACGATTAAATAAAACCATTAATGCAGAATGTGAACGGCTTTTGCAGAATGAAAAACAACATTGGCGTGACGTTTTTGAAAGGTTAACACAGTTTATTTTGACACTGGCTGAACTCAATTTAAACGTTTCTGGGGTCATCTGATGCGATGTTTGAAAAGAACAATGGGGTTTTCCTAAAGTTTGTCCAATGCTTTGGTTTATACGAACCTGTTATAAAAGAACACCTACGTCGAATAACATCTAAAGAAATAAACTTACATTACCTGAGCAAAAATATTCAAAATGAATTAATTGAATTATTAGTTCAAAAGACGGCAAAAAAGATTATTGAAATGGCACAAACTGCAGAATTTTTCTCTGTCATTATGGACATCACTCCTGACATCAGTCATAAAGAACAACTGACTTTAATTATTCGATTTGTAAATACGAATTCCAATGGTGCACATCTGGTGGAGGAGCATTTCATAGAATTTCTAGAAATAGGTGACACATCAGAATATGGACTGACAACCAAATTTTTGGCTGAGCTAAAGATTTTAAGATTAGATATTAAAAATTGCAGAGGTCAAGGATATGACAATGGCCCTAACATGAGAGGAAAAAATATTGGGCTTCAGAGACAAATTTTGAATATAAATCCTCGCGCTTTTTTCGTTCCTTGTTCTTGGCACTCAATGAATCTTGTTTTAAATGATGCGGCAGAATCGAATATTGAAATGGTGAATTTTTTTAGGTTACAAACCCACAAAATTTAAAGTTGTTGATACTATTATTATTCCTTATTTTTTTAATTTTTTAATTTAATTATGATTACTGTTTGATGTAATTTTTTTACTACAAATTTGCTTTTTTGTGTTATATTTATAAATGAATAATTAGAAAATTTGTGTTTTTTATTATTTTACTTAATTCTACTCGTGTTAGGGGCGGCCAAAAAAAATCTTGCCTGTAGCAGCAAAACGTCTAGGGCCAGCCTGTCGAGGTCACACTAATGATTGAAAAATCATATATTCGATAATTCTTATTAAAACTGTTCTTATAAAATAACGTTAATTTTGCTTATTTCTTTCACTATATTTCCCTCTCTTTAAAATTATATTCTTTAATCAAAATAAATATCAGTCTAGGTTTTAAAAAAATAAAGATAAACTAAAGATGTAAATGAAAACAGATCAGAGGTGAATAATACATAAAATTTTGAATGATATAGTACTTCATTCTTTGGAAAGGTTCTCTCTCTGTCAAGAACTTATCTGCTCCTGTTGAAAACTCTTATAACCAAATCCAATTTCCATGAAAATGGGAGGTTGCCATTGAATGATTTTGTGTAAATTTGTGATCTAAAATGTTCTGGATTTTGAAAAATATTTTCGGTGGATTTGTGAGAACTGACGAGTATATTTTTATAACAATTAAAATGATAAATACATAAATGTTTTTGCAAACTATCTTTCTCTTTGACTTTTCCAGTTCGTTAAATTTTTTTTAAATATGACACTTAAATTGACTGTGTTTAAATTGATCTCTGGACATGACATTGTTTTTGATTGAAGGACATTTGGTAAACGTCCTGAATTTGCTACTTTAAATACCGAAAACGCTTATAAACTAAGTGCAAGTTTATTTTATTAACTTTTATAAAAATTTTAAATCTGTTAGTTTATAATTTTCTAATTTTAATAATTTTTTTATTTTCAGAATATATATATTTTTTTTATTTGCAAGTTTAAGTAATAATCTAATAATTTACTAAAATTATTTTGTATAATCATAAAATCTAAAAACTCCTAAAATAAAATTGTATACATTGTTTAAACTTTTTATTAACTTTGTATTAATTAAGAAAAGTGCTATTGTGAGAATATTTAAGCATAATTATCAACGGACATAAAATTAAGTTTTAAAATGATTTAAATTAACTTTTGATAAATTAAAAAAAAATTATAAATATCTGATTATAAATTATTATATTAATTTTTAAATATTTATTTTTTAATTACTTTTTTTGTTTTTCACCTCTGATTTCTTTAAAAATATTTTCTACAAAATTTGACTATGAATCAGATTTATTTAAGTTATTCACGAATTTTCGGGATAGCCTTTTTCAAGTGATTTGAAACTATAAATATTAATTATTAAAATATTAAATAAAATAAAATTTAAATGCCGTTGTTAATTTTGTTTAAATACTCGGAAATATGGAAGATATAATTTTGATTTGAATAAATTTTGAACTTTGAATGAATACAAATTTTGTATTAAACAAAGATGTGTTCACAACATCTAACACCTATAAAGTTAAAACTCAAAAACAAACACACCAGTTTGCAATGAATATAATCAACATATAATATACAATAAAATCGATAGGTTTATATTATAGAAACACAAAACGTACCTGTGTGTTGAGTTTAATGTTGCAAAGTGAGAAACTGATAGAAAAAATAATTTAAACAAACAAACACAACACATAATAAAAAATGCATTTAAACATTTGATAGTTGAAGATCTTTCACGAATAAACGCATTATATTTACCATGACAAAAGGCTTGGTAAGAAATTGTGAATTTTGATAGGTTTTATTTACTAACCTGTAATAAATGAGTTAATTTGTCCTACATATCACATAAGACAACCCATTACAAACATACCATTTTATATTTAACACAGAACATACCTTTCTCAATTTTATACTACTAATATAATAATAACTCACCATCATCAAAAACAAACAGGAAAAAATACTCAACACTACTAAATAAGTAAAGAAAAACACCAACAATAAAGGAAAAGGAAACTGAAATAACCTTAAATAATAGTTGAGTTAAAACAACAAGATAAAAATCAAAGTTATTTTCAAGTCTCGCATCATTAATGATGAATGCAAAATAACTAAAGAGACAAAAGCGCAATATGAACAACAAGATCCCATTCAAGATGCAATATTTCACAAATTCTAGAAATCGGTCTGGAGATGGCAAATACAATTTCCCAAATGCTGTAAGCCAATGAAATTAAAAGATATCAAAATTTGAAAAACAGAGTAAATGTTTAGCGATTATTAAAATGAAGAAAATAAAATAAATGCACAGAATACCGAAAAAACATCAAAAATAATTACTTTATAATAAAAAATAAATTAAATATGAAAAGAAAGTTGTTTAACTAATTAAATTTATTTTTAAATACATAATTTGAAAATAGTAGTTTCTTGTTGTTTATTATTATCATACAAGCTATCCGGGCATGATAAAAGACAATCTAAGTTCAATAGAATGTTTTTGTGAAAATGTAAAAATGGATGAATGTTCGATAAGTTCGAACTAATATGCAACCTCCATAAATTTAATGGAAAAAAAGAAATTTTGCCGGCTGTCATGAAGGGGAAAGAATTAGAAAATTGTTGCTACGAGCTTTTAACTACCTCCTAGAAGAATTCTTCTCCAAGCTATTAAATAAGATTGTCCCCAGATCGGTGACAATACTAACATTCATTTATCAGAATTGAAGAGTCTGGCTTTTAACTCTGGAGATTTACTGGTAAATATTATAATAAACTCCTTGCCAACAGAAATTGCAGTTGATGTGAGACGACAAGGATCAAAGTCAATCGACGCAATCGGTAACATCGTTTCAGATTGAATTTAGTACAAAGACATCAGTCTGCTTTTGCAGTGAAAACCAAGAATTTGCAATGCTTCATATTCAACGAAAACCATTTTGCCCGTAACTGTGTAAACAAGAAGAAAATTCAATGCTCCCGATGTGAAATGTTTGGACATCAATCCCGATATTGTAATTCAGGAAAAGACAAAGGGATCGAGAATATTGCGTAGTCTCGCTCGATCCAAAAAAGATGTTTAAAGGAAAACTCCTTTCGATAAATGAATTATAAATGCTATACCTCATAGATTCCGGCTGCTCGAGAACAGTTATGCGTGAAGAATCCAACGCGTCACCCAACGCTCAAGTGTTCCTAGAAGAGGGGTTGATAAGCCAGTGAGTCAGAACAAAGAGAAATCGAATTATAAGGATATGAATTCAAAGAGAAGAGAATATATCGACGAGAACTGTATTCATTATGGGGTCAATTAACCGGAATTCTTCCAGAAGCAGGCTGGTCGCAGTCAGCATACTCATATCTCAAACGATTAAGTAAAGAAGAATGGAACCAACCAATTGCTTCACAATTATTAGATAAAGTAAAATGGTTAATGAAGGAAGTCGAAAAGAACGTTCCGGCTCATGGCACATGGAAAGCACCAATGGAAAATGGAAACATTTTATGATGTGATGCCAGCTCTATTGCCATAAGAGCAGCTCTGGAAATCCATGGAAATATTATGAAAGATGCATGCTGATTGAGAAAAGAAAAGTACTTTAGATACATTAATCTGTGCGAACTTGAGGCGATCGTCAAAAGAATCAATTTATGCATCAAATGGAATATAAGGATTGTAAAAATAATTTCAGATAATAAATCTGTAGTAAGCTGGGTGGACAATGCCTTAACATCCGAGAGAAAGATTACAACGAAAGCTTCTTCAGAATTGTTTGTAAAAAGAAGACTCGGCATCATCAAAGAACTAATTATTGAAAATGAAATTAAAGCCGAAATAGAATACGTTCCAACAAATAAAAACAAATCCGATGTTTTAACCAGAATACTCTTTAATTGGATTACGAAACACACGTGTAACACGGCGTTACTAGATTTGGGTAAAAATCCCATCAAGGACGCAACTGACCTTCAAAAATTAAGTCATTTCGGAGGAGACCGGTTGAAGTTCCTAATTGATGATTCTGGAATTGAACTATCTCAAAATGAATTAATGGAAATTGTCGAGATGTGTAACAAATACCAATCAATAGACCTTCACCTGGTTAAGATCAGTAAAGGGCAATTAGAGGTAAAAGATTCTTGGAAACGACTAGCCATTGATGTGACGAAATTACATCAAAGAAAGTTCTTAACAATCATAGATTACGGGCTCTTTCAATTTGCGATTTGGCGAGAAATACGAAACAAAAGCTCAGATGAAACTTAGAAACATTTGAAACAGGTTTTTATGAAAAAAGACCTCCTGACGAACTTCTGTTGGATAAGTACTTATAATTTAATCAGAGACCTTCACTTCGTTGATGAAAAAGTGGAGAAATAGAACTGAGTTTAGATCCGCTAATAGACCATCAGGCAACATCATCGTCGAGAGGAATTCTCGAACAATAAAGGCAGCAGTAACACGATCGGAATGCTCAGTACAAGAAGCAATTTACTGGTATAATAATACACCACTGAATGGCGCTTTCAGACTCACAATAAAAGGCATTTACGACTATGGCGTAAGACTTCGATTTAATAAAACGAAAGAAACGTTTCGACAGATAGACAATGGATTTCAAATTAACGACAATGTGTGGGTAAAACCCGCTCAGAATCAGCCATGTACATCTACATGGATAAGTAGAAGTAACATGAAGCTAATGTCTCCTCATAAAGTAATCGTCGATTACGGAACTGTTGCAATGCTCATCATATAACCGACTTAAGGCACAAAAATGAAGATTCGTCAGAATTTCGGGGAGATGTATAATAAAGAATAAATTAAATAAGAAAAGAAAGTTGTTTAACTAATTAAATTTATTTTTAAAAACAGAATTCGAAAATAGTAGTTTTTGCTGTTTATTATTATCATACACTTACAATATTCAAAATAAATATAATAATAAATAAATATTACAATATAATAAAATAAATTAAAAATAATTAAAATTATAAAAATTATAAAAGACATTGTATTTTATACAAAATTTGACTATCAATCAGATTTATTTATGGTATTCACGAATTTTCGGCACAGCATTTTTCAAGTGCCGAAAAAAAGAAATCAGAGGTGAAAAACAAAACAAATTCCTTATAATTAAATTAATATATTAATACAAGAATACAAGCATGGTTTAACACCAAACCTAGAGACGAACCCAAATATAATTATAAAAATCTATTGAAGGGTCCTTAGAGAAAGCTATAAGAAAAACAAACCTATTAAAATTAAATAATTAAATAAATTTGACAACGATTTAATTAAAAGATAACGCCAATAAAAAACTTTTCGTAAGATATATTTCGATAGCATAACTATCATCTTCAGGTACTCAAAACCAACTAAAAATATTATGAATTAACATTTAATTTAAACAAATTATTTTTATTAATTTAATTTTGTAATAAATAAATATTTATAAAATATATTCAAATAACTTTTAATTAATTTAAAATTTCATTTATATTGTTAACCTTTAAAAAAAATTAAAATTAAGCTATTAAAATTAATTAACCCTCTTATAGAAAGACTGAGCCAGTGAAAATTCGAGAAGTGTAGATGATCGAGATATACCTGGAAACCGGAAGTCAATAAAGCAATTAATTTAATTCAGGATAAATTATTCCAAGAGCTGGCCGAGCAAATTTAGTGTTTGTAAAGCAATTACTCTGAATTTTGGAGGCAATTAGACCCACAATTTAGCAATAAATATAATGTCAGAATAAACAACAGAAAATTCAAACGATTTTGGCATAAACTAAAAATATGCCAGTTCGAGGTTGATTTAGAAGCTCACATCAAACTAATTAAATAAACTAATGTTGGGTAAATAAAAAGTATATATATATACTGAAATCATTTGTGTTGCAAGCTCACTTTTACTTATTGCTAATTCTATTGATAAATAAATTTATTAAATAATAAATAAAATTCGAATGGAAATTTTTATTTTTTAAGTTGTTACAGACTTAATTCTGTGAGACGCAGTGCAGCATGAAATTCCAAGAGATTTCTTCATTTTGTTTTAATTACCGTCAATTGTAAAAAATGTGTTTTTAGGCAAATATGTTGTGGAAAAACTGGAAAATAATTTTACAGCTTTCCTGGTAAATTCTGGATGTTCGTTCTTCACAAATATCTCCGCCGGATTTGCAGGTTTAGTCACTGCTCTTTTTAAAACAAAAAACACTTATTTGAATAATCATTTCATTTCTATGTCTTCTCAAAGTTATAAAATATTCGAAATCAAATTATATAATATTAGAATGAAACCTTACATAATCTCACAAAAATTTGATTCGGACTTTGAATTTTATTTACTATTCCTATTACATTATTGGTAACTTGATTGAGTTCAAGATAAAGTTTCCTTAAGAAATGCTCCTGATAAATCATACAATAAATCAGTAGTCTCCCACTTGTGTGCTGTGAGACTTTCATTGGCATGCTGCGAGAAGTTTAGAAAATTATTTAAAATTGCTAAAAGTTAAACAAGTCTATAAATATTTATAAATTTATATTTGTTTCGTCAATCTTTATGAGTTTCTGGAAAATGTTTTATTTTAGTTTCCTGATTTTATTTTATTTTAGTTTCCTGTTAAATATTATGAATTAATTAAAATAGTAAATTTTTTTTTGATATTAAATAATTTTTGAATTTTTGGACTTAATTTTTATAGAAGACTTTCCTTTTAGCAAAAGGAGGTAGAAAAATAAAAAATTAATAACATACATTACATATAACTTTTATTGAAAAAAATTGTTAAGTCCTTCCAAATGTGTCGCAAGCCAAAAAGGTTGGAGAATCATGACAATAAGTGTGCAAAATTTCAGAATGAGTGATCTCTCTTATTTTTGTTATGACACCTAAAGGACTCGTACAAGTATATTCAGATGTATCTTCTCCCACCAAAATTGTGACTCCAATAATTTTTAAAATTTTCAAAGATCTCTGAGCTGGTTGTGTGACTATGTACATCAGGCAAAACAAACTCCGAAAAAGCGAAATGGGAAAAAGAAATTGAAAATGTGGAAAGAAGTACAAAAACCAATAAAATTAAACAATAAAATAGCAGAAAGTCGTTCTTAATTAACAAATACAGCATAAAAAGGAAAACAACAACAGAAAACAAATAGGAAACGGAATTTTCTTATCTTACCAGCTTAACCTGGATAAAGAATGCATTACCAAGAAAGGCATGGAAATATATAAAAGGTGTATACTGTAATAAAAAGATAATTATTTTCAATTGTAATTATAAGTGTCATCTTTAAGTACCATTAACTATAATTATCATTAGATGATTGAGTATAAGAGAAAGTCAGAGTAAATTTAAAGAGGAAATTTTAAAGCAGATAAGTTTACATTTAAAGATGACAAGATTAAAAAGGAAGATGAAAAAAGAAAATAAACACGAGAGAAATATAATTATAGAAAAGTACAAAGAGAAATCACAGCTATTGTTGAAGAGATTGTCAGAATTACGAAGCAGCTTAAGCTAGTTATTATGATTATTAAAAATATTAAAAGCACGGAAAGCAACTAAATCGATTCTACCGATTGTCAAAACCAGAAGTAGCAGTTAGGTGGTTGAGAGTTCCAAGATGCATTGCAGCACGTGATTATTGTGATATTGAATTATTTTTCTTTGTAAATTAAAAATCACGTGTACTCATCATTAAAAAAACTAAATTTGATCTCGAACAGGCAAAAGCTTGTAGGGTATCTATTTGGAGTGGAAAAATATGCAGAATTGTTATTTTTTATTTTTCAGAATATTATTTAAAAAAATTAAGAATTGATTTTTCGCCATTTTAAAGTGTGTGATATTTTATTTTCAATGAAACAAAATTAAATTAAAGAACAATTTTTATTATTTTTTTACAGTAAAACGCCGCTTAACGCCCTTTTATTTCAATCCGGGTATTCCTCGAAATTTCTCGCAGAACTACGGGGATTCCCAACAAAACAGTACAGTTGTGTTTCTTGTTTGGTGCGGTGTTTGACGCATTTTTATTATTTAAAACATTTGTTGACATTATAGGTTGATATAATATTTTTTTTATATAATATCATTAGTGATAAAGAAAAACAAGAAAATAAAATCAACCAGAAAAAGCATATCACTGGAAACTAAAATGCAAATAATTAGAAGATTAGATTTTGGTGAAAAAATACTACGTCAAGCTCTGCAACTAGAATTATCAATTCTAGAAATAACATTATAGAGGAAATGGAAAAACGACTGTCTATATAGATTGACGACGAAATTGAACGCAATATGCCATCAAGCCAATCTATCATAATGGAAAAAGCTAGAAGAATTTTTAATTACATTCAGGCTGAGGCAAGTGACATAAGTGAAACTTTCGTTGCTAGTAGAGGATGGTTTAATAGATTTAAACATCGAAATAATCTTCACAACAAAAAGATTACAGGAGAAGCAGCAAGTGGTGATATGAAAGCGGCGGCTGAATTCCCAGCGACATTAAAAACAATAATTGAACAAGGAAAATAACATCCAGAATTGGTTTTTAATGTTGATGAAACAGGCCTGTTTTGGAAAAGAATGCCTAAACCAACATTTCTATTCGTGAAGAGAAACAAGCCCCAGAATTTAAATTTTCCCGGGTTGGTTCACTGAACATTTCTGCCCGTCTATTAAACGTTATTGCGAAATGAAAAAACTTGAACAAAAAGCACTACTATTAATTGATAATGCTCCAAGCCACCCAAGAAATTTATCAGACTTAACAACATGCATCCAAGTCGAAGTGGTATTCTTGCCGCCTACCACAATTGCCTTAATCAAACCAATGGACCAAGGCGTTCTATCCAGTTTTAAAGCTAATTATTTGACTCGAACATTTTAGCAGATGTTTGAAAAACCAAACGGAGAAGAGAAGCAATCAATAAGAGAATTTTGGAAAAACTACAATATTATGAATGCTGTAGCAAATATAAACCTTTCTTGGAATGAGATAACAGAAAGATCTTTGAAAGGAGTATGGAAGAAAATTTGACCGGATTTAAGTAAGAGCGAAGATATTGGACACTCTTTCGATATGAATGAAATAGTTGAAGAAATAGTGAAGAAATAGTGAAGAAATAGGAAACAAACCTATTTAGATGAGGTAAATGTGGAAGACGTCGAAGAAATAGTTCAAGAAACAGCAGCTAGTTTTTTTAATGAGCTCAAGAAATTAACTGCGCAAGAAGAAAACAAAAATATTGATAGTAGTGATTTCGAAGAAGATCAAAAAGAACTTTCGATGGTGTTTGTAAAAAGGAGTTTGACCACTATAACTGAATTATGGACCAATTTGTTGAAAATGATCCAAAATTTGACAAGAGTTTAAAATCAAGACAAGGTGTTATAGATGCTTTATCCACTTATCAAGAACTTCTAACAGAACGCAAAAGGAAAACGCAGAAAGTTGGAAACACAGAATAGGCTGAATGATCTTACTGACTAAAAATTTAATTGTTTTTATAATATATTCGTTTTTATTGTTATTTATTTTTGTAATAAATAAATGATTGGTTTTATTTTTATAAAAAAACAATCATAATTTTTAAATTTAATACCTAACGAATTTTCTATCCAACTTCACCAAGCCCCATTACTTACATGTTAAGATAGCCTCGTTTAGCGCTGTTTCGCATTACGCTCTACTTTGATGGAACGCATCCACCGCGTTAAACGGGGTCTTACTGTATTTAAAAAATTAACATTAATTTTGTTGTTAATATTAGTTTCGAAATTAGTAATAAAATAAATATTTGGATGTTTATTAATTCGCTATAAAAGTCGAATATTATTTGGTGTTCCGCCGATTTCAGATTTTTTAACGTGAAGCAAAAAGTTTAAAAATCCCAAATTCAAATAATAAATTTATTAATAAATGACAAATAATTTTAAATATCCTTAAGCTCTTTTTACTAAATTTATCACTGTAAATAAATAAATTCAAATTAAATAAAATTATTTATTTTCAAAAAAAAATTAAAACAAAATATATCAGATATATTTAATAAATATTGATATAATTATATTTAACTACTTATTTTATTAAAATCATGAATTAATGTCTGTAGTTTGTTTGAAATTATCAACTCCTTAATAATATCGTCATTTTTTCAAAGTTTGTTGCTCTCTAATGAACACCCGACGAAGAATTCGTAGTGCAACTTGTAACCGGACATTAGTTGTAGAAGGTTCTGTACCTGTCTCTTTTATTGTAAGCATGTCTCACTTCTTTACATATTTTCTAGAAAGCCATTGTTGCTACCTTTCAATACCGTCATCAGTACATACGGTAATGGGTCTTTAATATTCATGTGATCCTTTGGTCGCTTGGTTGAATGGAAGATGCAGTGCTTGAAGGAAAAAAATATTTCTATATCTTTAAAAACACAAATTTTTACCCTATATAAATAACCGATTTCTGAAAAATTAAGCTTGCCATCCAAGCATTGTCAACTGGTACTTTTTAAAACGGAAGGTTTTTACTCTTTCCAATGTCTAGTTCTTCTGTCTTTTGACATATACTTGGCCCATTAATCGGAATATTGTTTTCTTTCCAACACCTTTCTACCCTTTGATCCACGTCCTGGTTGTTAATTTGAGTTGTTTAAATGCCCGATCTATTTTTAATATCCTCCATCGAAGTGGCCGTGAAAGTTTTAAATACACAGGTGCTTTAAAATCTTTCGCTTAATTTGAAGTGACAAATCTTTACGTTTTTTTCTTTTCTTCTGTCATGCTTATAAAGAATACTTTTTAATACCCTTTATTTGTATAATCTTATTTATAATACGTTAACCATACTTTTTGGAAGGATCCATCAGTTATTCGTTTCACTTTAGATGAATGGATCAGATGTGACTGGGGAATGCCATTGCCACAATACGACCCGATATCCAAAAAATAAATAGAACAAGAATGACAAATTATAAAAAATGTTTCATTTATAAAAGGTTGCAAAACCTTGCGAATGTCAAACCATTGACACCCGCATAATGAATCAGATGATTCGAAAGAGGCAGCTATTAGGTACATTGTGAGACTGGACTTTGATAACTACAGCCGTAAAAACTAATATGTATCTAAATTTTATTATTTTTAAGATTATTTTCAAAATCTGCCAAGAAGTGTAAGAGAGTTTCAGACGCAACACCTCTCACAGGAGGACTCTCGCCATGGACATTCGACTTTGATTTATAAAAAACTATAAAAGCCAATTTCAACAAGCAATTTAAAAAGATGAAGGAATTCACTTTTCTATTACTTTGTCTTTTCCCTATACACAACGAGCATGAAAGCCTTTGGATAAACAGTGAGTTGAATGAAGAGTGGGAGATATATAAAACACAATTCGACAAAAAGTACGAAGGTTTTACAGAAATCTGGAGAAGAATCACATGGGAACGAAAACGTAAAGACATTAGACAACACAATCTTGAATATGATCTTGGAAAGCAGACTTACTATTTGGAGTTGAATGAATTTTCTGATCAAACCTATGAAGAATTAAAATCGTATTTTTTAAGAAAGAAAATCACTAAATCGAAGTCAAAAGAATTTATGGCTCCAGAAAATATGGGAGCTTTGCCTATGTCGATAGATTGGAGAACAAAAGGATACGTAACTCCAGTGAAGTATCAAGTAGGTTTTTTGAGGTTTGTTGTCTTTTATTTGCTAGTTTTCTATCAGAAAAAATGTAAGTCCTGTTATTCCTTTTCAACTGCAGGATCTCTTGAAGGTCAATATTTTCGGAAAACAGGCAAATTGGTTAATTTTTCTGCACAGCAATTAGTTGACTGCAGTAGTTCTTTTGGAAATGAAGGATGCCGAGGAGGATTTGTAGAAACGTCCTACAGCTATGTGATGGAATACGGCATTCAGTTAGAAAGTGATTACCCGTATGAAGGAAAAGTAAATAAAATTAGTACTATATTCACTTTAATGTACAATTATGAAAATTAGTTTAGACAGTGTAAATACAATAAATCTCAAGTCGTAGGAAAATGCAGTGGATTTGTTCGCATAGAAGAAGGGAATGAAACTGATTTGGCCATCGCGGTTTCAACGGTTGGACCTCTGTCCGTTTCAATAAATGTTCAAAAGGATTTCATGGATTACAAGTAGGACTTCATTTCCAAACCCTAAATGTATAGTTTTGCTTTTATAAACAGAAGTGGCATTTACAATAATGCGAATTGTCTGTTTTATTCATTAAATCATGCTCTTCTACTTGTCGGTTATGGATCAGAAAACGGAGTCAACTATTGGCTTTTGAAAAATCAGTAAAAATATAGTGATTAGATTATTTCAGGTAACATTTGTTTAGATGGGGAACTGCTTGGGGTGAAGAAGGATACGCCAAAATGGTAAAAGACGCGAGAAATCACTGTGGAATCGCTACAGCTGCCAATTATCCCTTAATATAAAATAGACTGATATTAATAAAAATGTTTTGTTATAAATTTTAGAATTAAAAAAAGTAATAATAATAATAATAATAATAATAAAAGAAACTGAAGAAGTTTATTTAATAATCGAAACTTTTTTCAATATAATTATTACTTTGCAGCGAGGGCTTATTTTGTTATTCACTTATCTGATATAATAATACTAATACTAATAATAATAATAATAATAATAATAATAATAATAATAATAATAATAATAATAATAATAATAATAATAATAATAATAATAATAATAATAATAATAATAATAATAATAATAATAATAATAATAATAATAATAATAATAATAATAATAATAATAATTGTAATAGTAATAATAATAATTAACTTTAAAATCTTTTTCTTTGTCGATAGCGGATTCATTTATATAAATACAATTTAAATAAATAACAAATATATTGAATATATATATATGTTAGATTGACGCTTTCTTTTATATTATTCAATGTCAATGCAAATGTTTTGTGATTATTTTAATTATTCTTATTCTTCTTCTTATTTCGTATTTAAATCATTTTTTAGTAATTACTTTTCTTAATTCTAAAATTATTATTATAGTAGGATGTGAGCGCACTGGCTCAATCGGTGACGCGGTGAGTCCTACCAAATTGAACTAGTGCTCTTGCATCCTATTACTGTCCAGTTCCTAGTATTTTTCAAGTTGGAAAAATAAGAAACTTTATAAGTATTATCGATTGTCTAAACCAGCAATAGTAACCACATGGTCAAATATTTCAAGTTTATTGAAGACGTCAAGCCGTTGATGTAATATCAAATCATTTGTGTATTTTAAATTGGTAATCAATTATGCTGATCGATAAAGGCTATTTGGAGTTCGTTATTGTTGTCAACCAATAATTTTCCATTTCATTTTTCACCATCAAAAACAACATTCTAAACTCTTAGGAAAAAAGATATTTAAAACATACAACAAATTAAGGGATTACAAGATGGAGCTTTATCTAGCCAGTCCAGCACAAATTTATGTCTAAGTAGGCAAGGGTATTCCATAATCCAGGGATGTTCAACCCGCAGCTCATTCGATAATGTTTTGCGCTGACAAAACCTTTTTTATTTTAATATACCTTTCACTCACCTAATTTTGGGAAACAAATATTTTCATTGGAAAAGTTGCGAGATTATATATTTTAAACGTTTTTACAGTATTGCAATATTGCAGGTAATACTGTAAAATCGGTCCACATAGTTACGGTTCACATAAAAAATTGGCCGTTCATATCAAAACGGACCAAATCACCTACGATATTGTAAAACTATAAAAAAATTGTCTATTTTTTCAGCTGTCTCAAACAACCAAACGGGTTGCCCACCCTGCCATAAACGATAAATAAAAACTAATATTGAAAGTAAATTTATTTACTTATTGATACTAAAAGTAATGAAGTCAAACAATAATTGTATATATTAGGCAACTGGATATACGGCTCGAGTAGCAATTCCACATTGGTTATCCTTGTCCTTTGACATGAAAATATATCCCCCGTTTCCCCAACTAGGTCCTCAACTGGTTGAATATAAATAAAATTATTTTTATTAGGACTATCCTACCTATTCTTCACAATCCAATAGTTATTCTCATTAAATGATCCGTAACCAACGACTAAAACGGCATGATGTAAGTTATATGGTGTACATTAGGGTTCATTGTAAATACCATTTCTGGAAATATAACAAAACTATGTAATTGGTATTAATTCAGATAATTACTTATAATTTTTGAAAGATGGACAGCTCGCATCAATGCTTACGGACACAGGTCCCAAGGTGGTCAAGGCGGCTGCCAAGTCAGATTCGTTTCCTGATTAGATAAAAGTATACGAAGTGAAATTTGCGACAACCTTTGATTTATCATAAATACATTTCTTGTCCTAATGTTTATGAGCGTCAATTATATTTCCATATATATATATATATATATTTACACTGTAAATATTGGTTAATCCAGTACAGGGCACCACACATAGTATGCAAAGCGTTCACAGCAAATTTCCGTCAGCGGACTCAGTAAATGCGAAATAGCATGAACTTTGACATACCAATGTTCATACCAAATATGGAAAAAACCTCAAAATCACGATGATGATAACTAATTTTGAGCCGTTAATGTAAAGAGATTAAGCGAATAAACAAGAAAGTGTTAGTCTATCCCGATCTACAGTCTGTGTGGTTTAAAAATGCGCATTGTAATGAAGTTTCTTTTCCATTTTAACAAAATTACATGAAAACGAAGAAACTTCGAATGACAATGACGAAAATATTTCATCTGATGATTTTGACAATTCTTCAGCGTCTCAACCTTTTAATCAAGAAGAGTTGAATAAGCTAGTCAAGGAAATTAAATTACAAAAGGTAAAAAAACCTTTTCAGACACACAAATTTGAGAAAGAGACACAACATTTATACCTTTTTTCACTAATGAAGAGTACTTTCCATTTTGTAATGATGTTGAAAACCTATTATTGAAAACAGCGTCTATTTGTTGACGATTGCAAACGAAGTATGAAATGCGTTCTTCTGCACATTGGCTCGATTCCAATTGGTCATTCTATACAAATGTCAGAAACATGAAAATATTAAATTTGTGCTGTGGAAGATAGAATATTACTGACATCAGTGGGTGATTTGTGTAGATCTCAAGATGGTAAATTTGTTACTTGACCAACAATCTGTATACACAAAACATCCATGCATTAACTGTTTATGGAGTTATTCAGTATGTGTAAATGAGATATTGATGAAGGAGAGTATGTATTAATTGAAGAATGATTGTTTGAATGCTGCAAATGTGGATAAACATGTATAAATAAATAATAATAGTTCTAATTGTGAATTAGATGCAAATGTATTTGGTTAATGGTGGAGTAATATTGACTGTGATAAATTTGTTTATAATATTAACAATATAAATTTGATTAATAATATAATAAAATACGATAACTTAAATGGTAAGCTGAGCGTGGCAATATTTATTAATAACAATAACTTTTGTTCTTTATTAAATACATTGAGTGAAGATTAGCGCAATAGATAGAAGCATGCTGACTAAAATAGGGGAAAATAATCTTACTAAATTTTATATCAAATTAAGAAGAACTAACGATTAACCGGTTGAGAGAGTAGGTAAAGTTAACTTTTTGGTTAAAATTCGAGGAATAAAAGAACCAAAGATAATTTAATTATAAAAATACTAAATAAAAAATATTAAAATTAATTGAAGGAATTAATTTTTTAAAACCTTTCGGCATGAAACTAAAAATTGAAAACAATTTATCAAATAGTAAGTCAGAAATGAAAAGTGTTACTGAGATTTCAAAAATAAAGCGTTCATGCTGATTTTAACAAATGTGAAAAAAGACATATTATGTCCTCTCATCCGTTTGTTTACGCTTGATGATTTAGGATTACTATGTTTTGGGGGTCCTGGTATAAACGTGTCAGGAAACCTTAACCGTTTACAGTCACGGCATTTTTCTCAATGATGATAATATTGATTAATCATTCATGATAACATATTAAGCAGTTATCTTTCAAAACTGACAATACGTTTAAGAATTGTGTTGGGCCAAAACACAACTTTGTTTAAATGAATCGGTAATAACACGCATGCACAGCACGCAGATTTAAAATCATACCCCTAAAACACCAATTAACCATGCTAAAATATGAGAGAGAAATAATTAAAATATAAAATTAAAGACATAAAAATAAATAAAATAATAACAGAACGCAAAAAGATCCACACGAAACAAACACAGAAATAACACGAAAACACAAAAATTTGACCGAAAATTGACAATTGACTTAAAGAAACAAAAGTTCATTCAAGTTAGAACAAAAATTAAATAAATTGAATTAGAAATAATTCAATTATTTGTTAAAAGACTAAATTGTCAAAATAAATAAAAAATTAAGAAATTAAAGTTAGAAAATACAAAGAAATTTCCCAATGTCAAATTTTGTTTTACTACATCAAATTTAACACGCAAGGTTAGGGTCACAGAATAGGTATATATACCGATTCATTTTCACATAATTTCAACGGTTAAAAACCTTAAAAAAACTTTTAAGAACTAACCTTAAAACGAAAACACTCTCGAAAAGCCTTAAAAAGCACTCGAAACAACCACTCATTCGGTTTATCAGTAACCTTTAACGAACGAATCATCTATAAGAGAAAATCTTGTGACAACTCGACAACGATACTATTTGTTTGATTAAAGTAAGCAAGAATGATTTGCTGATGAATGTGAATTAGATGAAGGTGTAAAAATGATATGATTACTGATTAAATATATATATACGAACGAATTTCATTTATCCTGTCGAAAGTTTTCCGGCCCACAGCCACACACCGACAAACTATTAAAATATTACATAAATAGTCGAGCAGTGTAAGTGCGGTGTAAGTCCGCCAACAGCTCGTGCCCGTGAGAGATCTCGCCGTGGGTAACGACGGACTCGAACGTCAATTCATTCAATATCATAAGGGTCGGGAGACAATCTTTTGGTTGCCTACCTTTCTGCCTACTCCCGAAAAATCGACCTAAATATCATTACTTATCTGCTAAAATATCAACATAGAGTAGTCCAGTGGACACTCTTAAAATCTAACATCAACATAAAAATTTCCTATGATCAATTTGAGGTTAAGGGGAAGGGGCTCGCGGAAATCGATGCATCACGCTTCTAGAACTCTAAAAATCTTTTGAATCGAGATTAATTACGTGAGAGCAGGCATGGCTAAACTAATAATCTTATAGATCAGTAACGCTTAAAATAAAATAGGACGAGAATTAAGTAAAGAGCCAGTAAAATCATCGAACAAATTGTTAATAGGACCGAACAAAAACCTCCCAAGCCTCAACAATTTAGTATAGAGATATTAGAACTAACTAAAATCTCCCCAAATAATCATTAATTAGCGGCTGGAACGAAAATTCCTACTGATTTAAATAAAATTATGAGAGAACTCATTGAATACCCGCAGATTATTAATAGTTGAGAATGGTGTGAGAAAAAAAAATCTTGATTATTTTCTTTCGTAAATCATAGTCAACAAGGGTTATTTTACAATTATGAGAAAAACCAATCAATGCCATATTATTTATCGATAAATAATAATTTTATAAGTTTAACAGGGAAAAATGGAACAGTTTAACCGCCCAATAACGAAATACCCTAAATAAAATAAATCAAGACCAAGTAAATGATTTCGAGTTTTATACATATGATAACATAAGTAACCAAATCTTTATTACATAAAAGCCAGATCATCAAATCTTCTGGTATTGAACGTTGTAGTCGTAGGACGACACCTCCAATCGTATCCCAGTTTGACCAAAAATAAAATCCACCCGACTGACAAATCCGCCCAAAGGTCTTTCTTTCTCCGAGAGAATATGGTGCCGTCATGGTAGGTGGAGATCGTGCTATTTTAACTTTGTTGGAGATCAAGGAGCTCTTCAAACGCTGGTAAGCGGCAAATATGGCCGAAATTGTGATGACAGGTCGAGACGAGGCCGATTTCGAAGAATAATATTCTGATTAAATTGGGAAAAAATAATACCGAGCCATTGGAATCCATCGTGAGTATTGAAGTAAGGATATGCCAATGAAGTCAGGACAATGGTGGTATAAATACTCCCCGGACATGCATAATTCCACAATCAATTAGAAACACCAAAAGTATAGGAGATATCCACTAATGAAATGGGGGTTGAAAAAATACCAGAAGAGATTTTCTGAGCGATAATTTGGTAGGTTCCCATTGTCAGAAAAGCGGCATGTACACACACGACAGCTCACTCCAGGCGATGTGGCATGTCTGCACCGCAACTGAACGACATGGTTTGGAATAACCGCGGGAGTGCACATACGCTGATCAGGAGATTATTTTCTGCCATCAGATCGATAGCAGAAGCAGAGAGGGAATCAACCAATCAGATTCTGCCAGGAGAGTCAATACTGCGACGTGGCAGTACACACCCACTGAAGCCACGAGTATAAATAGTCAATAGAGTTATATACACTCGAATAGTTTATTAAAAATGTACAATGGCAACAACTTCATCTAATGAATCTATGCGAACGAAAACGAAGGAAAATACTCTAATCAAGGATCCGGATCGACAAATGCCTGAAGCGTACAACCATCGAACCCATGCAGTTTTTTGTCACGGTCGAAGCCACCTTCCTGCAGACAATTACATGCCAAGTAGGACTATCCTAGCTACGTTTTGATACCCAATAAAACTTATGTTATAATGGTTATATTACTTTTTTTTGGTGCTCGTACAATTAAAAATTGCGACTTAACAATTCAAAATACTCCTAGGCCTAAATTAATTAATCACCAAATCTCTAAAACAACTAAAGCTACCAACGAGTTGTAAGAAATCTCTGTGGTCACGTCGCTCCCACCAGATAAATTAATCGTGAACCTCATTATCCCATGACGATCATTTTTTGCTCGGAGCAAGATTCTAAAATAAGAGCGAACCGCTTAGGAACATGGAGAAAATGCGTTGATTTAATCCCAAACTGTCCAACAGTATCCTCAGATATGCATGAATTTTTTCCTGGAATTTAAATTTTCAATGAGATAGGTTATTTAAAGTGATTTATCTTGTCGATTTAAATGATATAGTACATAAATCCTCCTTTGAGGTAATTTTGATTATTTAATACGATCTAATCTTACTCATTTGTTAGGATTTAGCATTAGGTAATAGAATATTATTATTGTGACTCTTGATGCATAGGGGTTATTTGATTCCATTTCGTTTTGCTATAAATAGGCCACTAAAATTAGTGAATTTTTCTATCATAATAATTAAACGATCAATATTAAATTACCATTAGGATGACCCTATTAAGATTTTCAAATCATTTATCACCTAAGTATAATTTTGAAAATGAATATAGTTAATTTTAATAACTGTTGTGGTTAAATATAAACGATTAGTTTTTGTAAAATAAATCAGATTAGCATAACTCTGAGTTTGATTTAAAAATCTGGCTAAATGTATTATAAAACTCCCATTATAAATTTATATCAATCATCGACAGGAAAGAAATTGATTTAGACTGATAACCCTTAATGTCGTTTTTAACAGGCACCCATACCCGTGATTGGGAAGACGTAGATTGCACTACGCTAACAGTACCGACCAGATTCGTCGGGCGGTATCGGCAAGCCCTGTGGGATCGGGGCTACACTATATCGAATTATGGACCCTCGAGTGACCAAACAGGGGTAGCAATAGATCAGCAAACGATGTCGAGCTCCCTAGCATCCTCATCAAGAGGGAGCCAGGCAGAAACCCATCCCGAGAAATTCGACAAAAAGCAAAAGGTGAACTTCATAAGTTGGAACAACTAGAATGGCGATACCGATTCCTAGTGAAGCGGCAAAAAGAACATCTCGCCAGGACCAATAGGGATATCGCCAGCGGGTGTATTCCTCTTTCGGACGGGCACCTGCCTGCGTATGGAGTGGCTTAAGATCATCGAGATCCGACCCTCCTAGACAGTGACGCTCCAGTTCACTTGGTAGTTCCAAAAAGCCTCCTACAACCAGACATCCGAGACATCCTGGAGAATCGGGGCGTCAAGGAGCACGCGTATTCGCGACGACGCTTCGCTGATAAACGACCGCCCAACAATTGAATACTTATTTTGTATATGGTATCTTTAATAAACTCGTTGTATTAGCAACTCGTTTTTTCTTATTAATTTAAATTACAAACTGGTATACGGGAACTGCATAAGGAAACGTGAACCGATTTTCCAGAGTAGATAATGGGGTGGGACTGAAGTTTTGCTCATTTTTATCTTTTAAAATTGTCTCCGAAATTTATCCTATGTCTATTTTGTTATTAATGTGAAACCATGAAGAAAATCAGTAAAGAATTAAAAAATCTCCAGAAGGAAAACGCAAACTTGCACCAACAGAGTCTTCAACTAAGTCGCGAGTTGCAGAGAGTGAAGAGAGGTAATCCATCAAACAAGCATGAAAAAAAGACATTCGAATAGCACCAGACAGAAATCCGGAACTGATAAGTTATTTACTCATAAACAACAATTACGTACTATTTTAGAAAATACCAATGTGAATACCCGATTGAATGAAACTTGCAACATTTCGACTCGAACCGATAACATATTTGAAATCAGTCTGTCTGAGTTACGCCTCTTAGCCGATGAAAATGATTATGATCCCCACATAATTGAATTACACTACAGGATATTTGTCTTCCTAAATGGAACAATTGAAATTCCAATAATAGACGCTACCCGATACTGGAATGAAATTCGCACTACTTGTACCTTCGATACTAATATCTCAGAAATTATGGAACAACTACTAACAAAACCCTTCAAATATGAAGGTTCGCAACCAGAAATTGACCATGCCCTGAAAACTTTCCTGGATGCGATTACACATGTGGTAACTTATGAAAAATTGATAAAGCATAAATACTTAAATTTCTTTTTCAATAAACAATATTTCAATACTACAAAAAATTTTAATACTATACAATCAAATAAAAATATCTTAAATACTAATAGGAACCTTTTTACAAATAATAATAAAAAACAATACAAAATATTGTTGGGCCAGAACACAAACGGCCTTGTAAAATGTTTAAATGAATCGGTAATACACACGCAAATACAACATGCAGATTTAAAATCGAACCCATTAAAACATCAACTAACCCTACTAAAATGCGAGAAAGAGAACAATTAAATATAAAATTATAAAACACAAAATTAAATTAAAAAATAACAAAGTGCAATAGATCCGCGCGAGATAAACATAAACATAACATGAAAACCTAACAATTAGACCGAAATTTGACAATTTATCAAAACAATGTGACATCTCATAAAAATGGAATAAAAATCAAAGAATTTGAATTAGAAATAATTCAATTAAAAATTCAAAAGAAAAATTGTCAAATAAAATTACAAAATCATAAAATTAAGAATAGAATATACTAGAAAATCACAAGGTCAAATTTTGTTTTACTTAATCAAAATTAACACGCAAGGGTTAGGTCGTACAGTAGGTATATATACCGATTCATTTTCACATCATTTTAATCATCGTAAAACTCAGTTTTTAACCTAGAATCAACTTTACTAGAAGATCACCAGAATTTTTAAAGGTGAGTAGAGGAATGCTCGAAACTCTCTCCACGTCGTGTCCTCGCAACCTGGTATGAGCTCTGCTTGGGCATCGGCGTGGGGAGAGAGTGGTGTTGTTATTATGATGAACGTAGTTATTGTGGTAAACTATATTTCAATAAAAATATTTAATCAGAATCTAAACCCTTTTTGTTTTGTCGAAATTTTTCCGGCCCACAGCCGAAACATCTCACAAGTCATTAAAATCAAACATACAATAGAATCGTGTAAGTGCATGTATTATCGCCAATGATTCGTGCCCGTGAAGGCTCCGGCGTGAGAACCCAGGATCTGGAACGTCAATATCAGTCCGTATAAGGGAAAAGGGTGAAAGGGAAATAGTCTTTTGGCTATTTCCCCGACACTCAACTCCTATAAACGCGACCTAAACTTGCTTACGACAAACGGCTCTAAATTACCACACCGAGTAGTCCAGTGGGCACTCACTAATTTATAACATAAATATATATATGCCTAAGATCAATTAAATGGGATGGTGACTGGGAATTCAAAGGCTAAATAAATTCGTTGCAATGACTTCTAACTTGTTGATTAAAATTTACCTAACGTAACCTGAGTATAAATTTCGATACTAGTTATTGGCGAAATAAATTCGTTTCTAAGACTTCTAACTTGTTGATTAAAATTAATTAAATTCATAAGGATCAAATGTCTTCTGATTTAACATGAGTGTAAATTTTGATACTAATTATTGGCGAAATAAATTCGTGTTTATGACTTCTAATTTACTGATTTAAATTCGTTGAATTCATAAAGATTAGGTATCATCTAACTTAATATGAGTATTGATTCCGATAATAGTTTGGCGAGTTAAAGACAGGAGTTTTACCCGACAAAAAATTATTTTATTTGTAAAATATCTTTTAATTATCCGGATTATCAAGCGCCGACAGAAGGTTGAAAGTTTTAAGTATAAGTATCACACAGAAACTAGAATGGTCTAAAATCCAAATTATGACCCAAATAGCCCCCAGATCTGTTTAAAATATGTGAGTCGCTTTTCCCCCAACCTATTGATCTTAACCACCGTCAAACCCACATGAGAAATTTTAACCAATATCTTCATCAACTCCCACCCATGCATCAATCGAATCAGTCGCGGAGCTTCATTTGAAATACCCACATAGGTAGAAATTACGTCGAAGTTTTAAAAAGAAAATCAGAAAATCACGACCCGGATCAGACTATGTCATAAAGATAAATAATCGATGAAAGCATTTGCATGTAATCTTAACCATAGAATAAAACCACTACTAAACAAAATAAATGTATTACAAAATCAACAATGACACTAAAGGGATTGATCGAGGTGCTCCAATAAAAGACCGAATTTTCCGCCACGCATACCCAGATGAATTCTTCCAGAAATCCTTGTCCCTGAATAGTTCCACGACATTTCTGTTCGTATAGTCCAGTTTACGATTCCCAATCCCAAAGATCCCCCACCTGAACGTAATGATTCGTTAATAATAGAGGGTTAAAGGAAGAAAAACTCACCATTGAAATATTCATTCGATTTTCACTCCAGAGCGACAAATTGTAAAAACACAGCATACTTCTTTTCCAGTTCCGACGACGATCGATTAAAGTGAAAAGTTTTCTAAACGAAAGTTGACGCGCGATAATTAAATATCAGAAATCGGCACTATGCAATGGGGCAAAAATGTCAACCAGATATTTGGCGTGCTCTTTCTGTAACACTCCAAATTAATCGATCTAATAACGCACACTCACTGTGCAGGCCGATTTCATCCAATTCACTGCGTGTAGACACCCACACATTCTCTCTTTCCCGACTGACACACCGATTCATATAAGAGCTATCGATAGATCGAGATTGACAGTTAATTTTGAAAGTTGAAATGCATCGCCAATCTAACCAAGTGAATGAGGATACGTCTGCCAGGATCCCGGAAGATGATATAATCCTAAACCCAAGATCTCGCTCTTTAGGTAGGTTTTTTATTCTTTTAAATTATATTATTAACTTGTGCGAGCCTTAGATGGAAATACCGCAACCCCGATCTCAACGCCAACTTCCGAGCTAAGAATGTCAATAATAACAATGATTTAAAAATAAAACCTGATACTGGAAAAGACATGTGTTTTCTCTTAATTTCTTTCTTGCGTGAGGACGTACTAAACCCCAAAAAGTAGAGATCATGTACATTTGAATCTGAACCAGTTCGAGAGAATAAACGATATTGAATACACTTTCAACTACCATAGGCTGCAGTCCTAAAATTACTCAGGGATATTCGACCTTGCGTGAATCGTTTGAAATGGAAGGATGATCCGAGTGTTGGAACGATTTAAAATTTTACCAATGGAGATAATTAGTTGGAATGACGAAACCCAAACCATTTCAAAATGACGAAATATCCCTTTACCTTTGATGTATTCCCATCAAATTTCAGGTTATTGTTAAATTAATAGCCAAAATATATTAAAGTAATCCGAATCATTTCGTTAACATCATTTATCAGATAGTTAATGTTTTAGATCTCATCCACTTAGATCATTTAAAATAAGAATTCGATAAACCATACGCACTGACATGTCCGTGTTACATATTATAAATCTCACCCATCCAGAAACGTTTTAATGAGTTTGTGCTCAGGGTTAACTAGATTAAAACGACAGATCTTCAAATTAATGCGTTACGATGGTCGTAATTAAATGTTTCAGAAAATTGTATTTTAGGAGGTCGTTCAACTAATTTCTCCAAATTTAAATAATTACCAGTCGACTTAATTTCTTTTTTGTAAAATCTAGATAGTAGATAATAACAATTTTGGGAGAATGTATTCCTAACCCAAAATTGTATCCCCTGTCGAACTTTGTTTCTTTTTATAGGGGCCAAAAGTTAAATAAAACGTAAAGATTGACTTTCGGTAAGAATACTACCACCAAACTTGTTACGTAGACAATAACGCTAAGGATCTCGGATCTCCTCTTCATTGCGGTTGTGTCGGGTAGGCTGGCATCTCCCTTTATGGAACGCTTACGTTGACTCTCCTAGCCGAACACGACCTCCTATCAAACAATCCTTCTAGAATGATAATAGGGACGAAACACTCCAAGGTACAATTAAAAGACGACATCACGCCTTATAAGTCCGACTGAGTACTGAGTTTTTGAGAAGGTCGAATAGATAACCCAGGATAAAGACGAATGCAGTGCAATACATCAATTACCGAAACGCATCCGAGTAGATATCCAGAGAATAGATGAATAAGTATATCGAATGAACCTATTAAAAATTATTTTCGTTTAGACGATTCGTGGATTGATGAATCCCGGATCACCCTGCGTTTCCCCTTGCATGCGGCAAACCGTTGCCGTCAGGCAATGTGGGATGCGGGATTCACCATATCCCAAGGCAGAGAATTTAGAGCCTGCAGCCTACGACAAATGGAGGAAGTCGAGCTCCAGTTTGTTGCCATAAAGCGGGAGCCGGGTCGAAATCCGGCCAGAGAGATCCGCGGTCAAGCTGAGTTCCTCCTCGCTCGTCTTGAGGAACATCAGCGACAGACCAATATGCAAGTGGATCGTGCCAGGCGCTATCTTGCCAACGTGAACGATGACATTGCCGCAGGTAGGATCGCCAGTAAGGACGGGTACGCCCCGCCGTACAAAACGTCGTTCAATCTCGACGACGAGAGATTAAACACCCGATCTACAACCATAAACGTGTGGTTCCGCAGAAGATCCTCCCCCGACATATGAGAAGGACTGAGAAGCCAGTCGAAGAACATCGCGAGCATCCTTACGCTCGGCCGGCCCCGGAACGGGATGTCTATAAGCATCGTCGGAATCATCATTATGACTAATTGCTGACAATGGAACCTACTAACTGATTACGAACGCCTTAATTAGTCGAGTTTGAAATAAAATGTCTTAGCTGAATTCGAGTACTTGTTTGTTTTAAATTATTAACAATAACGCCAGTAGGACCCCATAATTAATTATTATAGTACTTAGATAAATTGAAACGAATTAATCCAATTTAATCACACCCTTTTATAGATATGGAGCCACTGAGAGTCCTACAACAAGAGTTAGATCACGCGCGCAGAATCAACAAAATTTTTTACGAACAAATCTTACAGCTGACCAAGGAGATACAGCAAATTAAAGCCACTTGGGTAGAGCCGAAGAAGGTGAAAACGCTCTACCAGAAGATAACAGTGGCACAAAAGGGGTTTTACATTAAGGATTTTACATTAGATACACGTTTGGGTGAACTTGAATGTAGATTACATCTACGGGTTTTTTAATCTGAGGCTTCGGGTTTTCCTTAAGTGATTGTTAAGTTGGGTGAATTTTACCTAGTCAATTTCCCATGGCGTTAAAGTTTTATATACTCTTGGGGTAACAATCGGAGTAATCGAGTCTAGTTATGAGGCGTCGTAAAGTTCTTTTGATTTAATAACCTTTCAATAACTTTGGAAGTTTTTCATAAACCTGGGAATCTACCAGGATGGGGTACGGGTTAGTTTTCTTATGGGCTTTATATTTTAATCTAAATTCTTTCTGGGTTTTCGTTCAAAAATCTTTTACGAGATCTATCATGTTTGGTCCTATCACCTCTAGTTACTTTTATGATTGTTATTTTGGTGGAGTAGTATCCGAAATTGATGCCATTAGGCGAATTTAATTAACAAATGTTGGAGGCTTTAATAAAGTTTTTATCATAGCAACGATTTATATTGATCCCCCAGTCACCTTCCCTTGTTTGATCCTAGGCGCGCTTGTCTTTATATTATAATTAATGAGTGCCCACTGGACTACTCGTGTGGTGATTTTGAGCCGTGTGTGAATATTATTTTAAGTCGAGTTTACAGAAATTGAGAGACGAGAAAATAGCCAAAAGACCACTTCCTTACCCTTCTCTTCCCCTATATAGAATAATATTGAAGTTCCGACACCTGCGTTCCGCACGCCGGAGTCTTCACAGGCACGAATCATTGGCGATATTCCACGCACTTACACGAATTCGAATAGTGTGTTAGATTTTAATAACTTGTAGTGTGTCTTTGGCTGTGGGCTGGAAAAATTTCGACAATATAAAACAAAATTTGATATTATTTAAATATTTATTGAAATGAAAATATAAATTACCACTCCATTCCACTAAACAAAATATCATAAATATACCGCTCTCCCCACGCCGACACCCAAGCAGAGCTCCATTGAGGTTGCGAGGATGCGACGTGGAGAGAGTTGTTTAAATAAAAACTCTCACCTACATCGTGAAAATAACGTTGAAAAATGATTTCAAGTTTGAAAAACTGCTTTAACGATTAAAATTGTGTAAAAATGAATCGGTATATATACCTATTGTACGACCCTAACCTTGCGTGTTAATTTTGATTAAGTAAAACAAATTTTGACCTTGAATTTTCTGGCATATTCTAATCTTTAATTTCATTATTTTGAGATTTTATTTGACAATTTTTTCTTTAGATTTTTAATTAAATGATTTCTAATTCAAATTATTTCATTTTTATTTCATTTTCATGAAATTTCGCATTTTTATAAATTGTCAAATTTCGGTCAAAATCGTTGGGTTTTCGTGTTATGTTTATATTTCTTTCGTGCGGATCTTGTTTCGCTTTGTTATTATTTTAATTTATTTTTGTGTTTGTAATTTTATATCTAATTGTTTTCTTCCTCGCATTTTGATAGGGTTAATTGGTGTTTTAATAGGTTTGAATTTAAATCTGCATGTTATATTTGCATGTGTTTTACCGATTCATTTAAACATTTACAAGGCCGTTTGTGTTCTGGCCCAACAGTTACTAATATACCTGCCTCTAACTCAAAATGTACACCCATTGATACCTGCACTTCATCCTCATCCTTCAACTATGAAACCAATCTTGAAAACCTCTTTACCAACAACTCTATACTTACCAAAACATTTTATACTGCTGACAATCTCACAAACTTTTCAACTAATACGATCACTAACAATCCTGAATCAAAACACCAAATAAAACACCAATCACTAACGAACCACTTTTACAATACCTTAAATACCACTAATAACCCTAACACATGTTCCACTCCTAAAAAAGATTTCAACAAAAAATCATGTAATCACTTTGATAATCTCTTCAACTCTTCATGCAAATCATCTGAAATTGATCCAACAAACTTCTCTGTTAACACTACTACCATAAACAATTCCTCGAATACAACTCTTTATAGTAACGAAACCTTAACTGCTACAAACCAGAATAATGATTTTAATGACCACTATATTATCGATACATTAGATCTTTGCAATAAGATAACCTCCTTTACACCTGAAGATGATAAGCCAAACACCACATTACACCCTATCTTAACTGCCAAATACATTGAAATTGACACCTTAAATAATGACTTTAATAAAAACTCTATAATTGCCTTTCATCAAGAACCTCATAATACACCTAATACAACTAAGACATACACCCTTAAATGCAATTTTTCATACACTAAAGTACTTTATTATCCTAATTATGATACATATGATTATAAAGAAGACTCATACTTCAGATCTCTTTTTTTGAAAAACAAAGTACACCCAAGTGAGGAAGACCTCCAACGAAAGGACGAATACCCTATATATTACTATATAACCACAATAACCTCTAACAAACAAACCTCAAAATTAAATCTCACTAAATCATGTACTACCTTTACTACCTGCACAAACTACACACCTTACAACGCATATACATTGCATAACGACTTTGTTCCCACACATTACAAAATTGAAAAAAATCTTAACAATTATGTTAATAATGACTCTATATCTACTTATACACAAAACAACCCAAAATACCTGCCTACCAATAACTATCTTATTCAAGCATACAAAAACTCAGCTCACAGCTTTATTTGAATGCACTACAAAAACGACATAAAACCCACTGATGAATCAAACCTCAGAAAATTCCCTTTGGTACGCGACTACGGACATATGCAAATGTTTAGCTATTTTACAGATGACTCGCCGTTCCAATCTGACGACAGTGATGGTGAATATACTGAATACTATGATGAATCCTTACCACAATACGATGCCAATACTACTGAAAAACCGGAACTCAAACCTGAAAACCTTATTAAATTACCAAAACCAAGTTCAAATACGTCCAAAAATGATAGCTGTGTCAATACAACTATTGAACAACCTTCAACGTATACGACCATGCCATATGCGTGACTATGGCTACGATAGGTGACGATAGCGATGATAGCTAGTATACTGATGAAGACTTCCCATTTGACGAATATCATCCATACCATGGTGATCCTGACTACCTAGCATTCACAAAAGGCTTACAATATGAAGAAGAAGATAGTGATTGACTCCTGAATGCTACCTATCCTGATGCCTGACCAGACTCTGCTTGATGCCCAAATGAAACAACTATTGAATACCAAACTGTTGATGTGCACTACTAACCTGCTCCCAAGAATATATACTAAATACTGATGCTGCATACAGATTGATGATACCTACAAATGCCTAATGTTGATGCTGAATACAGATTGATGATACTTACCAATGCTGAATACTACTACCAAACAACAGGATTACTGATGCCGAATAATGATGCCGAATACTGATTCTGTGTACTGATAATGAATGCTCCGATACCATTATGACAATGCCGAATGTTGATATATTTGCCGATTGTCGAAGCCCAATACTGACGTGATCCGCTGAGTCGTTCTAAGGACTGAGAATATTTTTCTCACCTTATTTGTGTAACAACATGATTAAAATGAAAAAACTGAACGACAGAGAAATCAATCTCGCCTTATGCCCTGCGTAGCAACCGGATTTTAATTAATAAAAATTTGATTTTTTCTTAGAGACTCTACCATAAGATCGATGAGGCACAGAAACGCTGGCAGGAAGAAAGAGCCCTGAACCAAGCCTAGAAGGTCCAGATACGAGGGCTGGAAGTAGCCGTAGTGGCGAGCCAGGAAGGACAAGCCGTTACCTACCCTCTGGTGTTTGCCCCAGCCCAAGTGGCCTAACAGAATACGACCAATCCGGCGCAACCTCCATTCCAACCAAAGTACCGCGCAAGGCAAGGACGAGCGGAGAGAAAACGGCAGAAACAATGTAAATTGCGATTCGGACAGAAATTAATTTAATAGTGTAATACATGAGTGAATAAAATCTTCTTTGTTAGTCATTTCGATCTCACACTGTAAATATATTACAATAATTCACTTGGGGGTAAAGACAAGACGATATGAAGTAAAGTGAGTAAGGTAAAGTGAGAAAGGGACCTAAAGAAGATAAGACGAGCACAGACCTTCTATCGATAGCTCGCTGAACCATCTGTAGACCGGGTCTTAGCAGTTTTGGAAACAAAGCTCACCTTTGACGGTAACAGAACCATTGGTTACGGTACCAACGTTGCCTAGCAACGGGTATCTAGTGACAGGTAGAGGAAAGTTTATGATTGGAATCAAGGTCTAACTAACCATCTATAATCCCACAATCGGTAGTGCAAATCTGGACAATATTCACACCCAGCATGAACCATATTGTTTACCGATAAAATATGATGAATCGCAACCAGTGTGGCTACCATTTTATATTGAAAAAACATCGTTATTATCCATCTACCTTTTCGAAAATATAATTCAAATGTGTTTTTGAATCTTTTGCAATATTAATACGTTTTCCACCATTATCACGTATGTTTGTTTCTATATTGTTTATAAAGGATTTTCCACTGTTATTTGTACAATTTTATCTTGTTCTTGTTTCTCAATTAATACTAATTTTAATAGAAGAATCACCAAATATTATGAATTCAATAATATTACTATAAATGAACATTTTTTAATGAAGCTTAATTATTTTTGGCAATACTATAGCTTCATTAGAGTCACCATCTTTGATGTATATATTTTGCGGTAATACCAGTGTCGTTTTCAATTTATTGTTATACTGAATAATTTCTTTAATTTTGATATTACCTTTAACTTTATATTGAAATCTTTTATCTTTCACAAGTTCAAATGATTCGAAAAGCTGTGTACAACTTTGTAACAGAAGTTTATAATTAATCTATTTTATGATACATTTCTATGACATAGTAATGTTCACCAAACATTTTAGTAGTCAGTATTTTTTCTCTTCGTGATTGAATGACTTGTAATTCCTAAAACGTTCCCTGTACTTCATTATTGTCATAATCTTTTATTACATACATTACAAGACTCTGTTTAGTATTTATTTTTAAAATTTTTAAACCTTCATCACATCAATTAGTGTCGAAAACTATAATGAAAAAGGAAGCAGTAATTTTAGATATTTGAAAATGGTCGCCAATTTTATTTTTTGATTTTCTAACTTTACTTCTTTTCTTGAAAACCATATATCAATGTCATCTTTAGATGAAATATCATCAGGTCTTAATCCATTTAAACCTCGGTGTGATGAATGATTATAACTATTCATTATAACGTACTAATTACCGATCCAGACAAATTAAACACAGTTTTACTCTATTTATAACCTTGACACTAAAATTGGTTGTGCTGACTACAACTACCCTAATATCGCTGTTATTTGATCAAACATTGAGATTATGGCACAGACTAGATTCATTGCAACATAATACCAAGCCGAACCACTCTTAAATCATGCTTGTCTTTATTGTTTTATTATTGTTTCAACAGATTTCGTTTATTCTGAAATTAATGAAACTTTGGCAAATATTATTTGATGTGTTTTGACTGAAAACTGACTTTGATTATTAAAATAAAAGTTCAATATGGCGCTTGCATAATACACACATGACATGTGAACTTGTCATTTTACTTAATTTTACAATTAAGTGACCTTGTCGTTAGTTATTAGGGGGGTGGGGTAGTTTGCTTAACCTTATATAGTTTACTACTAATGCACAAGCTATCGTTTCGATGGTAAAAAGAAATAATATATTTTATTTAAACATTAACAGTTTTTAGTTCAAAGTGAAATTTGAAATGATAATTGATGAAATCAGTGCATAAATGGCCTATTAAAACAAAAACATTTCTGTTGCATATCGCCACCAAATGCATGAGATTTGCACCTCGTCATTGGCAGCTAGGTACTCATTTGTGTCCTTGAAGACCTGATTACCTCATGAAGTATAAATAAATAAATAATAATTCAATGAAAGCAAATTTATTTATTTATTAATAATAAAAGTCATAAATTCAATCAAGAATTGTTTATATTAGACCACTGGATAAACGGCTTGAGTAGCAATTCCACATTGGTTGTCCTTGTCCTTTGACATGAGGATGTATCCTTCTATTCCCCAATGTGGTCCCCAACTGATCAAATATAATATAAAATTACTTTTATCAAGACTGTCCTACCTGTTCTTCACAATCCAATAGTTATTTCCATTGAGTGATCCGTAACCAACGACTAAAACGGCATGATCTAAGTATTCTGAAGAACATGTGGGGTTATTGTAAATACCATTTCTGCAAATATTACAAAACATATAATGTTATTGATATTAAAAAAATTTGTTACTTATAATGTTGGAAACCTGGATGATCGGCATCGATGCCTATAGATAAGGGTCCAACTGTGGCCACGGCGGCTGCCAAGTCAGATTCGTTTCCTGGCTTAGTAAAAGTATACGAAGTGAAATTTGCAACAACTTTTGATTTATCATAAATACATTTGTTTTCCTAATATTCATTAGCGTCAACAATATTTCCATATAAATATTGTCAAATACTTTGTTACGATATATATAATCATCCTCAGATTCCATTCCGTATTTATTAACATAGTCAAACGCCTGATACGGAAACCCACCACCACATCCAAGGTTTCCATATGGTCTACTGCAGTCAACAAGTTGCTGTTCAGACAAACTAATTAATTTTCCGGTTTTTCGAAAGTGTTGACCTTCAAGAGCTCCCGTGGCTGAGAAAGCCCAACATGAACCGCAAGTATACTAAATAAATTAATAAAATGTCAAAATTGAAGAGACAATGAATGAATACTTGATTTTTCACAGGGGTTACGTATCCTTTAGTTCTCCAATCCACAGATGAAGGCAAAGCTCCAATGTTTTCTGGCACCATAAATTCTGATCCTTTTGAGTTTGATCCATTCAATCTGTTTCCTAAAAGTTTGGCTTTAAATTCTGCATTAGTGAGATCAGAATATTCATTCAATCCCAAAGTGTAAGAATGTTTTCCGAGATCGTATTCAAGATTGTGTTGTCTAATGAAGTCGAGATTTTCTTCCCAAATGATTCTTCTCATAACCTCCGTTAGCGGTTCATACTGTTTATGAAATTGGGCTTTGAATAATTCCCATTCTTCATTCAACTCACTGTTGACCGTGAATCTCCTTGGCCCAGCCTCAATAGCAACAAGGAATAACGACAAAATTATGAATGCCTTCATGTTATGAAATATGATGCGATTACTTTGAGTTTTATAGTATGCTTGGTATCAAGGGTCAGTTTATACATTCCTTTCATGACCGGGCCTATGTGAGCGGTTCTTCCTTTGATCTTCCGTTAATATTCTAAACTTTGGTTTATTATTTAAAACAATTTATTACCTTCATTAAATTTTTAATAATCCTTATAATAATGAAAATAAATAATTTTATAGCACTACTAACCAAGGTCCAATTGTCATATTTGGCCCGTGCGGTCATATGCGAGCATCACTGCGCTTCGATCATGATTACTATTTTAAAAATTTGTTAAAATGGATAACTTTTGCAAAAATCTCTAATATCCTTCCTAAAAACATCAACAAATGATTAATTAACTGGTTTTCTGCTTGATAAAAGATAAACACTTAGATTGTGATCTTGGTAAACAACTATATGCGGTTGGGTCTCAACCTGCTAAATTATATGGTTTACCAAAAACTAATAAAAACGGTTTTCCAATCCGCACAGTCTTTAGGTTTTAGAAAATTTAAATTGTCTGTCACAAAATCATTAGACAATTCAAATTTATTTTAAATAGTATCAAAATCAATAAATATATTTAGTAATAAATCTCAAATCCGAATAGTTTTAGTTTCTGATCAAGTGTATAAATTTTAGGTAACGGTTGCAATGCCACATCTGTTGAAGAGAATTCCCGCGATCTTCGCACATGAGTTGAGGAACATAGCCGATTGAGAGGAGTGAGTAATATAATTAAGTATTAAAAATGTACAAAAGAACAACTGATTTAAAAGATTTTAAAATTTATATAAAAACTTCAATAATAAGTGGGTAAGTATTATATGTGAAGCGTTGGTGATTAAATCAAAATCCCCTAAAATAAATGTTCGATCAGCAACAAATTTATTGAGATATTTTAATTAAACCATTAATCATAACTATTACATCATTATTGTTTCCATATATAACATTTAACAAAGATTATGCTTGCAGAATGAAGATGAGGATAATAATTTTAATCAATCGAAATCGTGAATGGATGTTGCAGTTTCTATGCATTAAACTAGTTCAGTTCAACTTTATTATTAAATAACCTGATTAATTCATAGATGTTAAACATAAATCATCACATTTGTCTTCGCACAGCTCTTTATTTTTCCAATTGGAGTCAACTGATTTTCTGGATTAATATATTATTAGCCTTCACTGATTGAATAAACCTACCAATTTTCATCGTCTATAATTGAAATTTACCGAAATGCTGACCAAAACTACCAAAGTCTTTATTAATTATAATTATGTTGTAACTACAGATTAAGTTCTAATTGATTGAATATTTCATTTAATGAATTAGAGTCTACATTCGAAATTATTGATACCAGATATGAAAATCCAGTTTTCTTTGTTTTAATTGTTTACGAAATCTTAATCTCAGTTGATTTTTTAAGAATTATGGAACACGTTTTTATAATTATGACTGATTTCATCGAGTTTATTGTTTTTTACTGTCCTTTTCTAATTATATTAGTGCATGAGTGTTGCACATGATTTGCAATGACTTTGGTTTTAAGGATCACATGCCAAATAAAAGAAATATATTTCGAGGAAATTATCCTCATCATCAGTCTGCCATTATTATCTTTGTCAAATATTACATAAGAAAACAATAATGACGCAATAGTTACGCTTTAATTATTTAATTAAATAATCCCAATAAATTTTTTCCTTATTGGATTTTTATTTTATGGGATTATGATTTAATCACCAAAGCTTCACATAAAATTCTTTTACACTTATTATTGAAGGTTTTATATAAAATTTTAAAATCATTTAAATCAGTTGTTCCTTTGAACATTGTTCTTTGCTCAACAATATTGCTAAAGATATTCAATCGATTATGTTCCTAAACCCGTGTGCGAATATTATGGAGTGCCTTTCCAAATAATTTGGCATCATACATTAACTATTTTAATACTATTTTAAATAACGGCCTTGTAAATTGTTTAAATGAATCGGTGATACACAAGCAAATACAACATGCAGATTTAAAATCGAACCTATTAAAACATCAACTAACCCTGCTAAAATGCGAGAAAGAGAACAATTAAAAATAAAATTATAAAAACACAAAAATAGATTAAAATAATAACAAAGTGCAACAAGATACTCACGAAATAAACATAAAAATAACATGAAAACCTAACAATTTGACCGAAATTTGACAATGTACCAAAAAATGCGAAATTTCATGAAAATGGAATAAAAATCAAATAATTTGAATTGGAAACATTCAATTCAAAAATTCAATTCAAAAATTGTCAAATAAAATTTCAAAATAATAAAATTAAGATTAGAATATACTAGAAAATCACAAGGTCAAATTTTGTTTTACTAAATCAAAAATAACACGCAAGGTTAGGGTCGTACAATAGGAATATATACCGATTCATTTTCACATAATTTTAATCAGTTTTTAATCTGAAAAAATCGAATTTTTGGATCAAATCCATCGTCTAATCAGTTTTAATCAGTTTGGAAATCTAGCAACTTTGATGTAAGTGAGAGAATGTTCGAAACTCTCTCCACGTCGCATCCTTGCAACCTCGAATGAGCTCTGCTTGGGTGTCGGCGTGGGGAGAGAAAGTTATGTTGTATGATGTACGAAGATTACTAATGGAAACTATGATGTAAATTATATGGCAAAAATATATATGTATTTAAACGAATAGACTTTTTCTGTCGAAATTCTAAAATCAAACATACAATCGAGTTGTGTAATTGCATGTATAATCGCCAATAACTCGTGCCCGTGAAGGCTCCGGCGTGAGAACGCAGGAACTGGAACGTCAATATCATTCCGTATAGGGGAAAGGGGTGAAGGGGAAATAGTCTTTTGGCTGTTTTGACGATACCCATTTCCCGTAAACTCGACCTAAAATCACTGACAACAAACGGCTCAAAATTATCACACCGAGTAGTCCAGTGGGCACTCATTAATTATAAATATGAACACAATGCGCCTAAGGTCAATCGGAGGGGAAGGTAACGGGGAAATAGAAAAATAAAATCGTTGTTATGGACTTCTGATACGTTATTTCGAATTAAAATTAATAAAATTGGTTAGTAGAAAAAGAATAAGTAATGAAAATTTCTCAAAATTTAAATTTCGAATCGAACCTAGGATTTTGAAGATTTAAAAACATTAAAATGAAATAAACATTTCGAACCACACATATGCCAGCAGCAATAATCGAAAGGTTCTCGACTTTATAAACCCAAATAACTAACTACTTACCATAATAATTTCCCCAGTTAAACAACAGTTTAATAATCGAACATAAAAATGATAACTCCATCAATACCTCGATAAGTAGTAAACCCATTTTTTTAACGCGACAAAAATCTCATTGCGATAAAAAATCCAAACGTACTGAAGAGCGACCCGACAATCGTCAATGCCGTCAACATGTAAAGGGTAAATAAAATCGTTATAGGAAAATACCAAAAATGAATGGATCACCAAATCCCTCGCCAATAGTTATAACAACAAAGAGCTTCCCGCATAAAACAAATAACTTATTCCGTCCTTTCATGCCACTAAACTGCTCCATTTCTCGAAAATAACAATAAATAACGGTTTCAAAAATTTTATTCGATAAATAGACATAAAATAAATCAACACTAGAATTGGAAGAGTTGTCGAGGATAGTTTTCCACCCAACATTCGTTTATCAGAGATTGGAACCCTAAAAGGCCAAAGTTAATAGTGCGTAAAAATTCAATCATCGACCAATGCCTGCTGTTGAAATGACCAACGGGAATAACTCATCAATAAATGTCGAGCAAACCAGAAGTAGTTTGATAAATTAGGAAGACAAGTCGAGTGCGATAGACAGATTAAATGTCTACTATATGTATATCTAACCTGACATTTACGTCCAAACGAATCAATACTGATAATTATCTCGTGTACGACAAAGTGAAAATACATTCAGCAGACACATGTAGAATCAAATACCCGACACACACACTCGTTTCCTAACAACAATCGGCGTGTCTAGTTAATAACACCGCTGATCATTCATAGCGAAAACACACCGGAGGAATAAAAGTCGCCGAAAAATCAAGACCGACAGTTATTTTTCAGAAAACTAAGAATGTCCTATCGACCAAATCAAGTAGATGTGAACGCTCCAGCTGTGATCCCAGAGGAAGCCATAATTCTGGAGCCCAGATCCCACTCTTCAAGTAAAATAATTCTTATGCGTTAATCCACCTTTTAATCATATAAACCCTAGACGGAAACCCAGAGACAACTGATTCCAACACCAACCTCACGAATCAGGATAGAGCTAGTAACCTTTATGAGAAATAAAATTTTATCTCGTTAATGAATGAGTCCTATGTTATTCTGTTGTATATGAAATTTATGAAATTTTAGTATATGAAATGCGATACCTTTGGCAGATAGTGGTTTTGCGGTAGAGTCTGGTACCATTCTTGATGTGAATACCAAGGGGTCATTCTCATTTGTTCGCCATACAACAAAAGAGATTTTTAAAATACGAATGCGTCGTTAAAGCCATAGTCAATGGTGAATAGAATAACACAACAGACTCAAAATCAGTATATCACTACATACGTAATTGAATATTCTAGATCGGAAAAATCTGTACCTTGTACAGTTCTTTTAATCGATTTCTTTCACGCTAAGTAAGTATGATTTGAATTGATTCAAGTTTCACTGGTTAACATTTAAGGACCCGATTTGTAGGATAAGTAGGTTAGGAAAATGTATTGTGTTTAGGTGAAATTTCCCTGCAATATCAAACTCCATTTTCAAATAGAGATAAGGAAAAATAACTTGAAAAATGAATTTTCGAAATAAGAGTGTCAAGTTAGTTACATGGATAATAATACTTATGAACTCGGATTTCCTCCTCATCGCGACTGGGTCGGGTAGATCGACGTTTCTCTATAAGACGCTTACATCGACCCTCGTAGTAGAGAGCAAACTCCCATTAAGATGAATCTATAGTATTGACAATAAGGATAAACCCATAACGGGATAACTAAAAGACGACATCACCCCACATCCAAGCGACGGTACCCTGCATCCTGAAGACAGTCAAGTAACATAATATACGGAAATAACCCATGATGTGCGCAACTTCACTTCTCGACACGCGTCTGAGATATTGCCTGAAAATTAGACGACCCAGCAAATAGAAGAAATGTTTTATTATTGTTTTTCGTTTAGATGAGTCGTGGATCGATGAATCCCGAGTCACCGTACGTTTTCCCGAACACGCGGCAAACCACTGCCGTCAAGCTATGTGGGATGCGGGATTCACCGTATTCAAGGTCAGAGAATCTAGATCCGGCACTCTGCAACAAATGGAGGAAGTCGAGCTCCCGTTTGTAGCCATAAAGTAGCCATAAATCCGGCCAGAGAAATCTGGGGTCTGACTGAGTTCCTCCTCGCTCGTCTTGAGGAACATCAGCGACAAACTGATATCTAAGTGGATCGGGCCAGACGTTATCTCGCCAACGTAAACGAGGACATCGCAGCGGGCAGGATTTCTAGTACGGACGGTTACGCTCCGCCGTACAACACTTCATTCAACCTCGATTACGAAAGGCTAAATGCCAAAGCGGTGGCCATCAACGTAGTTGTTCCGCGGAAGATCCTTCCCAGCAACATGAGAAGGAACGAAAAACCAGCCGAAGGACACAGCGAGCATCCTTACGCCCGGACGGCTCCGAAACCAGATTCCTTCAAACATCATCGGAAAACTCGTTATGACAATTATCGACAATAAAATATTATGACGAATGCCTTAGTTAAATGAAATAAAACATCTTAGTTGACTTTAGTACTTTTTTAGTTTGAATTGTTAATAATTACGCCGGTAGGACCCTATAGTTAATGATTACAATTAATTAAATAAACTGAAGTGAAAATAAGCGATATAATAACTCTCTTTTGCAGATATGGAACCCGCGAGAATACTACAACAAGAGTTGGATCACGCGCGAAAAACCAATGAGAATTTTCATGCACAAATCTTACAGGTGATAAGAGAAATACAACAGATTAGAGCTACTTGGGTAGAGCCGAAGAAGGTAAAAACGCTCTACCAGAAGATAACAGCGGCTCAAAAGGGCTGGTCAGAGGAGTAACAAATCAATCAGAACCTGAGAACACAAATAAAGGGTCTGGAAGTGACGGTGTCAGCCTGCCAAGAAGGCGCAGCGGTGATATACTCCATCGTCTTCGTCCCTGCTCAGCTAGCATATCGGGATTCAATGACGGCCCCGAAGATCGCCCAAAGCTCAGCACTCATCGGCCGGGGAGAAAGGAACGAGCCAAGCGTCGAGCTGCTCGCACATAGGTTAATGTGTAATTGATATCCCCAAATACATGTTTGTCATCGTTTAATTATTCTTTTGATTATTTCGATGGTCATACGAAATGGCATAACGATTGTACACACGGGTTTGAACAAAGAAAGACAACTAATTAATCGTTATGTAAGATCAAGCAGATAAAGATGGGACCGGAGTAAATAAAGCACACACAGACCTTCTAACGGTAGTGTGTTGAACCCAGCTTGAGGTCGGGCCAGAGTAGTTCCTCCGTAGCGCTCACCTTTGGCGACCTCAAAACCCATGGTTACATCACCAACGTTGCCTAGCAACGGGTAACCACTGGTATGGCAAACAATTTTCATCTGGTTCAAGGTTGTCAGAACCATAAACCTCACATAAGTTTGAATTGTCTAATGATAACATTTGACAAAGATTATGACGACAGACTGATGATAAGGATAATTTCCTCGAAATATATTTCGTTTATTTGACTTTCTCATGTTTTATTATTGATATTTATTAATTATTACTGATGTTTTAAAACATATATTAAATATAAAAAGTTTAATCACAGAATTTAATGTTAATGTTGCAGATGATTTTTTCAACTTGGAAAAGTCCATAAGATTCCACGTTGATTTCATCGCAGGAATATCTGATGCTATTATCAGACCTTATCATCGGGCTTTGCGACTCTTTGGTTGGGAGAAAGATTATCAAAAGTTTAAAACGACAATATCACATAATGTTTGCTTTCAGAACTCAAAAGTTTGCATAACCACATTTATAAAATTTTTCATTTTTTTATGTTTTATTTAGAAATAATGATATAAAGTTTATTGTATTCGCTTATATAATCTATAATATAAATTATAATAAACTTTATAATATTAAAATTAAAACAATGAAAAAACTTTTGAGTTTATTTTATTCACAAGTTAATTAAGCAAAGCTATAAAGGATACGATTGATATGAAAATACCAAACGTTATGCATATCAAGAAATGTCCGTAGAAAATCTGCATAGTTTAATTACAGTTAATGTAAATTATACAAAGAATTCACCAACAATTATTTAAAATCTCATTTTGAACAAAGTACCAATGTCGTTTTAATAATGGACAATGTTGCTGCTTTAGCATTCCACTTTACTCACCTCCCTTGAATGTTAATGACGAATTGGAAGCTCAAATATAGCTAGGTAATGCCTACTGCCCAAGATGAAAGGCTGAGAGGGAAAGAATCCAGAATCTTAAGAACAATGAGACTATTTGATTTGAAGGCATTGAGGGAGGAGTTTTATCAAATGTGTTTACTCGAAGTTAGAATAAAATCTAAGCTTTAATTCTCCGTTTTAATTACATGTAAAATTTTATAATAATGTTTATTATACTGCATAAAATGTTTTAAAAGCTGGGTAAATGTTTTATATTATATGCAAAAATACTTTATATTTATTGCAAGAATCTTTTGTTAAGTAGATATAAATGTGCTCTACAGATCCTATGTAAAATACCTGGCTCTCACGACTTTGAGATTGAAGAATCCACGACCCTTTCTATATTTGAAATTTATTTTAATCTGCAACTGCGTCATTTTTAATTTTACTCTGTGTTTTAACGGACTAATAGGCATTTAAACTCCAACATTTAACAAAGATTTCAAATTAAAATTATTGAAATATTTATTTTACCTGTCTGTTAATGTTAAGCCTTATAATTAATGTCCATAACTTTTTGACTAAAATTTATTCAAATCAAAAATATATATTCCGTATTTCCGAATATTTAAACAAAATTAATAAAGTATTTAATTTTAATTAAAAATATTATTTTATTCAAAATATAAATTTTCACAGTTAAAATATTATAAAGTATTTATTTTATTTAATAACTAGTATAATAATTTATAATCGAACTTTTTAAAATATTTTAATCTAATTTATCAAAACTTAATTTGAATCTTATTTTTAAATATAATCATTTCAGAACATAATTTTATGTCCGTTGATAATTATGCCTAAATTACCTCGCATTCGCCTTCTTTAAGAAATCCTTTGATCTTCTATACGTTTCTTTGAATTAATTTTCCATTGGCGTGTCGTAACGAATATCGTCTATCATGTATCTTCTGAATGAGTTCGTATGGTCCTTCGCATCTGTCTTTATCTTTTAACCTTGGTTCTATTTTTACTTGTACAGAATCTCCTACTTTGAACACTCTTCTAGTAATAATTTTCTCCTGTGGTTTTTTCATAGATTGAGCTACTGGTTTATTATTGTACCGTCGTTCTCTGTATATATTTTCCTTCCAAATACCACCTCAGCCGGACTTTTTCCAATTGATTTTTGAAACATTATTTTCAGTGTGAATTCAATTTCTGGCAATATATCTAACCAGCTAGTCCTAGTCCCTCCTTTAAATGATGCGTTTACATATTCTCTTATTGTCCTGAATTGCCTCTCAACATTTCCATTTGTATTATGGTAATATGAACTCGAAAACCATATTGTGATTCACATTGATGCTGTGAAATCCTTTATAACTTCTGACTCAAAACCTTTTCCATAATCTACATGAATCTCTTTTGGTGCTCTGAACTTTAAAATCCATTTGTTATTTATCTTTTTAATTTTTAATTTTAATCATTTTAAAACTTAATTTTATGTCCGTTGAATATTATGCCTAAATATCATCAGAATGTGATTGCTTATTATTTCTCTTTTCATTAAATAAATGTTTTGATATATTGTTATTTTAATTATATTACATACGTTATTGAAAACTTTTACACTAATATAGCGACACAAAACAAATTAAGCATTTATGACAAATAAATTTAAATCTAGTGAAAGTCGAGCACTTTCTATTTTCTACTTTCCATTATATTTATATTACATTTTTTGTATTCATATATTGATTTATTTTTATTTTATTATTAATGAATCAAACACCATTTAATTTATAAAAAATTATAGTACTAAACCTAAAAAAAAGAAATCAAATTATGTCAATTAATGTCAAAACTTTAATCAGTTAAGCAAACGTTGGAAGTATTCCATAAAATGCTAAAAACCTCCAAATCCTTTATTGTCTGTAAAAAGAGCATAGTGTAAAAAGGATTCATTAGTGTTGAAAATGAGAGAAATGATAAAGATAGCTTTGATCATTTTAAATCTATCCAACTGTAATCCAACTTCGTTAGCTGATGGTGAAGAAATTATCTTTTATACAGTCAAAGATGAAATTCAAGCAGTTCTTTCCTTGTATGCTCCTGAGTGTACACCGGGTATCGTTCCGGATTATGGAAATGATGAAAACATTTTATGCCAGTGGATGAAAGTTATGCACTACATCATACAATTTACAGAATTGCTCTTCATGACAGATAACATTCAACAGTGTATAATACATTAAAGATGTGAATCATCATTATAACACACAAATAAAAGAAAATGTGATCAATTACAAGTACCAATTCGATTTATCTGAATAAAACTAATATAATAATATCATTAGTTATGAACAAACTTACTCCATGACAATTTAATTACAGCAAAACCTCCTATGACGGGTCACTCTTATAACGCGATTTCGCTAGAACACGGTTCAAAGAATGCGAAATATTTGTTTTTCATTTGTAAAATAATTTTTTCAATGATTTACAATTGCATTTTCTACTAATTCACTTTGAAGTGAATACATCTTACAAAGCGATTTCCTACAACTCGGCCTTTTCTAAAAACGTGTCTATCACAATGCATAGGTTTGACTGTACATTATTTTCTAGATTTTATTGTTATTCAGTAATTTTTGTTTGAACTAATTATATTTAAACTTTTTTTCTAATTAGTATACTTCACTTTCAAATACTCCATTTATTATGACATATACTCGTTCAGTTGTAGCTTTTGCAAATTCGATATCTAGTCGCAAGTTGCCATTTTGTAGTAATTAGCTTTGATTCAAATCGAAACTAAGAGTTCAAATAAATGAAAAGAACTGATAATTTAACTTAAATTCATCAAGAGTTATTACGTAACCAATATTTCTAACAATACTCTCTATGTATGTAGCACACTAATTATGATTTTCGAAATCTTGACTATCTTTTTCTTGATAATCTAGATTTTTCGACAAAGATAAAAAGTAACATAATCGATAAATTTCAAGTTTAGAATTCCAAGGCTAATATACTTCAAATTTGCTTCAACTAATACCTATGCTTCAGTAAATATCTATGCTGATCTATTAAATTAAGTTGTAATGATAATTTATTATTTCTAATAGTTTCAATTATAGCCTCATTAGTATGTATTGTTTCCACCCTCAATCTTTACATTATTCAAATCAAAAATCACATCCTTAAAATGTAACAATGAAATTCATTGACATTTCTCTTGTCACATCGCCAAAGCATTTTTATCGTTTTTTACAACCTTGATTTAAACAGTTAATAAAGTATCATTCAAATCCAAATATTTGGTTTGAGAACCATTAATGTAAAAAATTTCAGTAAGAAAATTCATGACGAATAATTCATTATATACACAATACTCAATTACTGCTTGAAGTGATGGTCTGTCAAATATACACAATTCAGATTTCCATCAGATCAATTTTACAATGCAGTTCTATGTCCTCTCATTCGTTTGCTTATACGTTATGAGTGGGGATTACTACGTTTTGGAGGTTCTGGTGAAAATATGTCAGAAACCTTTACCGCTTTCAGCCACGGCATTTTTTTAATGATGATAATATCCTTTTATAATAAATTTTCATCAGTTTTCATACAAAAATAGGCAATACGTTTAAGGATTGGTAGTACAAATCAGGCTAATTTTCGCATTCTATAACCGATAAAATATAAGCCAGCTGTTTGACTACCATAATACATTAAAATAATGTATATAATGTCATCTTTAAATGAAATATCATCAGGTCCTAATCCATTTAAACCTCGGTGTGATGAATGATTATAACTATTCATTATAATGTACTAATTACCGATCCAGACAAATTAAACACAGTTTTAACTCTATTTATAACCTTGACACTAAAATTGGTTGTGCTGACTACAACTAACCTAATATCGCTGTTATTTGATCAAAACATTGAGATTATGGCACAGACTAGATTCATTGCAACATAATACCAAGCCGAACCACTCTTAAATCATGCTTGTCTTTATTGTTTGATTATTGTTTCAACAGATTTCGTTTATTCTGAAACTTCATATGAAACTTTGGCAAATATTATTTGATGTGTTTTGACTGAAAACTGACTTTGATTATTAAAATAAAAGTTCAATATGGCGCTTGCGTAATACACACATGACATGTGAACTTGTCATTTTACGTAATTTGCACTATAAGTGACCTTTTTTGTGTCTTGAGGACCTGATTATCTCATGAACAATAAATAATAAAATAATTAATTTATTAATAATAAGTCATAAATTCAAATTAAGAATAGAATATATATATATATATATATATATATTATATATATATATATATATATATATATATATTATATATATATATGCATGCATATTAGACCACTGGATAAGCGGCTAGACTAGCAATTCCACATTGGTTGTCCTTGTCCTTTGACATGAGTATGTATCCTTCTATTCCCCAATCTGGTCCCCAACTGATCAAATATAATATAAAATTACTTTTATGAAGACTGTCTTACCTGTTCTTCACAATCCAAAAGTTATCTCCATTGAGTGATCCGTAACCAACGATTAAAACGGCATGATTTAAGCATAAAAATGAACATTTGGGGTTATTGTAAATACCAGTTCTGCAAATATTACAAAACATATAATGTTATTGATATTAAAAAAATTTGTTACTTATAATGTTGGAAACCTGGATGATCGGCATCGATGCATACGGACACAGGTCCAACGGTGGCCACGGCGGCTGCCAAGTCAGATTCGTTTCCTGGCTCGATAACAGTAAACGAAGTGAAATTTGCAACAGCTTTTGATTTATCATAAATACATTTCTTGACCTAATAAGTATGACCGTTAATTATCTTTCCATATATAAATATACTGCTCTACAATACGGATAATCTTCCTCTGATTCTATTCCATAGGTCTCAACATAGTAAAATGCTAGAACAGGAATTCCAAGATTACATCCATATGGCCCACTGCAGTCAACAAGTTGCTGTTCAGACAAACTAATTAATTTTCCAGTTTTTCGAAAGTGTTGACCTTCAAGAGCTCCGGTGGCTGAGAAAGCCCAACATGAACCGCAATCACCCTAATGAAATTAATAAAATGTCAAAATTGAAGAGACAATGAATGAATACTTGATTTTTCACAGGGGTTACGTATCCTTTTGTTCTCCAATCCACAGATGAAGGCAAAGCTCCAATGTTTTCAGGCACCATAAATTCGGATCCTTTTGAGTTTGATCCATTCATTCTGTTTCCTAAAAATTTTGCTTTAAACTCTGCATTAGTGAGGTCAGAATATTCATTCAATCCCAAAGTGTAAGTATGTTTTCCGAGATCGTATTCAAGATTGTGTTGTCTAATGAAGTCGAGATTTTCTTCCCAAATGATTCTTCTCATAACCTCCGTTAGCGGTTCATACTGTTTATGAAATTGGGCTTTGAATATTTCCCATTCTTCATTCAACTCACTGTTGACAGTGAATCTCCTTGGCCCAGCCTCAATAGCAACAAGGAATAACGACAAAATTATGAATGCCTTCATGTTATGAAATATGATGCGATTAATTTGAGTTTTATAGTATGCTTGGTATCAAGGGTCAGTTTATACATTCCTTTCATGGCCGGCCTATGTGAGCGGTTCTCCATTTGATTTTCCGTAAATAATCTCAATTTAGTTTTATTATCTATAATAATTTATTACCTTCACTAAATTTTTAATAATCCTTATAATAATGAAAATAATTAAAATAAATAATTTTATTGCACTACTAACCAAGGTCCAATTCTCATATTTGACCCGTGCTGTTCGTTGTGACCATCATTGCGTCTCAATCGTGATTACTATTTTAACAAGATTATTCAGATATTTATTTTTTTTAATTGTAAATTAATTGTTCAAACAAAAATACTCAAAAAATAAATAAAAAATTCCAAAATTATTATTTTTAATTTCCTCACAAAATAGTTCATCGCATTCAAATACACAATAATTATGTATTTATTATTATATATTTATTTAATTGAGCTCCAGAGGAAAATAGTAGATATCGTTAATTTGTTACACAAATGAACTATATTTCATCCTTGATTTACAAATGGGAAACCCCAGCAAATTGTAAATAGAAACGGGAAATATCCGATTGCATTCATTAATTCTGGATTACCAGAGGATGAAATGTAGAGATTTTGTTAATGTGAATGATTTGCCATATAGTATAAAGATTTACAAATTCAATTCTTTACGGTTATTCCTTATACTTAGAAACTGATCAATAAGATGTTTAAAGATGAGAGATATTTTCCCTTTTCCCTCGTTTTATCCATCTTTACTTTTTTGAATTTCATTCTGAAGGTGAATAAAGATCCAGGAGAAAATGTTTATAAACATATAAAAAAATCACAAGTATATCTTTAACTTTTCTTTGACAGATAATTGACATATTTCCTGACTTTTTATGAAATTTAATTCAGCACATAAAAGGTTAAAGCAATTTTGGTGTTTCAATCAAAATTGTTCTCAGCTTTGAAGTTTCTCAAAAATAACCCATTGTGTGTTAATGTATTTGCTATCGGAAACGTTTTTATACCAAGACTTAGAAATTTAGATTACAAATTAGAAGTAGATAAGTGAATAACAAAATAAACCCTTGCTGCGAAGTACTAATTATATTGTTGAAAAAGGTTTCGATTAATAAACTGAAGAGGATTATTTAGTAATCGAAATTATTTAATGATTTCTGATATAAGTAATATGTGTGAATTCAAATAGTAATATATTTTCTTTTTATAATGCTTTGCTTCTTCGGAAATATGCTCTGAAAATATTTACCTTTAAATTCATAATATTTTATCAAAATGTTGTGAATTTACTAGCTCAAATGGTTATAATTAATCGTTGAATTGACGTATAGTTAGGTTTAAGCATTCAATTTAAACATTGTAAACCGTGTTACCATTTATGTGTTTTAAAAAGTTAATATGGTTAAATGCCATGGCTGACCAACAGCACAGAAGAGTCAATTTTAGAAATTTTCAACTAATTCTTCATTTATATTATTATTTTTATTATTATTATTATTATTATGATTATTTAAACATAAATTTAATAATTAACTGTGTAAGCAATTTCTGCAAATTTTTTCATAAAATATGAGATATTTTGATCTTTACAAGATCACTCATAATACAAAATTCACAAAGTCTTTCTTTTTCTGGTCTTTCTTAGTTTGATCTTCCTTTCCCAAAAATGTTTTTAATAAATGACCAAATTTAAGCAAATTTTTTAGAACACTTTAAAATTTAATTTACCAACATTTAAAAATGAATAAATCTAAATAATACATTTTTATAAAGATTTAAACATATTTTAAAATAAAACCTTTAGTATTTCAAACTGAATAAAATCAGTCATTTAAAAAAAGAGTTTTGCTGAATTTTGATTGTTTCGACATTTGCCTTGCTTTAGCTGATTAAGATAAACTTAAAAATACTTTTATTTGTCATAAATGATTCTTTTTTGTGTACTATTTTTTACATTTGTATTTATATTTTTGGTGAAGGGAGCATCCATTAAGAACGTCCCACAAAACTAAGCAATTTTTGATATTCATCCTCCTCAGTAGGTAGTTAGTAGCACACTGGAACCTAAAAAAAACATAGGGGGAGGGGGGGGGATTATTGCAGATTAAATTTCGGATTGTCTTGATTACATAATGATGTAATCAACTTAATTAATTTTGTGTGTATTTTAATTAATTTTTGTGTGTATTTTTTTTCGAAATTTTTTTCGAGTTTTTGGCGCGATTTTTTTTTGAATTCAAATTTTTGGAACATTTTTTTAAATTCAAATTTTGGCGAATTTTTTAAATAAAATTGAAATATTTTTTTTTGAATAAATTTTTTTTTTAATCACACTATAGTCAGGGGGTATTTTTGAAAAAGACTAAAATAAATTGGCTTGAATTGCCTAACGATAAAAAAAAAGCTTAAAATTAAAATTGGCTCAAATCGCCTAAGATGTGATATAGTCAGGGATGTTTTTAATTCGTAATAAAAACTAATGCAATATTTGGTCTCAATACTTTCTATAGGTAGTTAGTAGCACACTGGAACCTAAAAAAACATAGGGGGAGGGGGGGGGTATGTAATAGCGGATTAAATTTCGGATTATCTTGATTACATAATGATGTAATCAACTTAATTAATTTTGTGTGTATTAAATTTTTGTGTGTATTTTTTTCGAGTTTTTGGCGCGATTTTTTTTTTAAAATTTATTTTCGAATTTATTTTTAATATTTAAAATTTTTTAAGTATTTCTAATTAAATTTTTTAAGTATTTCTAATTTTTTATCAATGTAGTTTTTATATAAGATTTTTAAAATATGATTTTTATATAAATTATATATGATTTTAAGTAGAATTTTCAGTATAATTTTATCGATGAATTTTTATATACGAATTTTAACGATGAAATTTTTTTCAGTATAATTTATAAAATATCATTTTTCAAAGTAATAAATTTTTAACATAATTGAAAATTTTTTATACAAGGTTTGTTTTCGGTACAATTTTATCGATGAAATTTTTTATCAATTATTTTTAAGATAAAATTTTTTAGTATAATTTAAAATATAATTTTTCAAAATAATAAATTTTTAATATAATTGAAAATTTTTTATACAATGTTTGTTTTCAGTATAATTTTATCGATGTTTTTAGTTTAATTTTTAATATAAAATTTTAAGTGTATTTTAAGATGATAATGTGTATTTTAAAATTAAATTTTTTAAGAATTACATATTTTTAATGTAATCTCACAATCAATTTTTTAGTTTGATTTTGAATTAATTTTTAATAAAATTTTTAACAAAATAATTATTAAATTTTAAAAATAAAATTTTTAGGATAATTTTTACAATGAAATTTTTATACATTTTGATTACGATCAAAGAAATTTAGCGTTATCAAAATAATAATAATAATAATAATAATAATAATAATAATATAATAATAATAATATAATAATAATAATAATAATAATAATAATAATAATAATAATAATAATAATAATAATAATATTAATAATAATAATAATAATAATAATAATAATAATAATAATAATAATAATAATAATAATAATAATAATATAATAATAATAATAATAATAATAATAATAATAATAATAATAATAATAATAATAATAATATTAATAATAATATTAATAATAATAATAATAATATAATTAATAATAATAATAATTAATAATAATAATAATATTATATAATAATAATAATAATAATAATAATAATAATAATAATAATAATAATAATAATAATAATAATAATAATAATAATAATAATAATTCAACCAATTAAAATCTTTATAAAAAAAAACACACAAAAAAAACTCGTAAAAGATCAAAATTTATTTACATCATCACAAATCTGCTTATAGTAAGCTCTTCTTAGCTCAGCCAACAAAATATGTACAACTTCCTTCTTCTTGTAGTCTCTGCAGCATCTGCATCTAAACGGACAAGTCAACATTGAGGGATCTGCACAAACAATACAGTCGTCTAAACATTTCAAACCAGATCCTTGAACTGATTCGTAGTGCATCCGTACAATTTCTTCGATGTTGATTCCTGTCATTTGATAGATCCGTGTAGCCAAGTATTCAGGAGCACAATACGAAAGCTTGTTTTTCATATTCGGAAAAAGTTCTTCCATCTTCATCAGAATTGTTTCGAATACGTATGCTTCTTGCTCGTCGATCATTTTTAATTTTTACAATCGTCAGAATTGAATCTATTTAAACACAATCATTGCTTAATAAATAATCTAGTATTTCTTCGTCAGTATTTAGATTATTAATTTTTGATTTTATAAAATTAAATATTTCTTGTACTAGACTGTTATATTGCAGTGTTTTTATCCCCATGACAACAATTTTTCCGCTTGCAAATACATTCACACACAGTGGATTATACTTGACAAGTCTTAATGCAGGAAACAGTTCCGGTTCGTAAATGTTTTCTGTTTTGGTGGACAAATCATACAAGTTGATTCGACAACACATGTCAATATTCAATGATAATGATTGAATTTGTAAATCTTGAATCTGATATTTGAGATCTCCTTCCTGTAATGGTCTTTTACAACCCATTACTCTGCATTTTCCGCTCTTGAAGAATAAGATTGGATATTTTCCACTTCTATCAACTACATGTTGTGGTTTTCCGGTCGGGAACTTCATTCCAGTTACTTCACATCTGCCTCTATAATTTATATTACTAATCATTTTCCAATATTAAATAAATGAATCAGTATATCAAATTATAAACAAATTAAATTAAATTAAATTAAATTAAATGGAATTAAGAAATGATGCAGTATATCAAATTGTAGGACCTAGTGGGAGCGGAAAAACTTTATTTGTATGTAATTTATTGCAGTCAAACATGTTCAAATCAAAATTCAGTAAAATATATTGGCATAGGGGTGCAGACGAAGAACATGGATTGACACAAAATCAGTTTTGTAAATTGAAAATGATAATAGTTAAGGGATTTGATAAAAACTGGTCGTCTAGGTTACGTCGAGGCGATGTAATAATTATAGATGATTTGTATCAAGAAGCAAATAAGGAAAAAGATTTCAATAATTTGTTCACAAAAATCAGTAGACATTGTGGAGTTACTGTTATTTTCATAACTCAAAATTTATTTCATCAAGGAGGAAGTCATCGAACTCGTAATTTAAATGTTCAATACCTAGTTATTTTCAAAAATCCTCGCAATCAAACGATTATTGATTTCTTAGCCAGGCAAGCCTATCCAAACAATAGAAAATTTTTAATTGAATCATTCCAAGATGCTACAAGCGTTCCCCATGGATATTTATTCTTTGACTTTACACAACAATGTAGTGACGATTTACGTATCCGAACAGATATTTTTAATGAAAAAGGGGTTACGATTTATAAACAAAATTGAAAACAAATAAATGATTATCAATCATGTCATTTAAAAAGTACTTGTCAAAAATCAAATTCAACCCAAAAAAGTTATTCGTAAAACCAAATCAAAAGTAAAGAAGAATCTAAAAAAGAAGATTTTAAAAAAGAAGTGGATCAAATTATAAACAATAATAATTAGTTGTAATTAGTAAACATGAAATTTGAACGTAGTCTACCATATTTCAATGCATTGGTAAAGGCTCAAAATAATAAAAGAATAGCAATTTTACAAGCTTTCCCTTCATTTGTTATCGACGATTTGCTTGAAGTTATTGTAAATATAGTTCGAGGTAATGTCAATATTAGTAAAGCTAAAAGAGTGGTATTACAAAGACATAAGAGATCCCTTTTATCATTGGTAAACACTAAAAATAGACGTTTAATGAAAAGAATAATGTATAAACAAAGGGGTGGGTTCTTGGGTACATTAATTCCTATAGTTTTATCTGCAATTAGTGCAATTTCATCACTAAGATCTTAATGGGTTTACAATACTCTAAACCAGATAAAGTTGTCCATATTTTAACATCTTGTTGTAATAATGAAGGACCAATTAACCAAAAATCCACTCAAAACAATCTGGACAAATCCAAAAGATCCAGATGGTTTTGGTGGTGTAGAAAAATTAACAAAAAGAGTGATTAATTCTAAAAAAGAGACTCAAAATGGTTATCAGACCAACTAGCATATAGTTTAAATAAACCGATGTTGAAAAGATTCCCCACCAGACCATACAAAACAAGAGGAATCAATGATTTGTGGCAAATGGATTTGATGGAAATGATACCTTATTCGAGAATCAACAAGGGGTACAAATATATTTTAACATGTATTGATGTTTTCAGTAGATATGCCCGTGCCATTCCAACAAAAACTAAATCTGCTAATGAAATGGCCATTGCAATTAAAAAATTATTTAAAGACGGACAACCTCACAATCTACAGACTGATTTGGGTAATAAATTTAATTAATTATTTATTTTAATGTATTTTAGGTAAAGAATTTTATAATAGCAAAGTAAAAGAAGTTATCAAAGCCAATCATTACTCTGTATTCTCACAATTCAAAGCTTGTTATGTGGAAAGATTTAATCGAACTTTCAGAGAAAGATTGAAAAAATACTTTGTGCATCAAGGTAATAAAACTTGGATACATGTTTTACCGAAAATTATTTTTAGTTACAATCATTCGCCTCATAAAGGATTAAATGGTCTCAGACCTGTTGATATAACAGACACCAGCAGAAACCAATCATTAAAGAAAGAAAAAATCAATAAGCCAAAATAAAAGGTTGGTGATCATGTAAGAATTAGTAAAATCAGTACTTCTCCGTTCATCAAGAATTTTGACAACAATTGGAGCGATGAAGTATATGTAATAAAGAAAATAGATACAAAACAGAATCCAGTAATGTATTTAATAACAGATCATGAAAATAAAGAAATTAGTGGAAAATTCTACGAACAAGAACTTCAAGTCATTCCAATCCCAACAATATTTAGAATTCAAAAGATTTTAAAAACTAAAAATGTTGGTAAATATAAACAATACTACGTCAAGTGGCATGGATACGAAACTCCAACTTGGATATCCTCATCTCAATTGATTAAATAAATATTATGAAAGAAAACCAGTTTTATATGATTTTACCTAGTAATAGTTGTCCACTTATTTATCCTAATAACGAAGCTAGTAATTTTAATGTACAAGTAAATTCTGTCTACTTGGATGGGGAATGGGAAGTTGCATTGATTGATTTCACTTTTGTGTATAATCCTTTTCCGTATTATAGTAATTCTTGTATACGTTATGAATCTGTAAAGAGTGGTAGTGAAATAAAGTATTTGAAAATAAATAATCAAAATCATACTTATGAAATAATAAATCCAAAATATACTCCAAATGTTGACATGTTTATTGAAAAATATGAGAATTTAGTTATTGTCTGTCCGCATGTTCCATTTAAAGTAACATTCCCCGATATTCAACATGCGTTTAGTTTTGGACTAAAATCTACATCAATCATTTGTGAAGAGGATCATTGTCGAATAAAATTACCAAAATTTACAGATGATGGTGTTATGGAACAATTTGGTATAAATATAAGTTATGAAGAAAAATCAATATTTGAAAAATATTTTGAAGATAATTTATTCATAAACACTTTATCGGAATTACAAGGTCATTTGTTGTCATTTAATCCTTCTCCTTTTGAAGAATTGATAATTCAAAATAATGAATTGGTCAAAATAACACTTGCAGATGACATTTCAAATATATCTTTTGACACAAACTTAGCTAAATCTTTGGGATTAAAACTAAGTAACTATTCGGAAAAAAATATATTTGGCACTAAAATTCCGAAATTATTACATCATCATCAACAAATGTTCATTTATTCAAATATTATCGAACCAATAAATGTTAGTGATGTTAGAGTTCCACTATTAAAATCTATTTGGATTAAAAAATATGATCAAGGAGAAATTGTACAATTAGAAATGAAGAATCCAATGTACCTTCCAGTATCGTATTCAACTATAAACATCATTGAAATTAATATTCGAGATGATAGTGGGAAATTAATAAAATTTAGCAAAGATACCAAAACACATTTATCGTTACATTTTAGAAAAGTAAATGAATAAAAGAGATTTTTACGTGAATTTACCTAGTAATAGTTGTCCACTTACATTTCCAAATAATGAAGCTGGAAAGTTTAATGTAGAATTTCCAAATCAGATTTACTTGGATGGGAATGGGAAGTTGCTTTAACTGAATTCACTTTTGTGTACAATAATTTTCCATTTTATAACAATTCTCATATTAAATATATTAAGAGTACATTACATAATAGTTATGAATATTTTTATTATATTGAAGGAAACTATACAATCAGTCACAACTCTACATTTTATCTGATATATATTGACAATAAAATTTTGAACATTAATTGTAAATATTTTCCATTCAAAGTAACATTTGATAGTATTGAAGAAGCTAATTGCTTGGGATTTAATAAAAAAGAAGTAGATTTTAATGATGAATTGAATCAGATACGTATACCAAATAAAAAATCAAAATTAGATACTATACGATTAACTATAACTTATTATTATGATGTAGAGTATACTGAGACATTTAAAGAAAATTTATTCATTACTGAACTTTCACAAGTCACTGATCAGTTAATGACATCTTATCCCCATCCTTTCAAGTGAAATTAAACAAGATCAACTTGTTAAAATTGAATTGGAAGAAGATGTTAAAAGTGTTAAATTTAGTAAACTGTTGGCTCATAGTTTGGGATTAATTGAGGAATCTTATAGTGAAAAGATCATTGTTGGATCTAGTTTACCGACTATAATGCAAAGAAATATACAAATGATGATTTATACAAATATTATTGAACCAATTCTTGTGGGTGAATTAAGTGTTCCCCTTCTTAAATGTGTTTGGATAGAAAAACATAAAAAAGACGACCTTGTACAATTCATTGAGAAAAATCCAATGTATTTACCAGTATCATCCTCGTATATAAACAATATAGAAATCAATATTCGTGATGACAGTGGAAAATATATATTTGGTAAACAAGACAAAACTTACTTGACATTACATTTCCGTAAAATAAATGAGTAATCCAGACATTGTAAACTTTTATAGCACTCATCAAAATGGTGGGATTTACCTTATTTTGTAGGTAAACAGTATGGATCTGGTTGGTTAAAAACAATTGGGCGATTTGCACTACCTATTCTTAAACGTATCGGAAATTTTGGTATGAAAACTGCTAATGACGTAATAAATAATAATGCACAACTCATACCTGCTCTAAAATCAATGCAATATCTGAAATTAAAGATTCTATGCCCTCTGTAATGGAACACTTACCTTCTGTTATTAACAAAGTTTCTGATGTATTTAATAAAGAACAAAAAGGTGGAACAATTAAACGTCGAAAAATTATCAAGAAACATATAAACAAAAGAATGAAGGATATGGAACTATATTCCAGTAATGATTAGTGCAAAATCAGAATTATGCATCTTTGATAGACCATCTCCTCAAGCAGTAATTGAAAATGGTTCTTTTGAAGATATTTATCCAGTGAATTCAATTACAGATCCAGGAAACACCTCAATTCAATTTTACATTAATAGCTCTCAAACCGAATACTTGGATTTGAATGATACATTACTCTACATTCAAATGAAAGTTGTAAATAGCAATGGGAAAATTTATCTAATGAATCGGATGTTACTGCAAACAATTTCTTTTTCCAAACTATTTTAAAGATGTTGAAGTAATTTTTAATTCTACTAAAATTGAAGGAAGTAATGATGTATTCGCACACAAGGCAATGATTGAAACTATTATTAATTACAATCACGATACAAAACATACTTGTTTAGGTGGAATGGGTTACGAAGAAAATGACACAAAAAGAAAAATTTGGATTTCAAAATCAAAACCAATCAGTGTTTGTTCCCCACTTCAATTAGATTCTTTGATCAACCAAAATATTTATTACCCGGTGTTAGTGTTCAAATTAAATTAACAAGATCCAATACTGAAAGAAGTTTAACATGTACAAAAATAATTCCACAAATAATATTATTAGATGCAAAGTTGATGGTTAGAAGAGTTCGTGTTGAACCGTCAGTTTTAGCTGGTCATCAAATTGGGCTCGCTAATAGAAATGCAATTTATCCAATGAAAAGTAAGGAAGTTGTTCAATTTTCATTGCCAATGGGATCATCTTCATTTTATAGGAGCAAATATTTGGTGATAGACGACTACCAAATTTTATTCTTGTTGCTTTCCAAGGGAATAAAAGATATGGAGGATCGTATTTGGAAACATTTTCAATATTTGAACACTTTAATGTCAGTCTTTAACATTAAGTAAAGGAAATGATTATCGTGAAAAATATAGTCAAGATTTTGCCAATGATAATTATAGTTCTAGTTATATGCAAAGTATTGTAGGAATATGGGTTATCTTAATAAAAATATGAATTGTGGTATTACCTTGTCAGACTTTAAAAATAAATATCCCTTTTTTACATTTGTATTGGCACCTGATTTTGATCTTAATCAAAGTCAGTTACCTCAAAGTGGAAATTTACGATTGGATATAAAATTTGAAAATCCATTAACCGAATCAGTATCAGTACTTGTATACGGAGTATTTGAAAAAGAAATTCAAATCACATCAAGCCGTACAGTACTTGTTTGACAAACATTGTTGAACATACTATAAACCAATGTGTTATTAGTTATGATTAAAAATGAAGTAAGTATTTTAATTAATTTGTTAATTTAATTAATTTTAGTTCTATTCAGATACAAACTATTGCTAAAAAACTAATTGGAAAAAATTTTATTGGTGTTTTTCCATTGGACAAAATTCCCTATATAAATATCAACAAAGCTTTGATTGTAAATACTCAATCAGCTATTCTCGGTGGAGAATATTGGCTTGCTATTTACGTGAAACCAGATAAAATACATGTATTGATCCAATGGGATTCTATTATCCCCTTTATTGATATCAAAACTAGAATCACTGTTGATGCCAATTGAATATAATCGAATTCGTTATCAGAATCCATTGACCAAAACTTGTGGCCAGCATTGTTTAGCTTGGTTAAAATCAATGTTCTCTAAATAAATTTTTGTATCATAGTGTTTATTACCTAATATGATTTTGTGTAGAATGGTAATGTGTGTTGATTAATACAAGTGTAGATGTGTTGATTTTGATTGTTAAAATAAATTACACACATTTGAATAAATATAAAACATTTTTATAATTTGTCATAATTACAAAACAGTTTAAGTAGTAAGTTTAATTTTTCTTTTTAATTTTTTATTAACATTTTACAATTTTAGAAAATGAACAACTATAATAACAAATTTGTATCAAGTAATTTAAATTTTATATTTTATTACAAATTTACCTTTTATTTTAGATAATTTATTAATTCCACAAAATAATGGATATTATCAACAAAATTATCCTCAAAACTATGAAGGAAATCAATCAAGTTGAGATTTTAATTTTTAATAAATAAGTTTTTAAATTTATTTTTAGGTTTTAGTCATCAATTTTATCAACCTCAAATTTATGAAGGCAATGAACCAAGTATGATTTAATTTTTATTAAATAAGTTTTTAAATTTATTTTTAGGTTTTAGTCATCATTTTCATCCTCAAAACTATGTTGGAAATCAAAATTCCAGTAAGATTTAATATTAATAAATAAGTTTTTAAATTTATTTTTAGGTTTTAGTCGTCAATTTTATCAACTTCAAATTTATGAAGGCAATGAACCAAGTATGATTTTAATTTTATTAAATAAGTTTTTTAAATTTATTTTTAGATTATATTCATCAATTTTATTATCCACTAAACAATGGTGAAAATTATCAGTATCCATAAAACAATGGAGGAAATGATTCAAGTAAGATTTTAATTTTTATTTAATAAGTGTAAACTTTATTTTTAGTTAACCAACAATATTATCCACTAAACTATGGTGGAAATTATCAGTATCCACAAAACTACGGTGGACATGAATCAAGTAAGATTTTTTTTTATTTAATTAGTTTAAAATTTTTTTTAGTAAACCAACAATTATATCCACTAAACAATGGTGGAAATTATCAGTATCCACAAAATTATGGTGGAAATGAATCAAGTAAGATTTTACTTTTTTATTTAATAAGTGTTAACTTTAATTTAGTTAACCAACAATTTTATCCACAAAACTACGGTGGAAATTATCAGTATCCACAAAACTACGGTGGAAATGAATCAAGTATTAATTTTTAATTAACATTATTTAATATTTCTTAAGATACAAATTTGCCATTCACTGATTCTCAAGAGGACAATGCAATTAATGTTCAAAAATGTAAGTATTTTATTATTAAGATATATTATTTAAATCATATATTTTATCATATATTTTTTTTATTTTAAATTATCATGTTATATTTTTGTAATAATGAAGGACTGACGACCCTTTATTATTGAAAATAAGGGCAGACCCCTTGATTTTTTTTTTTGATTTTTGAATTTTAATACATATATTTTTTAACAATAATGAAGGACTGACGACCCTTTATTATTGAAAATAAGGGCAGACCCTTGATTTTTTTTGATTTTTGAATTTTAATACATATATTTTTTAACAATAATGAAGGACTGACGACCCTTTATTATTGAAAATAAGGGCAGACCCCTTGATTTTTTTTTTGATTTTTGAATTTTAATACATATATTTTTTAACAATAATGAAGGACTGACGACCCTTTATTATTGAAAATAAGGGCAGACCCCTCGTTTTTTTTTTAAATTTTAAATTCTCATAATGAAGGACTGACGACCCTTTATTATTGAAAATAAGGGCAGACCCCTCGATTTTTTTTTTAATTTTAAATTCTCATAATGAAGGACTGACGACCCTTTATTATTGAAAATTAGGGCAGACCCCTTGATTTTTTTTTTTTGAATATAATTTGTCAACAATTATCCCAGCTCAAAAATTTTTTATTAAAATACTAGAGGTAAACTTTTTTTTAAAATAACATGTTTACTATTAATTACAAATTATAAAAATAAACAAAACTTTACAAAAGATAAAAAATTTATTCAACAACTTTTAGAATTTTCCAAATAGGTTTGATAATAGAATTGCTAATCTTGACTCCTTTAATAATTATCTGTATTTTATATTTTTATTATCTTGTACTTGATCCTTCAATTGACTTTCACAATTAATAAATGAAAATTTTTCATTAAAACCATTTCGTTATTCAACAAATGTAGTATATCTGAAATATTTTTTCGATCTTCCTCTTCAATATTTCCAATCATAATATTGTATTCATAAGCTTTTAAATCAACTGATTCCTAAAAAATAATTAATCAAATTAAATTAAAATAAACATTACTTTGAACGTATATGTAATAGGAAAATTTAAATAGTTCATACTGTATTGAAGGTATTGAACAGGAGGCTAAATGTCATCCAATAACAGCTGTACTGTTTTCTTCTAGGAGTATTTCATATACTTTTGACATTGTTGCTTTTTCATCAAAAATATTTTTATTTATAGCAAATAAATGATTTTTATTGGTTGCATACATGCGCATTTATTTTAATAATAAATTAATTTTGATTTTATTACTAGGTAAATTATATCCAAATTATTGCCAATTAACTGTGCATAATAAAATAAAATGTCACAAAAAAATGGAAGAGTATTATGGTAAAAAATATCATAATACAATTTATTTTATATGTCCCGTATGCATAACTTCCCAACCCATTCCTATTTAGATTTTTATGAACATCATAAAAATCATTTGCGACAGTTTAATGTTAAAAAATTAAATTATTAAAAGACCCGTAACAAATAAATTAAGCAGCATCCAAATTACCCCTATAAGTGAACCCATTAGAGAACATACAACTGATTTTATAAATAGTATTTTTGAATCTGTAAATGATAATATTGGAATGGCGAATAAAACAATTGAAGCTGACGAAGACATTGAAGCGGACGAAGATAATGAAGTGGACGAAGCGGACGAAGATAATGAAGTGGACGAAGCGGACGAAGATAATGAAGTGGACGAAGCGGACGAAGATAATGAAGTGGACGAAGCGGACGAAGATAATGAAGTGGACGAAGCGGACGAAGACATTGAAGCGGACGAAGCGGATGAAGATAATGGATCGATTGATTCATGGCTTAGAGCAATTGAAGAGATTGAAGATATTGGATCGATGGATTCATGGGATGGAGAGATGGAAGAGGTACAAATGGGCAAAATAACAATATACAAATAGGAGGAAATTTACCTATAATCCAAAGTGACTTACGAGGTACACATAAATAATTAGTCTAGATACGACCAACTTGAACATTAAAGAAATTGTTTTTCCCATAGAGATAATAAATAAATTAAGAGAGATAATACATGAACTTAGTTATGTAAAATTCAATTTGGAATAGAAATTGAATTGAGAAAGATGGAGAAATAAAATTAAATAATATAAGCAACAGTGCAAGACCACTTACCCAATCATTCTTTGACGACGGTATACAGAAGATCAATGAAAAGATATCTTCAATAACAGAGTTAGGGAGTAGTTGGGTTATTAGAAAAATAACTGAAATTTACTTTATAGTAACAAAAATAAGTAACATCAGTAGGTTAAGTGGTAGAAGATATATTAAAACACCAAAAAAATTGGCTAACAAAAAGTGTATAACAAATGTAAAAAATAGTGATAATTTATGTTTTATCTACAGTATATTATCAATACTTAAAAAGATGAGATTGTTAGGCAGCATAGAAATAGAATTTATAGTTACACAAAGTATTTAAATGAATTAAATTATGACCCAAATGATATGCCCATGAAATTAAATGGTATTCGAAAATTTGAGTCCAATAACGAAGGACTAATAATTAATATATTTAGTTATGATGAAACAGCAAAACCCGAACATGATGACTTTGTTTTAAAACACCCATTTATAAACATAATACATAGGTCCAAATTACTGAAGGAACAATTATTAATTTATTGTTATTAAATAAAGGAGAACAATATCATTATGTTGGATTACATCTCTAAATAGGTTATTGAATTGTAAAGATAAAACAATAGATAGAATTCAATCATTATGGTGTCATAGATGTTTGAATGGATTTAGAAATAAAAAAGCATTGGACAAACATGAGATATTATGTATGAGAAATCAGTTAGGGACAACTTTATATACTTTCCCTGAAAATAAGTTTATTAAATTCACAGATTGGTCCAAAACTGTAACCCCACCATATGTTATATATGCTGATTTCGAATCTGTTTTGCCAAAGGACGATGTACACCATCAAATACATTTACCCATTTCGGCAGGACTTTTGTTAATAAATAATTTTGATGGGAGTACAATATACAAAGAATTTATAGGTGAAGATTGTGTTGAACAATTTTTAAAACAGTTGAAAAAATAGCAAAATATACTGTATTACCGTATTATTATAAAATGGGAAATAAAACAATTAAGGAATTAACCAACATACAACAGATTCAATTTGATACATGTATAAAATGTTATCTTTGTTTGAAAGATATTGTGGATCCGGTGAGAGATCATGATCATTTTACTGGGGAATACTTGGGTGCTGCTTGCAATGAATGTAATATTAATAGAAAAATAAATAAAGTTTTACCAATTGTTTTCCATAACTTAAAGGGATATGATATGCATCATATATTAAAATATGGATTGAGTAAATTTAAAATTTGGGCTTTAGGATGTATTCCAATAACATCTGAAAAATTTATTTCATTAATTGCTCACTTGGGAAAAATTAGTGTGAGATTTATTGATTCGTATCAATTTGTAAATGATTCTTTAGCAAAAGCGGTTAAAACTCTGACAACTTTACCATTGACTCGATCAGCTTTTACAGGGACTATAGTAGATGAAAAGGGAATCTTTCCGTACAATTTTGCTACTAGTTTAGATGTTCTTCACGATACTTATGAGTTACCACCGATTTGGAAAGGTGTCACTGAGGCTGAATATGAAAAAGCTCTGCTTATTTGGGATGAAACTAATTGTAGGACTTTACTTGATTATATGAAAGTTTACCTGAAACTAGATTGTTTTCTTTTGGCAGACTTTTTTCAACAATTTCGAGCGAAATCTATAGCACATAATAGATTAGAACCTTTAAATTATTTTGGAATTCCTGGAATGTCGTGGTCTTCTGCTTTAATGTCCTTGGATGAACCTATAGAATTAATCACTGAAATGAAATGTTTAGCTTTTATGAGGGAGGTATTAGAGGTGGTCTTACTTTTGTTAATAAGCACTATGTTAAAACCGACGAAACACAGATTTACTATATATTGATATTAATAATTTATATGGTTGGGCTTTAAGTCAACCATTACCTTGTGGTGAATTTAATTGGATATTTGAAGGATTTGATACAATATTATCTGATTGTTTGACTTTGGATCTTGAATCTTTATCATATGGGTATACTCTTGAAGTTGATCTTGAGATTCCTTCGGAACTTCATGTTAAGTTAGATGATTTTCCAATTGCAGCTGAGAAAATGAAACCTGAGGTTCAAAGGTTGAAAAATTGTTGCTGACTCATTATCCTAAATATAACTATGTAATTCATTGGCGATTATTAAAATTATACATGTCTCTTGGTGTTAAAGTGACACATGTTAATCGCGGAGTAAGATTCAAACAGTCTAATATTTTTAAAAAGTATATTGACATAAACACTGAACTTCGAGCTAAAAGTACAAATACACTTGATAAAAATTATTATAAGTTGTTAAATAACAGTTTATATGGAAAAACTGTTGAAAATCTGAAAAAGAGAATGAATTTGCGTCTTTGTACAACTGATAAAAACTAGTCACTTATACTTCAAAACCTACCTTTAAAAATCAATAAAAATTGACAATGATCTTATAGCTGTGTTGTTAAATCCTGATTCGATATGTTTAGATCGACCAAGCTATATAGACAATCTGTGCTTGACTTGTCGAAACTTAGAATGTATGAGCTTCAGTATAAGGACTTGGAAAATATCGACAACAATTTAATTGTGAGATCAATATAGTTGCTGGAGATACAGACTCTTTCTTCTTGGAGATTAAAAATTGTAAACTAGATGTTCTTTTGTCTGAAATGGTTAAGGATAATCTTTTGGATACATCTAATTACTCTTCTACTCATCCACTTTATTCTAAAAACTTGATTCGGTTATTGGAAAATTTAAGGACGAAAGTAAGGAGAAGGTTATGACGAATGGGTTTTCCTTCGACCAAAATGTTACAGTTTGTTAGGTAAATCTTCTTGTCTAAAAGCTAAGGGTATATCGTTAAAGGATACCGGTCTAACACATAAAACTTATAAAGAGTGTTATGAGAAAAACTCAGTCTTTTCGTACCACAATTTAGAATAGGATCAAAAAATCATCAACTTTATAGTTTTAAAAATAGTAAAGTTGCACTAACAAATAGAGATGATAAAAGGGTTTGGGTGGGTAAAAATAAAAGTTTAGCATACGGGCATATAAATATACCTCGAGAAATTGACGTTGATGAAGAAATTGTCGCTGTTGATGAACTTATTGGAGAAATAGAATCATGTGACGAAAATATAACAGATGAAATTCAGCAACATAACTTCGAGGAAGAACTAATAGATATAGATGATGTGCAGTTCTCTGACGATGATGAAGAAGATGAAGATTTTTATTAAATAAACATTATAGTATAAATTTGTTTTTGTTTTTTTATTTTTTTATTAATTTTTATTACATACTTTATGGGTTTATTTTATGTGTTTACAGTTTTTTTTTTATAAAGATTTCGATCTTTTACGAGTTTATTTTATGTGTTTAAAGTTTTTTTTTTATAAAGATTTCGATCTTTTACGAGTTTATTTTATGTGTTTATAGTTTTTTATAAATATTTTAGTTGGTGGAATTAATATTATTATTATTATTATTATTATTATTATTATTATTATTATTATTATTATTTTGATAACGCTAAATTTCTTTGATCGTAATCAAAATGTATAAAAATTTCATTGTAAAAATTATCCTAAAAATTTTATCTTTAAAATTTAATAATTATTTTGTTAAAAATTTTATTAAAAATTAATTCAAAATCAAACTAAAAAATTGATTGTAAGATTACATTAAAAATATGTAATTCTTAAAAAATTTAATTTTAAAATACACATTATCATCTTAATATACACTTAAAATTTTATATTAAAAATTAAACTAAAAACATCGATAAAATTATACCGAAAACAAACCTTGTATAAAAAATTTTCAATTATGTTAAAAATTTATTACTTTGAAAAATGATATTTTATAAATTATACTGAAAAAAATTTCATCGTTAAAATTCGTATATAAAAATTCATCGATAAAATTATACTGAAAATTCTACTTAAAATCATATATAATTTATATAAAAATCATATTTTAAAAATCTTATATAAAAACTACATTGATAAAAAATTAGAAATACTTAAAAAATTTAATTAGAAATACTTAAAAAATTTTAAATATTAAAAATAAATTCGAAAATAAATTTTAAAATAAAAATCGCGCCAAAAACTCGAAAAAAATTTCGAAAAAAATACACACAAAAATTTAATACACACAAAATTAATTAAGTTGATTACATCATTATGTAATCAAGATAATCCGAAATTTAATCCGCTATTACATACCCCCCCCTTCCCCTATGTTTTTTTAGGTTCCAGTGTGCTACTAACTACCTACTCTCCTCGTCCCTTTTCATGAGCACCACGGAGACATCCCACCAAATATTGATATCCTTTATTTTCAGAAGATGTTTAAATAATTTATAAGCGTATAGGCAAAATATCATTTCGACATTATATCTAGTAGAACACAATATTGATTTAAAAATAGAGAAAAAAACATGCATAAACAATTAAAATTATCAAATGGGAAAAAATAGGAGACATGAAACATGAAGCTTTCTTACTTACCATCTATAGTATATAAAAAAGATAATTAAAATATTTTAAAAATCAATTAATGTATTATGTATAATATTTAAACGTCCAATGCTGCTGGGGGTATTCTAAGCGCTTGATCTGTGTAAGCAAGATCTTTGTAAATTTATTCATAAAATATGAAATATTTTGATCTTAACAAGATCATGTTAAAATTAGTAACCATCATTTTAAATTTACTAGCCATTATAGTCATTATTTATAAATTTTAGATAATTTTAGATGAATATACAGAAAGTATATTTTAATGAACATCTTTGATGATGCAGATAAATATAAACGAAAATTGAAAACGAAGATATGATTGATAATGAAGACAATGATGCATGAAACTGATGAAGAAAGTTATGAAATTAAATGGATTGTGAAGTTAATGATAATGATGAATTACTATTCTCTATCATATAATGACCATATGCCAGACTTACATTCTTTCCTACTCAAACCCTTTTATCATTTTTATTTGTAAAGGCAACCTATGAACTTTTAAAACTATAGTTAGTGATTGTTGGTACCAATACGAAATTGGGGCACAGAAAAGGTTGTATTTTTCTCGTAACAGTCTTTATATGATTTACGGGTTAACTCTTTGTCTTTCAATGTGACTCCCTTAATTTTTAAGAATTTCCATTTTCAAATTAGAAAAATAAAAATACTTTGCTCATATATCAAATTGTTTTTTCAAAAAGTTAGATTAGATCATAGGGTAATTTGTCATTATATTTTATTATATTCGCATCCAATTGTCCTACATTCTTTCATATTTTCTACAATCGCACCAGTAGTTAATTTAATCTGAAATAGATTTTGCTGTTTTCTCATTGTTTTCGTGATTTTGTTTTGTAAATCCGTCATTTTGATATTTATTTCATTTTCATCATCATTATTTTCCCTATTTCCATTGATAAATCCATCATTTTCAATATTTTTAATTCGTTATCAGTATTTTTCCTCTCCATCACTATTGTTTTTCTAAATTTATTTTCACCTATTGATGATTTCCAACATTTTATTATGATATTGTGATTTTTATTAATATTTTTATTTTCCTTTGTTTTTGTATCATTATTTCTAATGTCCCATCTATCAGCAGTATTTCCATCAATATTTTCATTATTTATTTAAATATTAGAAATAAATATTTTATTTTCACCAATATTTTCATCACCAGTATCCACATTAAGGTTACACAAATAGATATCAACCCTATAACCAAATAATGCATTTTATCATTATACTAAAAATGCAATTAAACTGCAGCAATGTGACGAGTAATACTTGTTTGAATGTAATCGAATTCATTTAAGGATCATAATTTTCTTGATTTCCTCTAAATAATTTAACTTGACTCTCGAATTATATACATCCAGTAAATATTTACATGTTTTTCAGTAAACCATGTTTTCTACTGACCAAGTGTTTGGTGTTTAATTAACTTTTCATGTTGAATGTTACCGGAAAAAATATGTAGAAAATGTCATTTTTAAATTAAAAAAAAATTTTTCATTGACTTCCAATAATTCTCAAATAAAGCTTAAATTTTGATTGTTCAATAATAAAATAGTATTTATCTAACTTAAAATAATTCTCAACAATGACTGATATATTTCAATGATATAGAAAAATATAACCATTTTTCCATATCAAACACACATTAAGACTGTTAAATTTTAAACATTTGGACGAACTTGATGTGAATAAATATCCCACATTGATTAAAATTTATTTCATGAAGTGACAACCTAACATTAACGCTTGATTATTGTGTTTTCACAAGTATCATTAGTCCATTTATTTATTTCCTTGTTTTATTACTCACATGCAACCCAAATGCAATAATAATGCGTGATTTCAATCGGTAGATGGTCGATTCTAGTGTCTAACTCTGTGAATAAACTGTCAAAATGAACCTATATGGTCACAGTGGTCCGGATCAAGCCAGATTTTGATCAAAAACATACATTTAACAAAAAAGTCAGATTTTGAAAGGTCAAATTTTCTGGGCTTTGAGAGTTGAATATAGTGAGTTTTTAAATGATAATTTAACATTAAAACAGTTTAAAATATTGAGTTAAAAATAGGACAATATATATGGGTTGAAAAATGTGTCTATTTAACGAGTGGGTAAATTATGTTCATTAATAATAATAACACATTACAAAAATTCAAGACAAGAAAGGACAAGGTAAAGTGAATGCTTTTAGTATTGCCAGGTCTTTTATATAATACTTAAGCAACACAAACCTACTGGGTATTCGTTCGAGTGCACAAAAAAACTTTGGTACGAGATGGTTAAAATTGTGTTTCAAGATGGGCTTAAAGGTGGGTATCGGTTGGGAGAAAGGTATAAATAGGGGTAAATTTGTGAGTAATTTTGGTATCAGATGGATAAATTGGTACATTGGCGATAGAATTAGGTAAACTGATGGGTATCAGGTGGATGAATTAGGGTCCAAGTGGAGGAATTTGTGGTTAAACAAGTACCTGAAGAGTAAATTATTACAATCGATGGTTTGAACATGTAAATGGTTTCAATGTGGTAAAATGGTGGGTAAATTGGTGTTTTTTATGATGGAATACTACCCGTTGTAGTCTAATGAGTTAACGACAATGTTGTCGGCTTTTCTAATCAAGTAATCCTAAAAATTGGACACATATACGTGTAACATCCATATAATGATGTTATTATTAATATGATTATCATTAATGAACATAATTTACCCAGCCGTTAAATAAACACATTTTTCAACCTATATAGATTGTTCCATTTTTAACTCAATATTTTAAACTGTTTTAATGTTAAATTATCATTTAAAAACTCTCAAAGCCCAGTAATTTGACCTTTCAAAAAACTGAGGTTTTTGTAAAATGTATGTTTTTGATCAAAATCTGACTTGATCCGGACCACTGTGACCATACAGGTTCATTTTCACCGTTTATTCACAGAGTTAAACACTAGTTAAACTTTTTAGTGCAAAATTAGCCTAAATGTTTACTGAAATCTAACTTCTTGTTTGAATCCTGACATTTTTCAACGACAAAACCACCCAAAGTACCATGAATATTTATAATAATTCAAAATTTTGTAATATGACCTTGATCTATTACGTCATGTTACTTTGACATACTTGTTTGACCTTGGAAATTTGACATTGATCTTAAGTGGTTAGTGTTATGGAGGTTAGCTAGCTAATTGCTTATGAAGACGGTATGAAATTTGATGATAATTACAAAAATATTTTTAAACTATTAAATCAATTTGTCTAAACTTAAAATAAAATATATTACTAAATTGCTGAGTGTTATTACAATGCTTCAAAACATGCACAACATAGATACTACTACTTGTATACGTATATGTACTGATACCATCTACTGGAAATCCAGATATTAATGTTTTAGAATACAAATGTATGTGATTGATGTAAAATATTGGTTTTTGTAAAAATTAATATTATCACTAAACTGTAATTGAATGGTTAGCTGGTGACATAGAATTTGAATAAATTAGTTTTAAAGTTTTTGAAAAGTCTGATAGATTTTTGAATAACTTTGATAATACTTTGAATAATATTGAATAAAGTTTAAATGAAAGCATTAAGGATTGTAACATATAGTTAAGAAAATGGTAATTATCGATTAAAACCTAATTTAATTTGATTAAAGTTGTAAAGATTGTTGTAAGTACTTTGTGTAACCTTTTAAATTAAACCTTCAACATAGTAACAAAATGTTGAGAAACTAACCGTTAATTAAATTACCTACATTATAAAATACATGAAAAAATTTGACAGATCATTGATAAAATTTGTTATTACTTTAAACAAAGTTTTAAAGAAAACCTTCAACATAGTAGCAAGTTATTAAGAAAATGCATATGATTGTCTGTTCTTAGTTTAGCTTGTAACTGTATGATTTTCTAATAAATAATAAATTATTTCATTTTTGTGTCAAATTCTGGTAAACTATTGTAAATATTGAAATTATTTAAATTAAAATAAAATGACAATTAATGGATGAACAAAGAATTGTAAACACTAGTCAATTGTCATTCGAATTGTTAATTTAATTGAAATACAAATATTTTAATAGAATCTAGTAAATATTTTTATGAATGCAAATAATTTCTTCTTTGAATCAAATAATTCTTATATATTAAAATTAAATTTAGAAAAAGTAAACAACAAATTAATTAAAAATAATTAAAAAAATAATAAAATAAATAATTACATAAATAAATTAAATAAAAAGAACTATATAATCAAATAAATTTGGCAACGATTTAATTAAAAGAAAATGCCAATAAAGACTCTTCGTTAGAAATATTTCGAGAGTTTAACTGTCATCTTCAGGCACAAAAAGCCAACTAAAAATATTATGAATTAACTTATCATTTAAATAAATTATTTTTTACATTAATTTAATATTCTAATAAATAAACACTTAGAAAATATTTAAATACTTTTAACTAATTTTTAAATTTTTTTTTATAAATATTGTAAATATTTATCAATATTATAATTTTAGTAGTGGGATACAGGCCCGCTAATCCAAGAGTCCACTGGGACAAAGACATATACCCCACGGGAAAGATTTTTTCGGTCATTCAAAATTTTCGATCATAATTTTTTTCAAAGTCATTTAAAATTTTCTCAAGGTCATAGTATTTTTAAAAAAATTTTATTTTAAATTTACTAGTTATTTTTATAAGCAGTGTGCTAATTATTAATATTTTTCAATTTTTATTTTATTATTATTATTATTATTATTATTAATATACTATAATTAAAATGATTATTACTTATTATTAGTAATATCACTACTTATAATAAAAATCAATGAATAATAATAAATACACACAAAAATATATTTACAATTATAAAAACAAATCATGTCGGTTAAGTTATATTTCGCGTTTCTTCACTCTGGGACTTGGTCATGAAAATATAATAAAAGTTATTTCTAGATAGCAAATTATATTAAGTTTAAAAATAAAACTATAAAAATAATATTATAAAAATGAAAGCTATAACAAGTTTTCATGTTAAAAAATGAAAATTATAAAAAATTTCAAAATATACGAAATAAATTTAAAAATTTAACAAAATACTGATTTTTAAAAAATATTTATTTAAATCAATCTGACAACAACACGTCGTTAATATCAATGTTCTCATCACTGTCCTCAAAACTGGGACTTAAACCACCGAAAAGCTGTCCATCATCATCTTCATTATCACTGAATTCTGTTGCATCGTCAAAACTGGGCTCAAACCAGCGAAAAGCGGCTCATTCAATAAATCTGGTCTATCATTTATTACTTGGCCACTATCTATGGCAGCAACCCCAAAATAATGCCCAAATGCGATACTGGTATTTTTCCCCACTCATAATAGCTTACCATCGTTATTACTCAAAGCGATTTTACTATTTCTAAAAGCTGGTGGTTCCACGTCCTTATCCTACTTTGAGGCACTGTGAATACTAAGTTCTTATTGTAGCAATCCAAATACGACTGATGTTTGATGTCAATCCCCAACAACTTCACCCCTTTAGCCCTCATTATATCGGATTTACCTTATAAACTATAGCACCTGGGTTTTAAGAAAACCCATTCCTTATACTTGAAACCTTTACTTCTCGTCTTTAAATTTTCCTATCACTGAATCTAGTTTCCTCGAGTATAAAGGATGTGCCGGGTCGTAATTTGAGGTATCTAAAAGGTTGTTTCTTATCATTGCCGGCAAATGAATGTCAGTGCTTAACCTCAAAGAAAACGAAATCCGAATATATATTTTGCCAATTCATTTTATTGTAAATGGTACATCCGCATCTTAGACAGGTCTAGCTCTGATTGGCCGATGTAGCTAGGTCTGTCTAAACATATAGAGTCTTTGTTCAGATGAGCAGCAATCAAATCATCCACTTTTTTAATGGACATTTTGAAAGTCGGTTTCGAGGTATATACAATCATCTTTTCAGCTGAATTGCATAGCCTCAAATTCATCCGTTTTTCCAAATTCTCAACGGATTTCTCATATAAGCTATTATTAAATAATTTGTATAAATCTTTATGAAGCTCACACTTTGAGTTTGATCGTAAATCTGTATTTCTCTGAATATAATCTTTAAAAATAGGTGCCTGTTTAAATTTAATTGCTCTATGAATACACTCAACTTCCACACCCAATTCTATATGCAGCTTGAGAAGTCTCCAGTGAAGAACATTGTTCTTCTTACTGTAATGCGTGAGCATTAACTTCTCAACTTTTGAATTGGGAGGACATATTTTTTAAATTATTAATATCAATATACAAGAATTCTGTATCTTCAGAACTGTCAACATAATGTTTGTTAACAAATGTTAACCCACCCAGTATTCTACCCTCATAGAAATTAAACATTTCCATGTCCTGCAGAAGTTCTATGGATTCCTTTAATGTCATGAGAGCGGATGCCCATGACATACCAGGAATTCCATAAAAATGCAGAGGTTCTTAACCATTGTAAGCAATAGCCTTTGCACGAAATTGCAGAAAATAATCTGCAAGGAGGAATAGGTCTAGCTTTAGGTAAGTTAACATATAGTCTAACATTGTAATGCAATATTGCTGTCTCCAAATTAGTTGGGTGGTAGAGTATTCATCATCAGATACAGAATCCCATTTTGGAGGTAGTTCGTAAGTCGATTCAAGTACCTCTAGTGATATTGCAAAATCATAATGAAAGATACCCTTTGCCTTAACAATAAGACCATCAAAAGCAGAACCAGTTAGAGGTAGATCAGTTAGAGTTTTCACAGCCTTAGCTAAAGAGCAATTTACAAATTGTATACTATCTATAAATCTAACAGCCAATTTCTTTATATTTACAATTAACGAGATGAATTTTTCAGTTTCGGTAGGAATGATATTTAATTTCCAAGATGGAAATTCATTCAAACCATACTTTAAAATGTGATGAAGGTCATAACTTCTCAAATTATGAAAGACAATTGGTAACTGCTTACTTATTTTCCTATTAATATTACAGTTACGACATGCAGCGTCAAGATACTGACCTGTAAAATGATCATAGTCCTTAACCTTATTTCTAATAAAATTTTTACAAAGATAGCAAGTTCTACATGCGATGAACTGCTGTTCCTCATTTGAAGTAAGATCATTCATAGGTTTTTTACTATGATTTTCATAATACGGTAGGACAATTGTGACAGCAATTTCCTCTACTTCTTTAAAAATTCCAAAACACATTCCAAGCCTATAAAATTGAAATATTGAATAGTGTTTGTATAATTATTAATTAATAATAAATTTGCTGATAACGGCATGTGTATTTGGTGATGTTTTATAACTTTAGACAAAACAGCCTCAAAATCCGCATAAATTACTCATTCTTTCAGATAATCAAGTTTTTATTTTCATGGAACGTGTATAAGGTTGTTCCTATTTGATTTTTACTCACAAATCAACATGTGCCTTAAATGTTTTATCATAACAAAAACCATTTAAACAATGGGGACTCTATTTTACGCGAATTCTGGAGTTACATTTACTACTAGAATGGCAATTCATGAGTTTATTCAAATTAAAAATGGCGGTATAATTATAATCATCACTGTCCTGTAATAATAAAAGATTAATTGGATTACCGCCGATAACCTTTGTTCAATCACATACAAACAAAAGTATGTATGTGTTTCTTTTTACATTTCATACAGTCTTGAGTGTGTGTGCATGTTACTAATCACGCACTTATCATACAATGGCTTTGCAAATCATGCCATAAGCATGCAATGTAAATCATGTGATTTACAGTGTCTTTGTAAATCACGCATTAGCACTGGCTTTGTTAAAATTAATTGATTAAACACATAATAATAATAATAATAATAATAATAATAATAATAATAATAATAATAATAATAATAATAATAATAATAATAATAATAATAATAAAACATAACAAAACATTAACACATATATTAAACATCAAATTGCTTGGATAATAACCAAGCTAAACAATGTTGACCACATGTTAAGGTCCATGGTTTTTGATACATAGTTTTATTATACACAATAGGTTTATTCATTATTTGCAGTTTCGAAACCATTAAAGTCGGATAATAGAAATCCATAGGATCAAATACAAATATCTTGCTAGGTTTCATATATATTGCTAACCAATGTTCTCCACCGAGATGAGACGATTAAGTATTGACGATTATAGCTTGATTATTACGTAAATATGGAATTTTATCAAGAAAAAACTCCTAAAAATTCATGTCCTAGTATTTGTTTTCCAATTCGATAGACCTGAACTAAATCAATAATATTAATAATAAATGAAAATCTTATTCCATGAAAAATTATCATAAATTATCTATACATTTATACCAATAATGTTTGTTCAAACCAACGTTTGATCTCTGTTCAAACTAGTACGGTTCTGTTCGCAGTTATTTGAACCTCATTTTCAAATACTCCGTTATATTACAACATGCACCGGTTCAGTTGTAGGTTTAGCAAACTTTATATCTAATCGTAAATTTCAATTTTGAGGTAATTGACTGTGATTTAAATCAAAATCGGGTACCAAAACAAATGTAAAGAATGGATATTTGCTTTTAAAATCATCAAGAATTATACCACAATTAAGGTTATTATCCAAATAACCCATATTTCTCACTACACTCTGAATATATGTAACACAAAAATTATCATAAAGTTGGGCATTCTTCTATCTCCAAATATTTGTTTTTTATAGAAAGAAGCTGAACCTTTAGCAATAGCAAATTGAACAATTTTCTTTGTTTTCAATGAATATATTGCATGCTTAGAATTAAGCCCCAGTTGATGACCGTCTAATACAGAGGGCTCAACACGAACTCTACTTACCAATAATTTTGTATCAACTAATTGAAGAATTGGTGCTGTGGTGGCGCTTGTTAGTGATAATGCCGACTCAGATATTTTCAATCTAATGTGTACATTAACACCTGGGAGTAAATATTTCGGTTGATTCATAAAATCAAGTTGCAATGACGACCACATGGTAAATAATTTTGAACTCTTAATCCACTTTTTCCTATCGTCATCTTTACCATAACCCATAGGAGTTAAACATGTATTTTTAGTATCGCTATTGTAATTTATAATAGTTTCTATTAGAGCTTTGTGAATATATGTACTGTCTTGATATTATTAAATCCGAGTACTGCATCTTTAAAAAGTGTATGAAACAAGAAATTGTTTGGTATTACATGGTTCACCCAACGGTTTTCTATCTTTATCTACAACTTTGATCTGAACAGTTAAAAATGTATCGTTCAAATCTAAATATTCAGTTTGGGAACCATTAATATAAAATTCAATATCAGTTCTACTATCCATAATAGAATTCATCGGAAATACTTCTTCAAAGGCCCCAATTTCATTTACCACCTGGGGAGATGGTTTATCAAATAAACACAATTCAGATTTACCACAAATCATTTTTGAAATATAGTTTCATGTCCTTTCATTCGTTTGGTTATATGTTTATGATGTCTTTTACGTTTTTGAGTTGGTGCCGGCACCTGTTTTTGAAACATATCTGCAACACTCGGTAGAACTTTCCCTAACTCGGATACTCCATTTGATTTCAGAGATGGTAATATTTTCTGCTTATTCATTATCATATCTTTAGCGGTTTTCCTACCAAAACTACCAATGCGTTTAAGAATAGGAAGTGCAAATCTACCAATAGTTCGCAACCATCCTGATCCGTACTGTTTACCAAATAAATATGGTAATTCGCCACCACTTTGACTACCACTATACATACTAATAATATCGTTATTGACCATCTAATTTACGAAAATGTAATGTCAAATGACTTTTTGTATCTTTACTAAATTCAATAAATTTACCGCTATCATCACAAATATTTATTTCTATATTGTTTGTACATGATGTTGATACCGGTAAGTACATGGGATTATCGATATTTATATTGACAACTTCATCCTGGTCATGTTTATCAACCCAAACAGATTTCAATAGAGGAAACAAAGAATCACCAACAATTATAGGATCGATGATGTTAGTATATATGAACATTTGTCTATGAAGTTTTATTATTTTTGGTTTGCGTACACCAAAAGCACTTGCCCGATATGTTTGCTTATCTAATCCCAATGTATTAGCCAAATCTTTATCAAATATAAATTCACAAATGTTATTATTCAGACTGAATTTACATAATCCGTCTTTAACAAATTCAATAGTTTTAAATATATGTAAACAATTGAATGAACTATATTTATGTAACTTTTCAAGTGTTTCTATATATAAATCTTTAGTAAACGTAAATGTATTTTCCACCTCAATAATATATGATACAGTTATTTTGATGTGTTCATTCACAGGGTCGACATCAATAAAAGTTTTGAAACGTAATAGGTATTCAGTACCAGGAACAACAATATAAGGATTATCACTACACATTCGCTTGGCATCCTCAATACTTTCAAACTTTATTGTAAATGGACTAAAATCACAACTAACATTCAATCCATCTTTGAAAAACATGCCACAATTTTCATCTAAAATTTGATTCGGGATATGACAATATCGATCAATATTATTGATTGAGAAAATACCACTACAGGTTTTGGGTACACGTTTCTTGTAACCGATTTTACAATGACTATAAAATGGGAATGTATTGTACACAAATGTAAAGTCTTGCAAAGCAACTTCCCAATTTCCATGTAAATAAATGGGATTTTGAAGATCAACCATAAATTTACTTGCTGGATTTTCCGGATTGATTAGTGGACAATTATTGCTCGGTAAAATAGTATAGAAACTCACTTTACTAGGTCTTTTGATGATATCCATGAGGGTTTTTGATATCCGTGCCATTTGACATAGTATTGTTTATCCTTACCCACCATTTTAGTTTTCAATATTTTCTGAATTCTGAACACTGTAGGTTTGGAAATAACTTTTAATTCCTGTTCATAGAATTTCCCTTGTATTACTTTGTTATCACTATCTTTAATAAAATACATTACAGGACTCTGTTTAGTATTAATTTTTGTTATTCAAAATACTTCATCACTCCAATTACTATCGAAATATTTGATGAAAGGTGAAGCAGACATTTTACTAATTCTAACGTAATCACCAACTTTATATTTTGGTTTTGTAATAGTAACTTTTTTAGATGGTACTCGTGTTTTCGAGCTGATATCAACGGGTCTCAAACCATTCAGACCTCGATGTGATGAATTATTATAACTAACAAGTATTTTCGGTAATACATTTATCCATATTTTATTACCTTGATGCACGAAATATTTCTTCAATCTATCCCTCAATGCCCGGTTAAATCTTTCAACATGAGCAGCTTTGTATTGAGAATGTACAGAGTAATGATTTATTTTGAGACGATCCAGGATTTGCTTGACTTAACTATTGTAAAACTCCTTGCCTATAATAATAATAATAATAAAAATATCTAAATCGGTTTGCAAATTGTCAGGATGCTCATTTTTAAATAAAATATTAATTGCTTTAGATATTTCCTCTGCAGATTTTGTCTTTGTTGGTACACCTCGTGCAAAACGACTGAAAACATCAATACATGTTAAAATATATTTATAACCCTTGTTAATATTCGAATACGGTCTCATCTCCATCAAATCCATTTGCCATAAATCATTAATACGGAATGTCTTATAAGCTCTCGTTGGAAATATTTTCCGCATCGGTTTGTTTAAACTGTACGCAAGCTGATCTGACAACCACTTTTGCGTTTCCTTTTTCGAATTTGGGACTCTTTTCTTTAAATTTGCCACTCCACCGAAACCTGCTTCGTCTTCTGGGTTTGTCCAAATCTTCTCCATTAGAACAAGATGATTTAAATTTTAATTTGACATTAAGTAATGATTGCCCCATCGTTTATTTTAATCCACCCAATAATGATATTGCTAATGGCAATATGGCGCCAATAAAACAGCCCTGTTGTTTATATATGATTTTTCTCATTTGCTTACGATTTTTATTATTTACTAGCGATAACAAAGGCTTATGACGCTTATTCAAGACTAGTTTTTTAGATTTACTGATTTCAATTTTACCTTTAACTACTTTTAGTAGAATTTTGAGTAAACTTTTTAACCCTTTTTATTACTCCTTTTAATAGGGTTTTTCGAAATTAGATTCATTGCAGGGTAATTCTCGGTTATTAGTTTTTTAGATTGTGTATAACTAGTCTTTGGTGGAACTTTTTCAGTCTTTATTTTCCTTTTAATACTTTGTCTATGTTTTCGGACATTTTTAAGCCTGGATTTCATAAACATTTTTACGTGTTAATGTTTTCAACTTTGTTTATAAACCATGGTACATTCTTTATTGAAAATATCTGTTTTTACCCGTAAATCATCATTACATTGTTGTGTGAAATCAAGAAATATATATATCCATGTGATGATTTTGTAGCATCTTGAAACGCACTGATGAGAAAATTATGATAATTAGGTTATGCTTGTCGAGCAAGAAAATCAATAACTATTGCATCTCTAGGATTCTTGAAAATAACTAAATATTGAACATTTAAATTCCTTGTTCGATGTGCACCATCCTGATAAAATAGATTTTGAGTAATAAAGATCACAGTAACCACCAACATGTCAACTGATTTTTGTGAATAAATTATTAAAATCCTTTTCTTTACTAGCATCCTGATACAAATCATCGATAATGATGGCATCACCTTTACTTAATCGACTTGACCCGTTTTTATCAAAACCCTTTAATATTTTCATATTTTCAATTTACAGAAATTATCTTGAGTTAATCCATGTTCTTCATCTGCATCCCTATGCCAATAAATCTTTTTGAATTTTGTTTGAAATAAATTAGATTTCAGTAATTTACCACAAACATAGTTTTACCACTTCCACTTGGGCCAACGATTTGATATACCGCATCCTTTCTTAATTCCATTATTAATTTGTATAATTATAGGTTTTTGTTTATATTATATAATTTAATGAACTCTTTCTAAAAATCAAATATATAGATTAATATTCCTTTATTGCTTGATTATGTTATCAAATATAAATTATAAAGGAACTTTCGACGTTTCAAAAATGACGTTACCGAATGGTGAACCCCAGCAAATTGTTGACAGGAGTGGAAAATACTCTATATTTTTCGAATTCGGCAAATGCAGAATCATAGGATGCAAGAAACCTTTAGATGTCAATAAATTACAATATAGAATAAAGGATAATAAAATACAGTCAATTACCGTTACCATGCATATGGGACATTCTATCAATCTATACAACATGTCAAAAAAATTTCTTTGTATGTTCGAGCCAGAATTATTTCCTGCACTGAGGCTTTTAAAATACAATCCAATATGTGTTAACGTGTTTGCCAGTGGAAAAATAGTCATATTAGGGTTGCGAAATCTAAAGTACAAAAATATTGTTACAGACATACACAATGAAATCACGGGATTGGTGGACATCTGATTGGCTGATGATTGATTAAAACAACTTGGTTATTTATTTTATTTCATTTTTAAAATGGAAAATACTACGCCGAAGAAAAATATGTACGATTTACCGATGACAAATAACATTCGATATGGTAAATTTATTATTTATTTATTTTCTTTTATTATTATTATTTTATTTAGAAGAATATGAAACCCTGGTAATTGGAATATTACGGTATTATTATCCTCAACTTAATGCGATAATAAAGGATAATTCAGCAGCAATGATTCCCGAGCTCATATTTAATGAGACGAGAATACGGATTTTGGAGCTGATCAATCAGGCTCTATGGGATAATGAAATCAACAGATTGGAAATTAAAATGGCAACTGAATACCCATGTCTTCTGGATTGTAGTTGCTGCAATTTACGTTATCAGCGGTACGCAAATAGTGACTCGTCAAATCCGTAAGGAACCTTTGTAAACTACAACTTTTAAGACAATAAATGTTTTGTGTTACATCTTTTTGTTTTTACTTTGACTTTGATTTGTTTTTTGTTTTGTTTTTAGTATTAATAGTTAGTAATAACAAGTTTTATTAGTAATAATTTATTTAGTCATTGTTTTATATAATAAACGAAATAATAATAATAATAATAACAATATTATTCGCATCCATTTATTATTTTCATCAAACATATAACTAAATATTGATTGGAATGAATTTTTCTTTTTCTCCAATGTTGGAAAATTGAGAATGGGCTCAAATGAGATGTCTTCTACAATTTTCTCGGTATGGTTGACCATAAATTTTATATTTTTAATGATATCATCATCATCTCCATTATTAACAACCAGCTCATTCAAAAAAGTTATAAAAAATTTAGTTTCTGGCATTTAATAAAATTATTTGGAAGTGTAAGCTTATTTATACTATATTCGATTAATCAGAATCAAGCATGGATATTTGGAAGTTGCAATGTCTTTATTTAAGAAAATATCTAAAAATATATAATGAAATAACAATGATGATTTGTTGCCACTGTTAACCGGTTGTCAAACTTCTTTCATTATATGATTAAACTGATCAATTGTTTTATTAGAATAAAATTTTATACTAAATTGAACTTGATTTATCATTTTTTCATTAAGTTTACGATTTTCATTCTAGTCAAATATTGATTTTCTAAATTCATTTTTGATAATACCTATGGTCCGATTTAGATCTAAAATATCATCATATATTGCTCTTTTTAAAGTTTTATATGTGATTTTAAATTGGATTCTAAATTACTCATTCTTTCAGATAATCTTTTGACTGGAGTTTTCAAATATCTAGGCCTATCTATCATATACAAAATATCCATCAACACTGCTGTATCAGGACATACACATCTTGTTGAATTTTTACATTGAACGGTTACAACAATTGAGTTACCCATTTTATAAACACTAACAACTAATATTATTATTAAAATTTCATTAATCATTTTCAAATCTATAAATTAATATTTATTGTTTATAGCTATAAGGTTGTGTGTGTTTAACTTTTCATTGGTTTAAATTAGTATAAAAGTAATTGTTATTTAAATTTTTATCGTTAAAATGGTTGTACCGAGCGCAGTTCAAGCTATGAACGAAATTGAACATTATAGTAATTTATTATTATTATTATTATTATTATTATTATTATTATTATTATTATTATTATTTTAAGTTTTGTAGATGATTATTTTAAAGTCACCAAAGAACATCTGGAATTTTATTATTCAGATATACATGAAATATTGAAGGATAAGCCAACATCAATAATTACAGACTTGTTCTTTAATTATACATCTATATGGATATTTTCCGTAATAGATGAGTTCATATGGGACATCGAACAAAACAAAATGTTAAAGGATATGGAACCCGAATATCCGTGGTGATGGATGTCATTGTTGCGCTGCCCGATATCGGAAGGATGTGCAATGGGCTTTGAATAAAGCTCTTCGACAATATTATTATAGTCGAATTATTTCTTTATAATAAAAGTTTTATGTTGTTGTTTTGTTTTTATTATATAATAATAATAATAATAATAATAATAATAGAATAAAAATTTAAAAATATTAATAATTAAAACACTACTTATAAAAATAAGTAGTAAATTTAAAATAAAAATTTTTAAAAATACTATGACCTTGAGAGCTTTTGAATGACCTTGAAAAATATGATGACTCATCCAATAACCTTGAATGAGTCACGGTCTTTGTTTAAATGACCTTGAAATTTTTTGATGAGTCATTATCTTTGTCCTACAAAAATTTGTACTTTTAAACTTTGACAAAAAAAATTTTTTTGCCGGCAGGGTATATGTCTTTGTCCCAACGGGCCAGTGGGGTAGCGTGCCTGTATCCCACTACTAATTTTAAAATAATATTGTAATATTTTATAAATTAAATTTAATTATTTTAATAATATAAAAAATTTTTAAAACAATACACAGTCAAAAATTTATCATGATTTAACATACTTGAACTATTTAAAAACATTCAAAACATTCGTAGTCATAGCATATTTTACATTAGTCTTTGGATTCAATGACCTTACCAGCAATGCTTCATATATCACACGTTTCCAATAGTTATTATAACTTTTCAACAAAATTCTAAAATCGGACATTCCTATTTTACTTATCGAGATCATTCACTACATAATCATGATAATGTAATATTCATTAAAATAATTTTTATTAAACTTCACCGTCATTTAATTTAATTAAAATTAATTTTTTAACCAATAAAATTTAAATAAAAATTTTAAATTTCAATTAATTTTACTATTTAAAAATTAATTATAAAGTGAAATTCAAAGAATAAAAATGGAAATAGAAGTTCCAATCCAAATCAAATGTATTATGTGTGATGAAAATTTTATTGAAAACGATGGAGTCCTTTTTGATGAATGCGATCATGCATTTTGTGGTCCATGCAGTCAAATGTTTTTTCAAGTCGACTCTAAATGTCCATTTAAAAGATTTGGGATTCATTTACCCATTGCTGAAAAAGACTTGATTGAAAAGTATAAACTAGAGCTAATTAATTTGAAAATGTCAGAAGCCATGACAGACATGGATTTGAACAAGTACAGTCAAACAAATTATATGTCATGCACTTTGTGTGAGGAAATAATATTATCAAAAGATCTTTTAATATTTAAAAAGTGTCAACATTCATTTTGTCGAGATTGCACAAAACTTTTCACTATTGATTCAAAGACTTGTCCATTCCAAAGCTCTCTAAATCAAAGTATAGATTGTGATAGAAAAATAGAATGGAAGCAAAAAAAGAGTTTAATTAATGATTGTATTACCAAATCCTTTAACAACTTAATCATCTCAACGGTGCTCCAGCTAAAGGTTGATTTAAAGGGTTTCAGAAGGTTTTATCAGAAATACGAAATACCAATTCAATCCGTAATAGAAAAATTTCCAAACCTTTTCAGTGATTCAAACACTTTGTTAATAAAAAAGGAAATTAAAACCTTTTTCCTAGATGATAAAACCATTGACAAAGCTTATACAAAATATAGAAGGCTGTTGAAAACAAACTCGGTAAATTTCACTGAAAAAATTGAACCAATTTTAACATCACTTCAAACATTTGCAAAGCACCTTAACAGCACAGTTCAAACCCAAATCAAATCCCAATGCAAATTATTCAAATTGTTCCTAAACAGTATATTAACCCAATTTTATTTACAGGAAATAAAAAAAATGTTTTTCTTTTCATACAATAGAATTGATCAAATTTTAATAAATCCAAAAATATATTTGAAAAAATTAAAACAAATAAATAATTTCTCAATTAAGGAATTAAATTTTTCGAATTTTTTAATCCGAAAACTTTCCCTGGAATTTCCTACAGAAAAAATCGACATTTTCACCCAATCAATCAATAATTGCACAATCTGTGACAGTGCGCTGGAATCAATTAATTATGCCAAATGTCTACAATGCCAAAAAAATCTCTGTTACAATTGTCTAAAAATCTTTAGAATTTCCAGCAAAAAATGTTTTTACAAATGTCCAAAAAATTACCAAATTGTCCATAATGACAAAAAAGACTCCCTAAAAACTCAACCGAAATTTGATCTATTCAAAAAAGAAATTAAAAAATTTAAATTCGAATCCATAGATTTTATTTTGGGAAATATAGATGAAAAAATCGAGAATTTATTGGGAAATGTTGAAGAATTCGGACATGGAAAAGGGAATTATTTTTCACATTTGCTAGATTTAGGCACAAATCAGTTATTTGTGTTAGAAAATCTGAATCTCACTCAATATTTCTATGAAGATTTTATTGCAAAAGAGAAAATTGTAAAAGAAAATTCCAAATTTTCAGAGAGATTCCATACAAGCACAAAGATAATTGAAAAAACAAAAATGTTGAATTATTTACTTTATTGTTTTATCAATGATTGCGAAAACAGCAAAAAAACTACAAGTCAAGATTTTAAAAAAGAGTTTGGAGAAACAATTAAATACTTAATAACTTTATTATTAAGACTCGAATTAAAGTTCCCAAAAAGTAGATTGATTATTAAGAAACTTCACAAATTAGAACAAATAATTGTAATAAAATTTTAAATGTTATATATTTTTTTTATTTAAATTTTGTTTTAAATACTGATTTTTATATTATTTTTATACTTTAAACTTTTAATTGTTTACATATTTCTTCCAATTTTTTAAATTTATTATATTTTTTAAATTTATTTTTTGTTTTAAATACTGATTTTTATATTATTTTTTATACTTTAAATTTTTAATTGTTTAAATATTTTCTCCTATTTTCAAAATTAAATTAATTAAATTTCAAGAATGTTATTTATTCATTATTAATTTAAACAACAATTCTCAAATTCTTTAGCTTCTAAAATTATGCATTAACAATTATGCAATGTTTAAGTCTCAGAAATAATCATTTTATCTTACACTTCAAGTTTTTACCCAACTTTACCGATGAATTTCATGTCAATCATCAATGTTCACAAGCTTTGGATTCTAGAGGGTGGAAAAACGTTTTTTTGGCGATGCAAACAGAATAGGATTAAAAATAAATTATATTTCTAGAAAATATTTTAGTTTATATATTTATAGTTTACACTTTAAATTATTCTTTAAATATTAATTATTATTTTTTGAATGATTATTATTTATTATTTATAATTATTTATGATTATGATTAGTTTATTATTTATGATTAAAAAAATATATTTTCAAGAATAATTTAATTATTCTTGAATAAATAATTAAATTTAATAATTAAATTTATTATTTATGATTAAATAAAAAATTCATAATTCATAAGAATAAAAAATTGATTTCCTCTTTTATCAAAGATTTAGTAAAGGAATTTTCATGATTTCTTTTATTTATGCAAAATGAAAGTATATCAGTATCGTAAAAATGTTCTAAGTTCATTTAAAATATAATAATTTTCTTATAAATAGATGTATCCTTGTTAGAATGTGCATTTTATCGATTGTTTGCGTGTTTTTTTACACCAAGGGCCATTAAATTAGACCTAAATAGACATTTTAATGCCTCTTAAATTTTAATTCAAAAAACTGACCAATAATTAATGTGCGTGTGTGTCATAGCTAAAATAGATAATAGATAAGACCTGAGATCTTATACTATAGGAAGGTATAGAAATTTGAGAAGAAAATATAGAGAGAAGAAAATAATTTCTTTATTAAAAATACTAATAAATTAGACATTAAATTTCATCTTGAACGATAAAGTGTTAAACTTTTAAATAGATGCTAAAATGGCATCTACAATTGCGTTCAATGAAAACAATGAAAAACATGTCTAATGTAAATTACAGTGCCTAAAGTAAAGTTATGATTGACTAATTGCAAAAGGTAAAAATTTAAATAGAGGGTAAATAGAGGGTCAGCTGTAAAAAAAGTTTTAAATTTTCAAAGTAAGTTTCAGTTATTAAATAACATAGGGTAAAAATTTTTTAAAAGTATATGGAGGGTCAGCAGTTAGGTTACATAAGATAAAATGCTACAAATTGAAAATTTTGAAAGTAAGTTAAAGTCGACAAAATTACATGATAATGTTATTTAAATAACATTTTTTGGTATTGGTTTATCGATAAATTTTTTATGTTTTTTAGTGTAATTTTTTCATAGAATTTATTAGTCATGTTTTCAAAAGTGAAAGTTTTTTCAAAATTTTTCCAATGAATTTAATTAAACTGAATTTTTGATTAAAGTTTGGGTCTCGTTGTTACACAGTAGTCCTTAATAATAATAATAATAAATAATAATAATAATAATAATAATAAATAATAATAATAATAATAATAATAATAAATAATAATAATAAATTCATCAACAATCAAAGAAAAATTTAACTTACTTGGTATCAACTTCTGAATACTGAATACTGACACACTGAACAATCCACAAATTAATAACTTAACAACAATCACTAGGTAATGTATACAAATGACTAAGTACTGTACAACTCACTATATACATAATCGGGTATCTTATTCATTAAAATTCCCTATTTAAATAATATTTACCCATTGAACATCGATATTTAACCAACTTAACCCACTGAAAAATAAAATTTTCTCTCAATCAATCATTTCTCCCTAAAATACTTGGTTTATCACTATACACACACACTCACAATATGTTATCAATAACTAGTTACTGAACAAATAAATATCAATACTTGTTTACTCACCAACAAATATTTAAATAAAACACATAAAAATTTGAACATTCAAAAGAAATACAAGTTCAAATATAAATTTTATTAATAAAAATCTTATTCACTCTCTCTTTCATATCATTGATGTCTCTGAATCAGTAAATCAATCGGTTGCTTAGTTACCTGGTTGCTAACAATCCATAGTTTAATTTTTTCTGAAAAAAACTTAATTTCCTTTATATACAGTTTTGTATTTGATTTATTGAAACTTTAAAATTATTTTGTAAAAGCCAATAGTTATTTTTAATTGCATACAACAATATAGAATTATTAAAGGTTATTTTAAATGAAAATCTTTTCAAAGATGCATATCAACCTTTCATTAAATTTATACAAGACACTTAGTCTAAAATAATTGTACTAATTATTGATAAATTAAATGTATTCTATTGGTATCGCTTCTATTAAATTAATTTATAAGTATAAGTAGTTATTCATCTAATTACTTATGAAAAGAAACTTGATAAGAGAAGTATTCATAAATTAATTTCACAAAACTTAAAATATATTATTTTCATAGTACTTAGAAAACACTTTCACGTCGTTTTTGAAAATTATTAGACTTTTAAAGTTAAATTCCTAAACATCATTGAATAAAGTTAATAGTTAAAATAATACTTAACAAAAATAACAAAGCTTAAAAACCTACACTGAATAGGTACTTGTGCACTGTTAGATACCGACAACATGTACTGAAAATCCAAATATGAATGTTTAATTGTTGTAAAATATTTGTTTTTGTAAAAATAAGAATTATCATTAAATTATGATACGCTGTTGAGTAGAATTTGATTACAGTTGTGAGAAGTATTTTAAGTTGTTAAATTTACAAATTAAACAGTAGTAGAGGGATATGAGGACTATGCCCCGTAGATATTTGGCTTGAAAAATACCCCGTGGATATTTGGCTTGAAAAAATCCCGAGATCCCCTTAAAATTTTTTTCATGGGGGAGGGGGGTTATAATTTTTTTTAATTATTTGTTTTAATGAATGACATTATTTTTAATTATTTGTTTTAATGGATGAAATTTTTCTTTAAATAGCTTTTTGTTTAAATGTTTAAATTTAAAATTTTTAAAAATTTTTTAATTCATGATAAAAAAGATTAAGTATTTTTTATCGATTTAAAAGCCTAAAAATAAAAATATTAATGAAAGATTGAAGCGCAGTGATGCTCAAATCGAACTGAGCGGGCCAACAATGAGAATTGGACCTTGGTTAGTAAAGCTATAAAATAAAGATAATATTTAATTATTTAATATTATTATTGTAAGGGTTATTAAAAATTTAATGAAGGTAATAAATTATATTAGATAATCAAACAAAGTGGAGAATATTAACGGAAAATCAAAGGAAGAACCGCTCACATAGGCCCGGTCATGAAAGGAATGTATAAACTGACCCTTGATACCAAGCATACTATAAAACTCAAAGTAATCGCATCATATTTCATAACATGAAGGCATTCATAATTTTGTCGTTATTCCTTGTTGCTATTGAGGCTGGGCCAAGGAGATTCCCGGTCAACAGTGAGTTGAATGAAGAATGGGAATTATTCAAAGCCCAATTTCATAAACAGTATGAACCGCTAACGGAGGCTGCGAGAAGAATCATTTGGGAAGGAAATCTCGAGTTCATTAGACAACACAATCTTGAATACGATCTCGGAAAACATTCTTACACTTTGGGATTGAATGGATATTCTGATGTCACTGATGCAGAATTTAAGGCCAAACTTTTAGGAAACAGAATGAATGGATCAAACCCAAAAGGATCAGAATTTATGGTGCCAGAAAACATTGGAGCTTTGCCTTCATCTGTGGATTGGAGAACTAAAGGATACGTAATCCTTGTGAAAGATCAAGTATTCATTGATTGTCTCTTCAATTTAGATATGTTATTTATTTCATTAGCTTAATTGCGGGTCATATTGGGCTTTCTCAGCCACCGGAGCTCTTGAAGGTCAATATTTTCGAAAAACAGGAAAATTAATTAGTTTGTCTGAACAGCAACTTGTTGACTGCAATAGACCAAATGGAAACTTCGGATGTATCGGTGGTTTACCGTACCAGGCGTTTGACTATGTTGAAATCTCTGAAATGGAATTATAAAAACATTACCGTTATTACGCGGAAGTATTTGACAATAATATATATATAAAAATATCCTTTAAATTCATAAACATTAGGACAAGAAATGTATTTATAATAAATCAAAGGTTGTCGCAAATTTCACTTCATATACTAATATCAAAAAGGAAACGATTCTGACTTGGCAGCCGCCGTGGCCACCTTGGGACCGCTGTCTGTAACTATTGATGTCAGTAGCCGATGTTTCCGATTTTATCAGTATTATATTGTTTTTGATAGAAAATCTATACTTTCATAATATTTGCAGAAATGGTATTTACAGTGACCTCCAACGTTCACAATATAACCGTTTTAGTTGTTGGCTACGGATCACTCTTTGGGAGTAATTATTGGATTGTGAAGAATAGGTAGAAAACTTTTGATAAAAATAATTTTATATTATATGCAACCAGTTGGGGCCCAAGTTGGGGAAACGGGCGATACATTCTCATGTCAAAAGACAACAACATCCAAAGTGGAATTGCTAGTCAAGCCGTTTATCCAGTTCTCTATTATTTACTTATTGTTTATGGGATACCCAAACCCCCTAAACATAATGAAGACTAGGCCAGTAAAATCAACTGTCTTTAAAGATGAATTATTTCCTAAAATTATTGTATTTGTTAAATTTAAGTTTTATCAAATCTTATTCATCCGAACATTAGTATCATTTTTAGTGGTTTGTGCTGGTTTATTGCATGTAATTTCACTTTTTTGGAATATTTTATATTTTCTTTGTTTTTATTTTAAACTAAACTTTGTTGAAAGTCTGTTTTGATGGAAAGCATATTTAACATAGAAAGTATATTTTGACATGTATCAATGTTTTCAGTCGATTTGCAGAGTGTTACTGCCGTACAAACCAAACCTGCAAATTAATTGACATTGACAATAAAATCAATGTTTAAAGGTGGAAAACAAAATAATTTACAAATTAATTTTGATAAAAAATGTTTCTTATTATTATGGGAGCAAATCATTGCTATGTATTTTTTCAATTCAAAGCTACACATGTTGAAAAATTTAATCAAATTTTGAGGGATAAATTTAAACATTATTTTGTATATTAATGCAATAAAATACAGATAAATGTTTACCGAAATTGACTAACAGTTGCTCTAATACAGGCGTGACTCAACCCAAATTATCTTGAGAGTCATTTTGGAAATGCACCGTAACTCTAGTAGATGTCTCATAGTTGACGAAACTTTAAAAGATAGTTTTGATATTCAAATAGAAATTATGAAATTAAGGATCATTTTTGAATTTCTAAAATATCTGTTTAACTATTTATTAAAATATTTGACATCGAATGAAGTGATGAAAGTTTTCTAATACCTTTGATTAATACCACTCAAGTAGTAAGAAGTGTCACCTCCAGCATATGTCCTTTCCAACACAGTAAATATCTAGGTCGAATCCAAATTTTCCAAGTATTTTTAACATATAAAAATAATCCACACACACAATTTATTTTTAAATTTCCATTATTACTAGAGTATTTACTTTATCAAAAAATAAACTTTATATATTCATTGGAATATCATGTTTCAACTTTCCCATGGGTAAAATTTTACCAACTCAAAACTTTCCCAAAACTTAAAATCCTAAGAAACCTTTCCAAACTCAAATTTACCAAAACTTAAAATACATACAAGTTTTAATTTTTTATAACACAATAATTTAAACAATTGAATTTATATATATTCATTTTAAAATTACTCTTTACAAAAATTTCTATTATTGTACATGTCAAAATATCACAGATTCAAATAAATCGTTTTTTCCAATTCGAAACTCAGATTCATTAATATTTTTTTAATGCTTTTCTCGATTTTCTTTCTTTAAAATTAGTTTCAGATTGTCACCGAAATATGTTTCCTAATTAACAACAACACATTCGACCCAAGGCATGGTACAAGAAGCATCCACTGATCACACAATCATTACAGTACGAGTACATACATTTCGAATAAAAAATTCATTTTTGTTACAAACAAAAATATTTACAATTATCGCATGTGTTTTAAAATTGCAAAGTTGAATTGTGTAATTATTAGATTGTTTATTTGATTGTTCCGACATAAAATGGAATATTATGTTTTTACAAAAATAATGCTTTTTAGAAATATTACTATTTAGTTTTAAAAATTGTACTTTAGGCATTATTTTAAGTTTATACAAAGGAAGAAAATGAATGCTTTGTAACATTTTTATGATTCGGCGATAAATGCCCACACGAAAAATGCCCACAGAAAAATGCACATAGACAATATTGCTCACACGAAAAATTCTCACATTGAAAAAAGCACTACAATAAAATAAAAAGAGAAAAAATCAAGAATAATATTCAATCTAACAGTTAATCAATGTACGATAATAATAATAATAAAAATTGCTATTAATCACTGTGACAAAAATTCTTTTTACTTCATTAATAAAAGTAAGTAGATTTGCCTCTCTTTTACTGTTTTGTTTTGCTTTTTTTGTATTACCTAAATATTTATTATTTTCAAAAATCAAATTCTCAATAGTTGAGAATTCTTAAATAATTGAGAATTTTCGAGAAATTGAGAAGTGAAAATTTTCGTTCACAACTCGGATTTGAAATAAATTATACTTAAGAATTTTTTAATTTCTAGTGCATTTTTCTCTATTTATTTTCTATGTGTGCATTTTTCTCTATTTTATTTATGTGGGCATTTGTCTATGTGGGCATTTTTCTTGTGTGCATTTTTCGTGTGGGCAATGATCTGATCACGCATTTTTATATATTTATTGATTGCTGCTTTTTTAATTATAGTCCTTTTCAAACCTATTTTAAATTTTGATTTGCAGTTATATATAATTTTATTTGTGTTCAACATTTATGATATGAAAGTTACAACATTTTTTAATAAATTTTATTGAATTTTAAATGATTTTTGTCATAATTAGCGTTGTTGGATAACCATTAAAATTTATGTATAGAAATTGAAATTTCCATCTTTTATTAAGTCTACTGGCGCTTGCAAAATTATTTTTATCGCTTCAAATTAAAAATAAAAAACATAATGATTTTATAAAGCCACAAAATTTTATAAAAAAACAATAACTTAATATTTACACCGTCAATTTGGAGCTCCTTAACTATTGTAAAATATAAGATTAAAGCTGTTGTTGTTAGTTACAGTGGTACCTTGAGATACGAATGTCCTGACATACGAATGTTTTGAGACACAACATGAAATATTCTAAAATTTATACCTCGACATACAACGAAAAATTTGAGATACGAATTTGCGATCAATAAAATACCAAAATGATAAAAGTGCAACATTAATTAAAAAACTTACAAAAATTCGAAAGTAGTATTGATCGGGGGAAATTGGTATGGTTGAACGCCAAATTGAGAGATAAGTCCAGAAATAATAATAAAAATTTAGTGAGGTGTCCCTAGAAAATAATATAAGACAAAAAAGCAATTAATTAAAAAAATTAATTACTAATGGGAAGCCCGAGGTAATGGGAAATCCGAGAGATGAGGAAAACCAGGCGTGTAGACGGAATAATATAAAAGGGTAAATTGGCCTAAACAATATTAAATGGGCGCCACTGATCTATGGAGAGGTAATTATTTCCTAATTGGTAATTTAGTAATGTAGCAAACGTTGTTGACAAATGTCGGCTGAGGTGGTCTGTGGGAAGTAATTATTTTTAATAATTTAATAATGTAGCAAATGTTGTTGAAAATTGTCTGAAAACAGTCTGAGCAGGAGTATAAAATGAAAAGAGAAAAACACGAAATGGCCAGTGGTCGAAGCAAACGAGTAATGTAGTCATGTCAGTAGAAAAATCTATACCCAAGTAAAGTCAAAGTTATCTATCAGAAAGGGTGATTATCCATTGGATAATCTTACTTAAGATAATTGAATTTATTCAGTGGTTGAAGGGTGCAAATAAATCAGTGAAATTGTGATTACAAAACATTGAAATTAATCGGATTGAGTTGTAACTGTGATAAAGTGCAAATAAAATTATTCTGTGTTGGGTTTGCTTATTTGATTGGAAAAGGACACGAGGAGTCAGAGTGAACCGACTTTAAATAATAATAACCCAACACTATTATCATAATATCATTAGTTTTAAACAAACATTTTCCATGACAATTTAATTACATTCTTTTCTACATTTATACTGTTATTCAGTAATTTTTGTTCGAACTAATAAAAAAAATTTGTAACTACTATAGTTCTATTTTTATTAATTTGTACTTCATTTTTAAATACTCCATATATTATGACATTTGATGGTTTAGTTGTAGCTTTTGCAAATTTGATATCCAGTCGCAGATTTCCATTTTGTGTTAATTGACTTTGATTTAAATTGAAATTAGGGGCCAAAATAAATTTAAAGAATTATATTTTGATTTAAATTCACCGGCACAGTAATTATCATTTTCGAAATCTTGAGTATGTGTTTCTAGAAATTCTTTATTTTTCGACAAAGATATAAAAGGAACATTAAAATATTAGAAAGTTGAACTTAAAGCATTTGTACTGAGTTTCAGATTAAAAAGCAACAAGTATAAAATCTGGCATTCTTATATCTCTGAAAACCTTCTTCTATAGAAAGACGGTGCACCTTGACCAATAGCAAATGAAACAATTTTCATAGTTTTCAATGGATAAATTGAATGTTTAAAATTTGGATTAAGTTGATGACCGGTTAATACACTTGATTTAACGCAAACTTATCTTACCGACAATTTTGCTTCAAATAATTTACATATTAATTTTCCAGTTACAGAAGGTAATGATAGTTTGCAATCCGATCTTTTCAAACGCATATAAACATTACACCAGGAAGTAAATATTTATAATAATCGATTAAATCAAGTTATAATGATGAACACAAGGTAAACAACTTTGAGCCTTATCTACCTTTTACTATCTTCGTTGGCGCCATAACCCATACTAGTAAAAAATCTATGTTTAGTATCGGTATTATAATTTATAATGGTTTAAATTATAGTCATGTAAATATATGTATTGTTTCCACCTTCGAGAATCAATAATCGGATCTTAAAAAATGTACGAAACAAGAAATTCTTCGGCACTTTACTTGCCAAATCAGCAAAGCATCTTTTATCTTTATCTACAATCTTGATCTAAATTGTTAATAAAGTTTCATTCGAATCCAAATATTTGGTTTGAGAACTATTAAAGTAAAATTCAACATCATTTATACAATTAGTAGGAGAATTATTGAGAAATACTTCTTCAAATGTCCAATACTTAATTACTGCTTATTACTGCTTGAAGTGATGGCCTGTCAAATATACACAATTCAGATTTAGAGCAGATCATTTTCAAATCCAGTTTCATGTCCTCTCATCCGTTTGTTTATGCTTGATGAGCGGGAATTACTACATTTGAGGGTTCTGGTGTAAACGTGTCATTAAACCTTAACTGTTTTCAGTCACGGCATTTTTCTCAATGATGGTTAGTTTGATTTATCATTCATGTTAACATATTTAGCAGTTATCTTACAAAATTGCCAATACGTTTAAGAATTAGTAGTGCAAATCTGGCCAATATGATAAAATATGATAAATCGCAACCAGTTTGGCTACCATTTTATATTGAAAAAACATCGTTATTAGCCATCTACCTTTTCGAAAATATAATTCAAATGTGCTATTTTCAAATTATTGAATAATTTCTTTAATTTTGATATTACCTTTAATTTTATATTGAAATCTTTTATCTTTCACAAGTTCAAATGATTCGAAAACTGTGAACAACTTTGTAACAGAAGTTTATAATTAATCTATTTTATGATACATTTCTATGACATAGTAATGTTCACCAAACATTTTAGTAGTCAGTATTTTTTCTCTTCGTGATTGAATGACTTGTAATTCCTAAAACGTTCCCTGTACTTCATTATTATCATAATCTTTTATTACATACATTACAAGACTCGGTTTAGTATTTATTTTTAAAATTTTTAAACCTTCATCACATCAATTAGTGTCGAAAACTATAATGAAAAAGGAAGCAGTAATTTTAGATATTTGAAAATGGTCGCCAATTTTGTTTTTTGATTTTTTAACTTTACTTCTTTTCTTGACAACCATATATCAATGTCATCTTTAGATGAAATATCATCAGGTCTTAATCCATTTAAACCTCGGTGTGATGAATGATTATAACTATTCATTATAACGTACTAATTACCGATCCAGACAAATTAAACATAGTTTAACTCTATTTATAACCTTGACACTAAAATTGGTTGTGCTGACTACAACTAACCTAATATCGCTGTTATTTGATCAAAACATTGAGATTATGGCACAGACTAGATTCATTGCAACATAATACCAAGCCGAACCACTCTTAAATCATGCTTGTCTTTATTGTTTGAATAATGTTTCAAAAGATTTCGTTTATTCTGAAACTTAATATGAAACTTTGGCAAATATTATTTGATGTGTTTTGACTGAAAATTGACTTTGGTTATTAAAATAAAAGTTCAATATGGCGCTTGCGCAATACACACATGACATGTGAACTTGTCATTTTACTTAATTTTACCATTAAGTGACCTTGTCGTTAGTTATTAGGGGGGGGTAGTTTGCTTAATTTACTTAATCGCATATAGTATACTACTAATGCACAAACATCAAGCGAGATTTTAAATGATAATTGAAGCGCCTTCACGCGATTCGTAAATAATAATCTTTCTGTTGCATATCGCCACCAAATGCATGAACTTTGTCCCTCTTCATTGGCAGCTAAGTATTCGTTTGTGTCTTGGGGACCTGATTATCTCATGAACAATAAATAAATAATAATTCAATGAAAGCAAATTTATTTATTTATTAACAATAAAAGTCATTAATTCAATCAAGAATTGTTTATATTAGACCACTGGATAAACGGCTCGAGTAGCAATTCCACATTGGTTGTCCTTGTCTTTTGACATGAGGATGTATCCTCCTATTCCATAGTCAGTTCCCCAACTGATCCAATATAATATAAAATTACTTTTATCAAGACTGTCCTACCTGTTCTTCACAATCCAATAGTTATCTCCATTGAGTGATCCGTAACCAACGACTAAAACGTAATGACCTAAGTATTCTGAAGAACAATTGGGGTTATTGTAAATACCATTTCTGCAAATATTACAAAATTATGTAACTGATATTAAAACAATTTTTAACTTATAATATTGAAGACGCCAATCACGGGCATCGATGCCTACAGACAAAGGTCCAACTGTGGCCACGGCGGCTGCCAAGTCAGATTCGTTTCTTTGCTTGGTAAAAGTATACGAAGTGAAATTTGCAACAACTTTTGATTTATCATAAATACATTTGTTTTCCTAATATTCATTAGCGTCAACAATATTTCCATATAAATATTGTCAAATACTTTGTTACGATATATATAATCATCCTCGGATTCCGTTCCGTATTTATTAACATAGTCAAACGCCTTATGCGGAAAGCCGCCACCACATGCAAGGTTTCCATATGGTCTACTGCAGTCAACAAGTTGCTGTTCAGACAAACTAATTAATTTTCCTGTTTTTCGAAAATATTGACCTTCAAGAGCTCCCGTGGCTGAGAAAGCCCAACATGAACCGCAATCACCCTAATGAAATTAATAAAATGTCAAAATTGAAGAGACAATCAATGAATACTTGATCTTTCACAGGTGTTACGTATCCTTTAGTTCTCCAATCCACAGATGAAGGCAAAGCTCCAATGTTTTCTGGCACCATAAATTCTGATCCTTTTGGGTTTGATCCATTCAATCTGTTTCCTAAACGTTTGGCTTTAAATTCTTCATTAGTGAGATCAGAATATTCATTCAATCCCAAAGTGTAAGAATGTTTTCCGAGATCGTATTCAAGATTGTGTTGTCTAATGAGCTCGAGATTTTCTTCCCAAATGATTCTTCTCATAACCTCCGTTTGCGGTTCATACTGTTTATGAAATTGGGCTTTGAATATTTCCCATTCTTCATTCAACTCACTGTTGACCGTGAATCTCCTTGGCCCAGCCTCAATAGCAACAAAGAATAACGACAAAATTATGAATGCCTTCATGTTATGAAATATGATGCGATTACTTTGAGTTTTATAGTATGCTTGGTATCAAGGGTCAGTTTATACATTCCTTTCATGACCGGGCCTATGTGAGCGCTTCTTTCTTTGATCTTCCGTTAACTTTGGTTTATTTTCTAATATAATTTATTACCTTCATTAAATTTTTAATAATCCTTATAATAATGAAAATAAATAAAATAAATAATTTTATAGCTCTTCTAACCAAGGTCCAATTCTCATATTTGACCCGTGCTGTTCGCTGTGACCATCATTGCGTCTCAATCATGATTTATATTTTATTTAATTACACAGATTATTTAGATATCTATTTTTTTAAATTTAAAATTAATTGTTCAAACAAAAATACTCAAAAAATAAATAAAAATTTCAAAATTATTATTTTTAATTTCCTCACAAAATAGTTCATCGCATTCAAATACACAATAATTATGTATTTATTATTATATATTTATTTAATTGAGCTCCAGAGGAAAATAGTAGATATCGTTAATTTGTTTAAATATTTATTAAAAATATTACACAGATTATTTAGATATCTATTTTTTTAATATTTATTAAAAATATTTAAAAAAATATTTAATAAATATTTTCACAAATGAACTATATTTCATCCTTGATTTACAGACGAGAAACCCCAGCAAATTGTAAATAGAAACGGGAAATATCCGATTGCATTCATTAATTCTGGATTACCCAGAGGATGAAATGTAGAGATCTTGTTAATGTGAATGATTTGCCATATAGTATAAAGATTTACAAATTCAATTCTTTACGGTTATTCTTAATATTAAGAAACCGATCAATAAGATGTTTACAGATGCGAGATAAAGATAAATCCGATTTGTCAAAAATATTTATATTTTTTAATCATTTTATCCATTTTTACTTTTTAAAAATTTCTTTCTGAAGGGGAATAAAAGTGAAGGAGAAAATGTTTATAAACATATAAAAAAAATCACAAGTATATCTTTAACTTTTCTTTAACAGATAATTGACATATTTCCTGAAGTTTTATAAAATTTAATTCAGCACAAAAAGAGTTAAGTCAATTTTGGTGTTTCAATCAAAATTGCTTTCAGTTTTGAAACTAAGTAGTAATGTGCTTTCCAGATACTTCAATTTTTAGAAATAGGTAAAGCCTCCTTTACATTTTCAACATTTCCAAAGATCCCGTTTTTGCTTGAATCCATTATTACGCTATTTTTGAAAACCTTAAAATCAAGATTACGTCACTATTAATTAACTTTTCTATGATATTTTTAAATAGAAATGATCGCCATGTTGTAGTCTACCATTACGTACGTTTAAATTTATTTTAATTCACTTATTACATAACTTCAAAACATTATAAAATCACCAAATTTAGAATTCATCTAGAATTGTTTATCACTATAATTATAATTTTTGACGCTTGTTCTAATGGTACTATTACTTAATCGATAACTTGAATATTCAAAAACTTTCCATAAAACACTTCACATAAAAAACAAAAGACTTCTTAATAATAATACATTTTTTCACATATTAACACCCCAAAGAAAGTCGAGTACTGACTAATTTCAAAACTGGCGATATGCAATCTTTTTCATCCATTTCATGGACTTGTATTATCATTTTTACAAACCAACTTTCCCCATCTTTATATATAATTTCTTCAAATGCATCATGAAAACTGTCAATTCGATGGTGGATGAATACATTTTCATTGCATCTTAAATTCTTGTTGATTTTCATTACCACTTTATTTACTACAACACCTTCTTTTGGTAATTGTGCATTGAAACTATGATATTGCAACTTGATCACTGGGTTTGAGCATTCATATGAGATTTCATTCGCCAAAAATACCTCTTATAGTTATGATACATTCGCACTGGTTTGACATCTATTTTTTTAAAAGAATTCATCTTCTTGTAATTTATTTTCAAAATAAAAATGAAATTAATTGCATTTCATCTCTCATCTATACCTGTAAAATCAGGCGTGTAGCCAATCAAGTTCAAATATGTGTGTGTTCAAACACTTTTATTGCACTGATTTGTATTGCAATTAATTATTATTATTATTATTATTATTATTATTATTACCAACAAATATTATCACCGAATATTACCAACAAATATAAACAATACAAGATTTATTATTCATCTACAATTGATGAAAAGTGAGATTTTCTCAGTTCTTTTCGTAACAACCAAATGTTGTATTTTTTCTCTCTGTCAGTATATCCTTCACAACGATACGGGCATACATAGTTATCACCAGGGATAAGTTCTTGATCCAAGGTTTGTAAATGATTTAAAAGCACTACATAAATCGTACATATTTCCAATAAGGATTTGTATTAACTTCTCTAAAAAAACAAAGATTATTTAAATAATTGATAATAAGTAATTTACCGTTTTCAGATAAATTTTTCATTTTAAAATCTAAATAAAATGTTCTTGTATATATACTTATTTTGATGCCCACATACTTATAAATAAAAATCATTTATACAGTTATAAGAAAAATTTACAAAATTCCATGTCATCAATAATTTATTTCTTCAACAATGAATTCATAATCCAATTTTTTTTATATCTAGCATAACTACTTTACCACTGCTAAACACATTAACACATAGGGGGTTATACTTAACATACCTCAAAGATGGAAATAATTCTGGTTCATAAAAAAATTTCATATACTTTGATAAATCTAATAAATTAACAGATGTTTCACGATCTGCAGTAACTGTAGTTGATTGTAATTCTAAATTACTGATTTTATATTACAAGTCATCAACTGTAATTGAATGTTTGCACCCCATTAGTAAGTAGATGTGAGTCATCCAGCACAGAGCGTTCTGATTAACTTACGGAAAACGATGACTCATCGAGTGATGGCTCATCACGTAGAAGGAGAGTCAGGGTTCACGTGTGTGTTGTGTGCGTGTGTGTATAACTAATGGTCTTTGTTCTACATCGACTCAAAGAGGTCATGTCAGTGTTAAAGCATGAGTATATATATATTTTAAAAATTTTTAAAGTCAAAACAAAGACATACCCCCTAGGAACATTTTTTTATGACTCATACTTTTTTCGAAATTTTTTTAAATCCTAGAAACCCCCCTTCCAGCTAAATAATTTTTGTCTAAATTTTTTCTACCCTTCGTGTATGTGTGTGCAAAGGACATTATTTAACAAATTTTACTAAAAACTTTGAAAATTCAAAACCGATAAATTATTTTTATTATTATTATTATTTCTATTATTAATAATTACTATTATTATTATTATTTCTATTATTATCATTATTTCTATTATTATCATTATTATTATTATTATTTTTATTATTATTATTATTATTATTTTTTTTTTCCAAGAATTACTTTCATTGGAAACTATTAAATGTCTTTACATGTCTTTATTAAAGTTGCTAGTTGTTATGAAATGGTTTTATCAATACTGTTTTTGATGAATAAATTTATTATTTTATAATGTTTTAAAAGAAATTAAAAAATTATATATAATATATATTTGTATTAATATATTTTTGTTATAGCTTATTAAGTAATTTTATAGAATATTAATATTGGTTCATATTTTTTGTGTTTTGAAATATATTTATAATATTAGTTTTATTAATAAACAAAAGAGAAATATCTTTTTTTAAAAATTAATTTTCTCATAGGTCAGTTATACCCAAACAGTTGTCAAAGGAAGCAACATGGGTCCGATTGTTACACAACTTTGATGGGGTACTATGGCAAAACATATTATAATAAAACGTATTATATTTGTCACATATGTATGACTTTAAGTCTAACTGATTATTTAATCTTTTTAATTAATCATAATCATCATTTAACATAATTTAAAATAAATAAAAAGAGCTTTTTGCTCAAATAATTAAAAACTTCGAAACAAATGAAGTAATTTCAATTTCCTATGACAATGACGATAATGATGAAGACCGCTGAGAAGACCGTGGAGAAAATGGTGGACAAGATATTGGACAAGATGACTGTGGAGATTTGCCTGTGATCGAATATGATGTGAATCGTTCACACAGAGTAATTAAATTAAATGTTGAACAGTATAATATGCAAACAATCAATTTGCCCGTTCCAATTTTACTTGCATTGAGGAATGCATTAAATGAACTTGGCCAAGCAAAAATTCAATTTGGGGTGAATCTTGAATTTATTAAAGACGGAGGAAGCAAATCAGCATGGATTTCAAATTGGGTCACAGAATATTCTGAGACATAAAGAATTTGTATGAGAATATTTATGTTCGAACTGTAGAAGGAAGCAGTTGGACAGTAAATAAGGTTTTATTACTCGGTAAGTAGGCTTAGTAGCCATAGCTACTTGAAGACACCGGAAGCTTTGAAAAATAAAAATGCAATTGTTATTATCAAAAATACTGGCAATTTATGATTTTTATAAAACGTACTTTGTCTTAAAAATTTGCATTTGATATGAATAAACAGACAAAGGGTGGAAAAATATGAAAATTATATGAACCAACTGGTGTATGACGAGGAAGATTTTCCGATGCAATTGTCAAACATTCGGAATTTCGAGAGTAACATTCCGGGAATCGCATTTACAGTTTTCGGCTACAATAACACAAATGTATTAAACATTCATGAGGACGATATGGTTTTTAAACATCTACGTTTGGATATAATTCATCGCACTAGAGTGGAGGGGGTGGCACCATTTTATTTGTTAATGTTAGAAAGTGAAAACCGCAGTTACTAATCTACAATTGTTAATGAATTGCCACGAGAGAGAAGATTGCCTAGTTCGTATTCAGTGCAAGTGGTACGAAACATGCCTGAATGGTTTTAAAAAAGATAAGGCTTTTGAAAAACATCTAGCGATTTGCAGCAAAATTATGCGTGGTACTACAATGTACACGATGCCACAAAATAATGATTTGGTTTTTTAGAGATTGGTCAAAAACAGTCACTCCGCCTTACGTTATTTACTCCGATTTTGAGGCAATCTTACTCGATGATGAAAGACATCACTAAATTCATATACCAATAGCAGCGAGTCTGTTGTTAATAATTAATTTCAATGCGGTAAGTCAATATCATTGGGCCGGAGTGTGTTGAGGAGTTTTTAGCGGAAATTGAACTGCTGGAGAAGCAAGTAGTTTTACCGTACTACTATAGAAATGCAAGAAAAACGATGATAATGTCAGCAGCAGAACGAATTCAGCCCAAATGCGCAAGAGTGTACAACATGTGTCACAAGAGAAAATATTTAGTTCATGACCAAGACCATTTCAATGGGAAATATTTGGGAACAGCGTGCAACGACTGCAATTTATCGAGGCAAATTCGGTATTTATTGCCGGTTGTATTTCATAACCTGAAAGGATATGACTTACACCATATTTTGAAATATAGACTCAATAAATTCACCCAATGGACTCTGAATTGTATTCCAACAACAACGGAAAAATTTTTATCTTTGATGGTGAGGATCAACAACTTAACTGTACGTCTCATTGATAGTTTGCAGTCTGTCAATGATTCACTGTCAAAAGCGATTAAGACTCTGAGTGGATTGCCTATAACTCGTTCAGTGTTTGGGGGAACATTGGTTGATAAAAAATGAATGTTTCCCTACAACCATGTAAAAAGTTTGGAAGATTTGGAGAACACAATGGAATTGCCTCCAATTTTGAAAAAAATGTAACTCAATAGGAGTATGATAAAACCAAAATCATTTGGGATGAAACTGATTGTGACACTCTATAGGATTATATGAAAATATACTTGATGCTGGATGTATATTTACTGGCCGATGTATTCCAGCAGTTTCGATCAAGGTCAATTGAACACAATAGATTGGAGCCACTAAATTTTTTTGGTATTCCCGGAATGAGTTGGGCATCGGCACTCATGACGTTAAAGAAACCCATTGAGCTTTTAGTCAACATCGAAATGTACAATTTTTTTGATGGAGGTATACGTGGTGGTCTCACATTTGTGAATAAACACCATGCAATGTCGTCTGAAAACACTTAGTTGTTGTATATCGACATCAATAACTTATACGGCTGGGCATTGAGTCAGAAATTGCCTTGTAAAAATTTCAAATGTATTTTGGTGGAACCGGATTTGGAATCAATTTTACATCAGTGTGAAAATCAAGATTTGGAATCACTAGATTATGGCTATACTGTCTAGTTGGATGTTATAATTCCAGATGATTTACATGATAAACTGGATGATTCCCCAATTGGAGCTGAGAAGATGAAATTAAGTAAAGTTCAAAAGTTAATGTTTACACAATTACCGAAAACAAATTATGTTTTGCATTGGTGACTCCTGAAAATGTACATGTCATTGGGTGTACAAGTGGATAAGATTCACCGGGCAATAAAGTATGAACAAAAATGTATCTTTAAGAATTATATAGATATGAATACTCAATTACGGGCAAATTCGACAAATGCCTTGGATAAAAACTAAAAACTATTACAAGTTATTGAACAATAACTTGTATGGTAAAACGATGGAAAATTTAAAGAAACGGTTGAATCTGAGTCTGTGCAACAAACAGTCAAAAATGAAAACTTATGTCTCAAAACCAACATTCAGGATATCGATCAAAATATCAGATTATCTGATTGCAGCATTATTGAATATGGAGACTATATGTTTAGATATGTCAAGTTACATTGGGCAAAGTGTACTTGACTTATCTAAACTCAGAATGTATCAGTTACAGTATGTTGAACTGGAGAAGTATCGAAGTCAGTTCAAATGTCGTATAAATATTTTAGCTGAGGACACGGATAGTTTTTTCCTGGAAACTACGAATGTGAAGTTAAGAACACAATTACTTCCAGCCATGATTGCAGATAATTTATTGGATATAAGCAATTATGATCCGGCAGACCCATTATACAGTCGTAACTTGGATTTAGTCAATGTAAAATTCAAGGATGAAAATAAGGGCAACAAATATAAGGAAATGATTTTTCTAAGACCGAAATGTTACAGTTTGTTAAATGAAAATGACGATACGACAAATAAAGCAAAGGAAGTTAAATTATATAGAAGCAGTATCTGTCATCAATCCTATGTGGATTGAATAATGGTATGATAATACCACCGATTACCCAGTGTAACATTGGCAGTAAGAATCACCAATTATTTACTATAAAAAATGATAAGGTGGCATTAACTAATATTGACGACTAAAGAGTTTGGGTTGATTTTAATAAAAGTCATGCATATGGACATTATGCAGTAAATAGACGATACCCCGCGTGACAATCAGACCTCACCAGAATTCAGAACTAATTGGTAAAATTATTATTATTATTATTATTATTATTATTATTATTATTATTTTTATTATTATTTTTTATTATTATTATTATTATTATTATTATTATTATTATTATTATTATTATTATTATTATTATTATTATTATTATTATTATTATTATTATTATTATTTTTTTTTTTTTTTTTTTTTTTTTTTTTTTTTTTTTTTTTTTTTTTTTTTTTTTTTTTATTATTATTATTATTTCAGTGAAAATTAATGATTATTTGCCCATGTGATATTTTGACAGTAGGTAAAATTATTATTATTATTATTATTATTATTTATTATTATTATTATTATTATTATTATTATTATTATTATTATTATTATTATTATTATTATTATTATTATTATTATAAAGTCTTTCAATGTAATAAATTTTATTGTATTATTAATATTATTATTTGTTTCAGTGTCTTTCAAAAGTTCAGATTTATTATGAGAAAGTGTACCGGTCCACTTTAGGACCACAATTATTGATTGTAACCCATTTTACTCTATATTATGATAATGTGTAACGTTCCTCCTTAGGACCACAAATATTGATTGTATAAAAAGTAATAAAACATTTATTTAAACAGATAAATAGTCAATAGCACCCAATAAGCATTGATAATACGCACAATTTAGATGATTTCCATAAATACAGCGAATATTTTCTGGGGTTTCCTGAAGTGTTTTGAAATGATACTTTATTAATCGTAAATTCCGGAAGCTTTTCTTTAATTTTTGATAATTTCTTTCATCGCTAACATAGAAAATATTTTTATTTTTCATTGTTTTCAAATATTCTTCATGAATTTTCCAATTACTGTAAACACAATGTATAGGCTCTAAAATATTATTCACATCCATAAACATAATTCTCTAATATTATCAAATAAAATCTCAATGAAATAACAAGTCATTTTTACAAAACATATTTAATTTCAATGTTTATACATTAGCCAAGCAAGACAATGTTGACCACAAGTAATAGTTAACGCGTGTTGAAACAGAACTTTGTTGTATTCAATGGGGACACCAATTACCGATAGTTTTTTGATCAATAGAGGAGGGTAATAGAAACCCATGGGATCGAAAACATTTATTTTATCTGGTTTTATATAGACAGCAATCCAATGACAAGAAGAGATCAAGATATCCAGAAGGGAGGAGTGTTATGTACACATTATCAAGGGAATATTAGAAGTTCTTAATGGGAAAAATCAATTATGGATGGAGCTAAACAAATTAACATCATGGAAGATACAAAGAGAAACAATGACAAAAACGATGCGAGCGGCAAATGAAGAAGTCATTATAGCCATAGAAATTAGAACAGCGAACGAAACGCATGAAGTACGGAAAGCGCATCCAGCTGAAAATGGAGATTCGACATTATTACCTATTTCAGACGACATGTTGAAAAAGAAAATGTCGTTTATAAGGAAGGAAATGGGTCTTGAAGAAATCCGTGATAAAATGTTATTTGTAGATTCCGAATATGAGACATCAGAAACTGGGAAGATGATATCACTGGCGGTTGCAATTATGAACTATCATCGAGAAGTAGTTAAAAATACCTATTTAACTCCAAGAGGAAGAATCCGACATTTCAATTAAAAGATTCATGGAGTCACAGAGGTATTCAGCAGGAATCAAAGAGATCAGTACGCAGAGACGTTAGAAATACAGAAATTCACAATGGGTCAATTTTAGTAGGCCACGACCTACATGCATACTTCTTTTTTGGACAGGAATGCGTTCCGGAACTAAAGATGATTTCTGATAACGAGAATTGGCTGACGTATTGATTTCATGTATTGTTAAAAATATTTATGCAATATTGTTTGAATATCTAATATGCGTATTTTATAATTTGTTAACTAATTTTTATTAAACGTTCCTATTATTGTAATAAACATATATATATATATATATATATATATATATACATATACACAAAATGAGTTTCGTAATGAATTTCTTTTCCTTTCCTTTTTATGCTATATACAGGGCCGATCCTGGTGACGGGCGAAAATTGGGGGAAATCTCCTCCCGTCGTCAAATTTGGGACATGAGACCTAAAAAAACGTCGACGCCAGGATTATCATGGAAAATCACCTCCCACTATGAATTTATTGATCGATAATGACTAAATGACTTGTGATGAAGCGAGTGAATAATGTTTATACTAATGAACTTCCGATTACTATGTGAGATAAACAATTTTTATGTATCGAAGCTTTTATCCAATTTAGATGGTAATATTTATTTATTTACTTTTCAGACCACAGCCAAAACATACCGCAAAATAGCAAACTTTATTTACAATTCGAGATGTGTAAGTGCCGGTATATCCGCCAATATCTCGTGCCCGTGAAGATTCTGCCGTGCGTACGCTGGAAATCAAACGTCAAATCAAAGAACTAAATAGCGAAAACAAGTAGCCTACAAGTCCTCCCAAACATGAGAGTAACCAGGAGATGTGAATGGTTCAAGTTGCAGACAGTTGTGAGTGAAACATGTGGTGAAGAAACTCAAATCAGGATCAACTTTGCGTTGGAAGATGTCTAAAGCATCCGTAAGGTATATCAGGTGGTAAAAAATCAATGGATATATGCCCGAAAAGCAGTCATAAAAGAAAATACTCATTGAGTGATTATCGAAAGCTTCGAGCGATAGAATCAACATCAAATACACGAGAGATATGGCCACAATTTCCTGAAGAGACTACGATGACGGAAATTGATCTGACAGTGGAGGAAAATGTAATGGAGAGTGAGAATTTTTCCACTGAGTTAAAATGGGCTACTGAGACATTCCTTGAAAAAGTAAAAGAAATTTTAATTCCAATGGTCATTGTGAAGATAGAGAGGATTCAATCAACATTGGAATACGGACCAAAGCCAAAGTGCCGGCTAAGTCGGAAACGGAAGGCTTCCTCAAACATAAATGTTGGAGTAGATACCATCACAATAAATGGAGCTATTTATGAAGTTGTTAATCAATTCATATTTATAAACATGGATCTGAGAATGTGGAGATAAAAATGAATCCAAAATCTATATGAACTATCTATAATTTATTAAGAATTAATAATAAATGATTTAGTCTCGTTTGTCTTATTTTACATTTTGGTATGCCGAACCCCGAAAAAGAAAAAATAAATAAATAAAAAAGTAAACAAATTTAATATTAAATATTTTTGTTATTACTATCAATATTATTATTATTTATAATATTGTATATATTGTTATATTATTGCTATTATTCTAATTGAATGATAGGCCCTTTGACTCGCATATCCTGAACTTCAGAATCGGAGAGTCAAAGGACCCAAAAACCGATTACCTGCATAACTGGCGTAACCAGTGATTGGTTTGACTAGAATTAATTAAAACTATAAGCACACGGATTAGCAAAAAAAAGAAAAGTCCAAAATAGTATTTTTATCAAAAACTCGTATTAAATTTGGAAAAATTAACTAATTAAAATATTTTCAAAAAAAATAAATAATAGTAAAAATATTATTGAGCTCAAACAAAAGACAAAAATATTTTTCAAATAATCCACATTCTCGATAGCTAAAATGACGAGATTTCGAATTAAATTAATTATCGTTCACAAAGGTTAAGAAAAAATTAATTTTTTTATATTGAATATGTCGACATCATTTAGTTTACAGGCACCAAAAACTTTTAAAATCTAAAATGTTGAATGGATCGGATTCGAAATTCATTATATAGTTAAAAAAATTTCTCTATTTAATTTAACAATAAAACAAAACATGTTAAACGTTTTCCATTTAAATAGATTTTCTGATTACAAAACCTTTGTTTGGAGTATTTATTTATTAACCAGTAAAACTATCACCAACAGCAAAATATCTATTTTTCCAAATCAAAATTAATATATACATAATAAAAAATGATTTCTTACTGACCTAGATTTTGCATAATATCCATTTAAGTAAAAAAATTCATACACCATTTGAACCTGTGAATGTAAACTAACTGATTAAAAGGTCATTTCTAAATAGTAAAATTTTCAATCAATATTAAGCCGGAAAATATATTATTTCATTATTTTTTTTTGACGAATAAGTGGTTTACTGATTGAAAGTCACACACAGCATTACCATTAACATGGCCAAATGTAGATTGGCCGGGTGAACTACTGCATATTTAAACACGCCACAGAAATTTTAAATGCAATTGTTTTAATTAAATGGCCATGATTTGAGTGGAGAAATTGGGCTAAAGCACAAAATCAATCAAATATGTCTCTTCGTAGGTATACCACCATTTAGTGTTTTGAATTTAATTTCCAGCAAATATCTTCCAACTGCGCGATTTGTATCATAAACAATTTAATTTTCAGCTAGATGTTTCAAAACTTCTAAAATTTCAGTTTTGTGGAAATATAGACTATTAACCAATCAAATATCCGATCGATAAGAAAATATTTATTTGGATTCATAAATGCAGCAAAATAAGCTTCTTTGACATGTATAAAAAAAATTTCAAAAATGAAAAAAAGTGGGAAAATTCCCATTATAAAGAGAAAAAAAAAGAAGCAAGAAGAGGAGCCAATGAGATTGTATGCAAATGGCTCAATCTCATTATCTGGATGCGGGTGATGTAAGATTCCCGACAAAGGAAAAAAGTTACTGTAGCGAAGCTCAAAAGTCAAATTAACTGTCAAATTTTCAGAAACTTGACTGCTAAAGATGTGATAATGAATGAACAAAAAATATTGCTATCTTTTAAAACAAATGCCATGCTTGAGCTAGTGAAAGTTTTACATGGTATGTTTCAAAAACAGGAAGCACCGGCTCCAAAACGTAAAAACCATCGCTCGTCGAATTTAAACAAATGAATGAAAGGACATGGGACTATATTTGAAAAATGATTTGTGATAAATCTGAATTGTGTATATTTGACCGTCCATGATCTCATGCTGTAATTTAGTATGGGGCCTTTGAAGAAGTATTTCCTATGAATTCTCTTACAGGTAGTAGAAATGATGTTGAATTTTATATTAATGATTCTCAAACTGAATATTTGGATTTGAACGATACTTTATTGACAGTTCAGATAAAGGTTATTGATAAAGATAGAAAGGCTTTGGCTGAAGCTTCAGATATAATACTGAAAAAATTCTTGTTTCATACACTTTGTATGTATACAATTCTTGGTTTTAATAATATCAAGATTGAAGGTGGAAACAATACATATATTCACAAAGCTATAATTAAAACTATTTTAAATTAAAATACCGAAACTAAAAATACATGTCTTACTCCTATGGGTTATGGTAGTGTCGATGATAGGAAAAAATGGATTAAGGGCTCAAAATGTCCATCATTACAACTTGCTTTCATGGATCAACCTAAATATTTACTTCCTGGTGTTAATGTGCATATGCGTTTGAAAAGATCTGATTACGCACTATCATTAACTTCGGCAGCGGGGAAACCAATATGTCAAATAGCTGACGTAAAATTATTGGTAAGAAAAGTTCGCGTTGAACCAAGTGTAATAGCCGGTCATCAACTTGGTCTGAATTCTAAACATGCAATTTATTCGTTAAAAACTAAAGAAAAAGATTAATTTGCTATTGGTCAAGGTGCATCATCTTTCTATAAGGAACAAATATTTGGTGATCGAAGAATGCCAAATTTTATACTTGTAACCTTTCAATCTGAAGCTTAGTACAACGGATCATACACTGCTTCGAGTTCAACTTTCAAACATCGCAATGTTACTTCATTATCATTATCGAAAAATACAGATTATCGAGAAACATACACTCAAGATATCGATAATGATAATTATTGCGTTACATATATATGCAAAGTATAGTGAGAAATATGGGCTATTTGGACAAAAACTTGAATTGCGGTATAACACTTGAAGAATTTAAAACCAAATACCCGTTCATTTACATTTGTTTTGACCCTTGATTTTGATTTGAATCAAAGTCAGTTACCTCAAAATGGAAATCTGCGACTGAATATCAAATTTTCAAAAGCTACAGCCGAACAAGTTCATGTTATAATATACGGTGTATTTGAAAATGAATTGCAAATTAACGCGAATAGAACTGTACTTTTATAAATGAAGTAAAGAAATGAAGAAATTTGCTAGGGAGTAAGTTTTATAAAACTTGAAGAGATCGACTTGTCTGTGAACTTTACGAGGTTTTTCGTAAATTTTTGCTTATTTACTGTTATATCTTTATCTCTGTTTAGTTTTGATTTTAACGGATATTGTGCTACATCTTCAGCTGGTAATTTTTTTTACACTGATTTACATAAATAATAATCGTTCCAGCTTTTTTATTATTTTGCGAACGCAATTTAAATTAACCTCTGTTGTATCACATTCTAGATATGGCCCTTTAAATGGTTTCTGTAGTTTTACTGATAACCCTTTTGTGAGGTCGGGTTTATTTATATACACAAAATCTCTGACTTTAATATCATGCGCATGTGCGCGCTTATCATAGCGTTCTTTATAAGCTTCTTGGTGATGTTTTATTTTAAGTCCAACTTTGATCCACACTGATTGCAATCGTTCTTGCATAATTACTTTATATACAGTTACGTCCATATATTGAGAAATATGTGGCTGAAATTCAAGATCAATTGGCATATTGTTCCGCGGTAAATAAATAAGATAAAAAGGTGTTTCACCCATACTTTCATTTACTGCATTGCGGTTCGCAAATAAGCATGGTTTGATAAAAAAAATCCCAGTCCTGCTTCCGGTTTACATATTATGATATCATATTAATTATTGTACCATTAAATCTCTCTACTAGACCATGATAAGGTGATGTGCTTAGTTTCAACATACTAAATAGTTCCGTTATTGATTTGAATAAATCACTTTCTTGGGCGCTCCGTACTTAAAAATAATATTTTCCACAAATATTCTTGCCACTGTTTCTGCTTTCAGATTTTGCATCGCATAAGCCTCAGGCCATTTAGTTAAGTAATCAAAAAACACAATGATATATTTGTTTTGACTAGTTGTTTCTGATAGTGAACCGAGAATTGCTGTGATAGTATCTCAATAATACTTTTGTTTCAATCTTGATAGTGTTTTTCGAGCTGATAAATGCCTTCCTAATGCTCCATCGTGATACAACAACAGTAATGGTTTTCGATATTTTGTAGGAACGATAATTAATAAATTTTCATTTTTTACATATTTTAACAAACCATAACAGATAACGTATTTATGTTTTTTTTCGACAACATGCTTCCAGTCACTCTCTCGTATAATCAGTATAATCTGTATAATATTACACAAACTTTAGGAAATGAGTTAGTTGGAGTTTACTCCTTATATAAAATTCCTTATCTTAAAATCAATCAAGCCATTGTTGTACACACTGATTCATCTTATCTTGATGGAGAGCATTGTATTGCAATCTATTTGAAACCAGATTAAGTTATTGTTTTTGACTTCATGAGTTACTATTATCCAACTCTACTTTTAAAAACACTATCATATTTTTGTCGTATATCGATTCAATAAAATTCAATTTCAGCATCCTTACAATAATACTTGTGATGAACATTGTCTTGCTTGGGTATTACATAACATTGTAATTGAATGTGTTTTAAAAATGTCTAGTTACTTTATTAATATTTTCTACCATAAAAATATTATTAAGGAATTATGTATAATAAACTCCAATAATATTTTGGAACCCTTACATTAAATATTTAGCGATGAACCTATATCCAGTCTTACAGATTTAGAATGGTACGAAGGAGAATACTTTTATCCTACAAGTATTTTACAAAACTTTGATGTTAATCAAATTTTTCATATTTGATAACAATCAACATATGATTAATGTGTGATTTATGTTCCATTTAAAGATAACGCCTTTGCTCTATTTACTGAATCATTATCACTACCTAGTAGATTATATATTTTGGCCTGAGTAATATTCATCCTTTTATTTTTTCCCTTTAAATCCCAAGATTTTTCGAATGTATAGAATTTGTTTGATTGTAATTACTTGTATCAAATAATCCACTTCAACCATTGCTGGAAGTATTTGTGATCTGAGTATGGCATATTTTGCCAGTTCAATATACTGTTATTCGTACATACTAAGTTTAGATAAGTCTAGCACCGTTTGACCAATATAGCTAAGACTATAGAAACAAAATATATCTTTATTTATCAATTTTCAGTTTTATTAAAAACATCAAATTTATTTGTTTTTTTAAGTTCTCGACTATCTTTCCCTAAACACTGTTGTTAAGTAATTTTTAAAATTTCCCATCTACATTATTGAGTGATTAACTCTAGGTCGGGTATTTGTACTGATGTAGTCAGCAGTATCAAAATTTTGTGAACTTTATTGACGAATTCTTCTGTGAGGGTCATATATGACTTTAAAAGTCACCAATAAATAACATAGTTGTTTAAAATATTATAAACATCACTTAAAATATTAAATTACATTTTAATTTACAACAATTAAGTTCCAAATTCCTAGAATTTCCATAGGCAAAATATAAAGGCAAATATCATCTTCCAAAGTTTTATTGTCTTTGTCATCTTCATATTTTATATCATCGAATTTCTTGATTATTTCTCCAATTATTTCATTAGACATTTTTATTATTAATATTTAAAACTTATATTTTTATAGCATTGGATGTAACAGCTATTTGAACAATTTTTCTTACAAATGTATTAGAAGAGGAATCATATATTTGTGAAACGATATAAAATCAGTTATTGACGACATGGAATTGTAGAATTACAATCAACTACAGTTACTGCAGATCTTGAAACATCAGTTAATTTACCAGATTTATCAAAGTATATTATAAGAAGATTAAAATAACAATATGTGTGAAGAATTTATTAATGCAGACAATATATATATAATACATGTGTGTCTACAGCACATGCCTCGTGGGGATAAGTAATAAACAATGATGTAATCCGAGGACCCAGTCAATCAAAGTAATCAATCAAATATGCAAACAATCATAAACATTAATAATAAAGGTTTAAATTTAGGGGACAGGGAAATCAATTATTACAATACAATTACATCACATATATGAAATGATTTTATGAACCAGAATTTTTTCCATCTTTGAGATATATTAAGTATAACCCCCTATGTGTTAATGTGTTTAGCAGTGGTAAAATAGTCATACTAGGTATAAAAAAATTGGATTATGGGGCGGTAAATGTCATTTAAAGGGAAATGATTGGTTAAAAGTAAAGTTTATTTGAGGGGAAATTATTGGGGAGATTGGTTATTATGAGAAATTGTGATCATTTTAAGTTATCAAATCAGTTGAATATGGTAAATTTAAGGGTAATTATTATTGAAATGGAGAATATATACTCAAAAATAATGGATATAGTTGGTACATAGAGTAAAAAGAATATCAATTAAAGGCAAATGATTGGTTGAGGGGGAAATTTATGATCTTTTAAGGGGATTTTAAAGAATTTATTTGGATGGATATCGATATAAATGGATGCATTTTATGAAAGGTGTGTAAATATTGTCATTTATAGGAAAATTATTGGGTTAGAATAAATTATTATTTTATTTAACGGTGAAACGATTGGTTAAGAGAAAAGTTTATGATATTTTTTAAAAGAATTATTTCAGATGGATATCGATATAAGTGGGTGATTTGTATGGAAGTAAATATTGCCATTTAAAGGAAAATGATTGGGTGAGAAAAAATTTTATGATACCTTAAAGGAATTGAATTGGTTGAATTTTTAAGATACTTAGGAAAGTTATTACTTTTTCATTGATTTAAGGATTGTAAAAATACATCGGTAAGATTTTGGTTAATTGTAATGATATAAATAGTATCTAAATAAAATGCAAATGCACGATAAGAGTTCGGTTCTAAGAAATTGTTTGATTATGTATTCAAGTAAGTATTTAAAATTTTTTGTAACCCATTATTTACATTTTTATTGACAATTTTTTGAATAATTTTAATGATTATTTCCAGGAATCAAAAATTACTTATTGGGAAATTGAACAATTAAATACTCAGAGCAGTCGATAACATACATTAATTTCTATTCAACAATTACATGTTTTTTACTTAACAACCTTATATAATTTGTTGGGCCAGAACACAAATGGCCTTGAGAACTTTTTAAATGCATCAGTAGTACAGCACAAAAACCCAGCACAAGATATATAACACCAACTAAACATTTTAAAATCTGAGAGAATATAAATAAATATAAAATTGAAAAACATAAAAATAAAATAAATACAAAATGCATCTAGAACCGCACGAAATCTACATAAAACATAACATAATAACAAGAAAAATTTGACCGTAAAATGACCATTTATATAAAAGTAAGAATTAATGAATTAAATGAATAAAAATAAAATATTTTTTGGTTGAATAAATTTATTTAAAAATGTTAAAAATAAATTACCAATTTGAATTAAGAAATTAATAGAAATTTAATTTAGATAACACAAATAATTTCAAGGTCAAATTTGTTTAATTGCAATAAAAATAACACGCAAGGTTGAGGTCGAATTGTAGGTATATATACTGATGTGTTTTCACAATTTTCATCACAAAATTGACAACCAAATTTCAACCAAATTGACAGACTGTGTACAGCCAAATTGACCAGACAAGATCAGACCAAAATTAACAGGCTGTATGCAGAGAGAAAAATTTAATTATACTGCTAGCTGTAGCTGGTCAGATTGATTTTAAATTACAGTTGTCGATTTGTGGTATTACTTTCCTGTATAATTTTTCAATTGCCGCAGTTATGGAATTCTATGATGTGAAATGAAGAGTCTATATGAAGAATCTGTAGTATTTTTTCGATTTCCTGCAGTTATGGAATTTTATGATATGAATGAAGAATTTATATGAAGAATATACATTTATGCCTCGACACCTTTATCGAATTTAGATGGTAACATTTAATTTTTCTATTTCTTTTTCAGCCCACAGTCACCACATCACCTCAAGAAAGCAAAATCAACATACAATTCAGGCTATGTAGGTGCAGTTTATCTGCCAATAGCCTGTGCCCGTGAAGGTTCCGGCGTGAATAACGCAGGGCCTAAACGTCAATAATATCCGTCATAGGGGAAATTGGGAGAGAGGGAAGTAGTCTTTTGGCTACTCCTTCACCACTCATTTCCTGTAAATTCGACATAAATAATTTAACAACATTCGGCTAAAAATCACTAATACTGAGTAGTCCAGTGAGCACTTATTAACTATGAAATGAACATACATAGATCTTAAGGACAAAGAGAGGGAATGGGTAGCGGGGAAAATTGCAAAATCGTTGCAACATTTAAAATAAATAGCCATCGGAAAGAGATTAATCCGAACGACCAAAATCATGAAAAATAATGTTTTTAAATAATATATACGAATTAAATAAATTATGTTGAATTGAAACGGAAAATATTGGAAGAACGCTGCGCAAATTTTCGGAAATAATTAAAATACTTATCATGAAACTATAAAATAAGGGCGGATCGCTGCTCAAATTTTCCGAATGAATTAAAATACTTATCGAAAATAGTAAAATAAAAGTGAAATGCGGCTCAACTGTTGGTATAAGATTATTATGAAACTGTAAAATAAGGGTATAATGCTGCTCAAAGTTTCCGAATCGATGAAAATACTTTATCGAAAACTGCAGAATGAGGATAAAACCGTAAAATAAGGGCGGAACGCTGCTAAAGGTTTTTCGAATTAACAAGAATACTTTATCGAAAACTGTAAAATACGGATGGATTACGGCTAAATCTTTATATTTTATAAAGCTGAGGAATAAGGAAGGATCCCTACTAAAAACTTGATAATAATAATAATAATAATAATAATAATAATAATAATAATAATAATAATAATAATAATAATAATAATAATAATAATAATAATAATAATAATAATAATAATAAAAAAATAATAATAATAATAAAATAATAATAATAATAATAATAATAATAATAATAATAATAATAATAATAAAGGTGTATGGGCCATAGAATAATCATCAACACGGACGACGATAAGAAGGACTATGAGATGGGACATAACAACGAATGACATGAGAGTATAGGTTAACATTTGAAGGAGTTAGGAGAATAATGGGATTTAAAAATCGAAATCGAGCACAGGCCTTCTACCGGCAGCTCGTTGGACCCATGGATCGTTCGGTCAATTATAGCACTAGCAATAGCGCTCACTTTTGCGGACGATCTACCCACTCGCACACAGTTCCAACGTTGCTTAGCAACGGGTGCCGAGTGGCAAGCGAAAGATATTTGTTTGGGGTTGTCTGGGTAACAACCATATAGTTTCAAAATATCAACCCCCAGAAACCCACCCAATTTTAAAAAATATAAGAAATTTTTCAAATATTTTAAAACTTAGTTAATTTTTTAATTGATGTTTTCTTTACAATTTGTTACTATGTTGAAACTTTCTTTAACAATTTTATTCAAAGTGCTAACACATTTTATTAAAGATCTATCAAACCTTGTCAAAAATTATAAAACTTTGGTAATTTTAATAAGTATTACTCAATAACTACTATTTTCTTACCAATTTGCTGAAGGTTTTATTTTAAAATTTCTTCAAAGTACTAACAACAATATTTACAAATTAAACAGTAGTAGAGGGATATGAGGACTATGCCCCGTGGATATTTGGCTTGAAAAAATCCCGAGACCCCCCTAAAATTTTTTCCATGGGGGGAGGGGGGTTAAATTTTTTTTAATTATTTGTTTTAATGAATTAAATTTTTTAAAATTATTTGTTTTAATGGATGAATTTTTTTTTAAATAGTTTTTTGTTTAAATGTTTAAATTTAAAATTTTTAAAAATTTTTTAATTCATGATAAAAAAGATTAAGTATTTTTTATCGATTTAAAAGCCTAAAAATAAAAATTGGCTTAAATCGCATATGATTGTGCTGAGTAGTATTTTTTAATAAAATTGGCTCAAACTTGATTAAAGAACATAAAAATATCGAATAAAAAGTCTAAGTATTTTTTCATACTTAAAATCCCATAAAAATAAAATTAGCTCAAATCGCCTGTCGACTACAAATCATGAATGTTTTATATTTTATTTACTTTAATTATTTGTTTAAGTAAATAATATTATTTATTTATATTTTAATTATATTATTATTAAATTTAATTATTTGTTTAAGTCAATAATATTATTTATTTATATTTTAATTATTATTAAATTTTATTGTTTGTTTTAATCAAGTCAGTTATTTATTTTTAAATTAAATTGTTTGTTTTAATGAAGTGAATTAAATAATTATTTTTTATTTTCATTTAATTATTTATTTTAATATTATTATTTTTATTTAATTAATTATTTATTTTATATTATTATTATTATTTACTTTTTTTTTAAAATTTAATTTTAAGTCTAATAATAATTTTTCATTGTAAAAAATAACTTTTAATCCCTACAATTATTTTTATTGACAATAAAGATTAAAAAAAACATTAATTTTTATTTCAAATCAAAAATATCAGAGTAATATGTTTTACGCATTTCGGCCAACAATATATGGATTGTTTGGTCACGTTTGAAATCGTGGCAACATGGACATCCATTTGAACATGATACTCTCATACTATCTTTACAAACAATGCAATTTGCAACACATCGGTCACCAGATCCCTGAACGTTGTCATAGTGAATCTCGAAAAGTTCTTCAATGTTAATCCCTGTGAAATGGTAAATCTTTGTTGCGAGAAACTCTGGTGCGCAAAAATCCAACGTATTTTTAATTCTTGGATAAAGTTCCTGGATTTTCTTTAAAATTACTTCAAAGAGATAAACTAAATAATAAAATAAAATACATATTTAAATATACATGATTTACTTTTTGACATTTTTTAATACTTAATAAAAAATTATACTAACTTAAAAACATAAAAATTATAAACATCAACAAAAATATACAAAAACAAAGAATATTTTCAAATAATATATTCATTCAAAATTTTTCATAATCGTCATATTCTTCATTAAACTCGGAAAATTCTTCTGGACTGTTACCTAAAACCATATCATCTCCTCTATAATGACCATATGCTACACTTATATTTTTCCCCACCCAAACCCTTTTATCATCCCTATTTGTTAATGCAGTTTTACTGTTTTTAATTGTAAATAATTGATGTTTTTTTACTAGTAATACGAGTTTGTGGTACCGAAAAAATCAAGTTTTTGTTATAACAATCTAGGTATGACTTATGTTTTAAGTCAGTACCCTTCAATGTTATTACCCTTAGTTTTGATACTTTCAACTTCAGACAAGAGGCTATAACATTTTGGACGAAGAAACACCCACTCCTTGTATTTAAGTCCTTTATTCTCGTCTTTGAACTTTCCAATGACAGAATCAAGGTTTCTACTATACAAGGGATATTTTGGGTCATAATTAGAAGTATCGAGGAGATTATCACGAACCATAGCAGATAAAAGAATGTCTAACTTACAATTCTTTATTTCCAGAAAGAAGGAATCGGTGTCCCCAGCAACTATATTAATTTCACAAGTGAATTCGTTTCTATATTTTTCTAACTCTACATATTGTAATTGATACATCCTAAGTTTAGAGTACAGTTTGTCCAATGTAACTCGGTCGATCTAAACACACCGATTCCTTATTTAATAACACAGAGACCAAATCATTGTCGATTTTAAATGATTTTCGAAAAGTTGGTTTTGAGCAATAATTAATTAAATTGTTTGCAGAATTACATAATCTTAAATTAATTCGTTTTTTAAGATTTTCAACTGTTTTTCCGTAGAGGCTATTATTTAAAAGTTTATAATAGTTTTTATCTAAGTCATTGGTTGATTGCGCTCTAAGTTGTGTGTTAGTGTCTATATACTTTTTAAATATTGAATTTTGATTATATTTAATGGCTCTATGTACATGTGTAATTTTAATTTGTAAAGAAACAAAAAGCTGCAAAAGTCTCCAATGAAGAACATAATTCTTCTTTGGATAATGCGTTAGCATTAACTTCTCAACCTTAGAACCCGGAGCGCACATCTTCTCAGCAGCTACTGGAAAATCATTAAGTTTATCATGAAAAAATGTTGGGATTTCTAAATCTACTTCAAATGTGACAGCAAATGACAGTGATTCAAGATCCTTTTTCAAAAAACTAATTAAATTATTTAATTGATTAGTATCAGTAACCCATTCAAAATTTCCATATGGTAATGGTTGACTTAAAGCCCAACCGTAGAGATTATTAATGTCAATGTAAAGCAGTTTGGTGTTGTCATCAGATACTACGTGATGTTTATTAACAAATGTTAATCCACCACGGATTCCCCCTTCGAAAAAATTATACATCTCCATATCAGTTAGAAGTTCAATTGGCTCGTCAAGAGTCATAAGAGCCGATGCCCAAGACATACCGTGAATTCCATAAAAGTTAAGTGGTTCCAATCGGTTATGAGCTAATGATTTTGAACGAAACTGTTCGAAAAAGTCAGCCAAAAGAAAAACATCAAGTTTGAGGTAAACCATCATATAATCTAGTAAAGTGTTACAATTGGTTTTTTTCCCAAATAGATTGAGCCTTACTATATTCGGTTTTAGTTACATCTTCCCAAATCGGTGGAAGTTCATATGTAGTTTCTAAAACTTCTTGAGAAGTTGCAAAGTTATAAGGGAAAATGCCTTTAGTATCGATAATACTACCTACAAATTCCAAACGAGTTAAAGGAAGAGTGGTCAATGTTTTAACTGCGTTAATTAATGAACTATTAATAAATTGACAAGAATCAATGAATTTTACAGTTAATCCACTGATTCTTGCCGACAAAGAAAGAAACTTTTCACTTGTTACAGGAATACATCTTATTTTCCACGTCTTAAAATCACTCATACCATACTTGAGGATATGGTGAAGATCATAACCTCTCAAATTATGAAAAACCACTGGAAATTCAAACCTTATTTGTCGAGAAATATTACATTTGGAACAAGCTGCTCCCAAATATTTTCCAGTAAAGTGATCGTGGTCATTAACCGGTACTGATAAAATCTTATCACATAAATAACAACAAGTTGCTGAAGAAAACGACAGAATGTCTGAGTCTGTTAATATTATTTTCTTTTTATAATTATTTTGATAAAAGGGTAAAACAGTATTGATTGAAATATTATTTATTTCTTGTAGAAAATTAACTACACAATCATCACCCAGGAAACTCTTATATGATTTTTCACCTGTAAAATTGTTAATTAAAGTAAACCGGCTGAAATCGGCATATGTATTTGAAAATGTATGTCATCTGAAGGTAAGATAGCCTCAAAATCAGCGTAAAGGACGAAAGGAGGAGTAACAGTTTTAGCCCAATTCTTAAATTCCAAGTTTTTATTTAAAGGTAAAGTATAAAGAGTTGTGCCTAATTGATTTTTATCACACAACCCTTTATGTTTATTTAATGAAATTATATTGCGAAAACTATTTAGACATCGATGGCACCATATACTTTGAACTCTAGTATCAGTAAAAGAATAATTCCTATAATTTAAAAGCCTATCTAATTTAGTAACAGCGATATAATGATAGGAATCAAGGCTTTCTATAAAATTAAATTAATAGGTTGTCCCCCAACAACTTTAGAACGATGAATTATTTCGACATAAGTGTGTTTGAAAACTTCAGGGTTAGAAAAATCATTAATTAAATTATTTTCATCATACGTAAGAACATTAATTGAAAGATTTGGATTTTTAGCTTCAAATTTTGGAATGTCACAAAGTTTCATAGGTAAATCCGATGGTGAAAAGTCAAGCTCAGATGTGCTGTAGCTAAAGGTTTCATTTCTATGATGGTTACCTATATTTTCATGATTTAAAATAGCTAAAATACTGTAAATGAAGCATAAATTATCGGAATTAGCAACATTTACAGTACAATGTTTATTTAATAATGATAATGGTGTTGGAATAAATCCATGACCACTCAACCGATTTATTTGTGAAAACTTGGTAAGAACAAAATGAATTTCTTTTATTTTATTTATAACCCAGTTACTACCTTTATCATTAATTAATGTTATTTTTTCGTCAAGAAGAGTAGCACCTTCATCTAAAAATGAATCATTCATTATTCTGGCAGAGTTTGAAATGATGAAAGATAGAAATTCTCCATCTTTTTCAAACTCTACATCAATACAAAATTGAATCTTAACAGATCCCATTTGATTGATGACATTATTTAATTTATTAATTAACTGTGTGGGTACTGTAATTAACTTTAAATTTAAATTCGAAACATCCATTCTAACAATGGCATGTGATTGATTTAAATCAAAATTAACAATAGGTGCTATCGAGCCACCATATTGATTAACAATAACAGAAGGAATATGAACAGGAAAAACATCATCTGAATCAGAAATGATTATTACATCATCAACCATTTTTGATTCATCAGAGTCAGAAAGTACAATAGTATCTATAATTTTAGGAACTTTCGAAGAGCGTGGGTTATTATTATTATTATTTGTTTTTCTTTTCTTTTTTGTAATATTATTATTATTATTATTATTATTATTATTATTATTATTATTATTATCACTCAATGGTAATTTAAAAATATTTTTTCGCTTACAGTTAAACTGTGTTAAATGTTCCTTATGGTTGAAATAAAACTCTCTATAATTTATTTGATGGGTGGTTTTACACGTGGGGCAAATAAAATAGGTGATGTGATTATAGGTATGAGAATAATAATTCTCGATAATCGTATCACAATTTCCATCATGTTGTGGAGAATTGCCAAAATTTGGGTAAAGGTTACCTGTTATAATAAAAGAAAAATTTAAATATATAAGTATAAAATCATTAAAATAAATTATTAAAAATCATTAAAATAAACCATTAATATATAAACTTTAAATAGATTTTACACACACAATGAATAAATGAATTTGATTGGTTAACTTTATTTTGAAAATCTTATATAAGTAGATTAAAATAGTTTAAAATCATAAAATGAATAAAAGTAAATGGTTTTAATATTATTTAATTATTCATTAATTGTTTTTATAGAAACCTCTGTTAGAAAAGAAGCTGTCAAGTTAATTCTTGAAGAAAATTCCGTAAATGCTATCAGTTTAAGCAGAAATTCACCAGTAATGTATTTACAATATTCAATGGAATATTTAAAATTTCCAATCATCTATTCATTTAGAGTAAGTATTTAAAAGTAATATTATTAATAAATTTTAAATAGGAACCAACAACATTGAAACAAAGCCTATATAATATGAAAGTTTGTAAAATTGGAGAAATTGATCGAAAAAATATAACAGAGTTATTACTAGCAATCAACAAAGATATTAGTTTTAATGAACAATTCACTTTATGAATTGTGAAAAGAAAGTAATTATGAAAATAAAAAATAAAATGAACATTTTATGATTAAAATAAGAATTCAAGGATATAAAGAAGGAAACCAGACTATTCGACCAATTTGGAAAATTATTGAAGCCAAATGTATTTAAATAAAATTTATTTAACTATATTCGTCCTAGTTTCTTATCATATTATTTTGACTATATTATGCTTAAATTAATAAAATGTTGATATTAAATTTATTTTAAATATAATTAATTATCCTTTTATAATTATGATATGATAGTAAAAATTTAATAGTATTTACATTTTACTGTTTTATTTTTGCGACTCGGAGTTTTAATATTTTGAACATTTTTGTTGATAATTTTTATTAAAGATTTTAAATCTTTAATTATATTATTGATGGATTCCATTTTCTAAAAATAAAAATATTTAAAAATATGATGAAAAACTTACTAAAGTTTGGTATTTGATAAAAGTGAATTTTTTAAAAAATGCATTCAGTTATATATTAACAAACATGTAAGTAGTTACATGATCGACCAATTAAAATTTAGTTTATAAAACACACTTAATTACATAACATCAAAATCATTTAAATACATATAATCCTCTGAACTTAATCCTTTAAAAGTAATACGTATTACATAATTCATCTTTAATTACATTTATAAGTAAAAAAACAATTTTGAAAAGAAACTTTATTCAATAAATTCATTTATTTTTCATTGTTTTTAACCAAGCTAAGCAAAGCTGTCAGCATGTTTTTGTCATAGGATTTTGATAACGAATTCTATTGTATTCAATTGGCATTAACATTGATTCTAGTTTATTAATTAATATTGGGGGATAATAGAAACCTATTGGATCAAATACATTTATTTTATTTGGTTTCACATAAATTGCAAGCCAATGTTCGCCACTGAGATTAGATGATTGAGAATTTACAATCAAACCTTTGTTAACATCGATATATGGAATTTTATCTAGAGGGAAAACTCCAAGAAAATCTTTTCCCAATAATTTTCTACCAATAGAATCAATCTGAATAGAACTAATAATAATTAAAAAATATATAATTAATAATATTTCTTACTTCATACTTGTCAATTAAAAAATCTCAATCTGGTTTATAGTTCAAACTAATACTGTTCGATTGGAAGTAATTTGAATTTCCTTTTCAAAAACTCCATATACAATTACAGTAACAGATTCAGTTAGGGGTGATCCAAACTTTATATCTAATCTTAAATTTCCACTTTGTGGTAACTGACTTTGATTAAGATCGAAATCTAGTGCCAATACGAATGTAAAGAATGGATACTTATTTCTAAAATCTGACATACTGATACCACAATTCAAATTTTTATTAAGATATCCCATATTCCTAACAATACTTTGCATATAACTTGTACTATAATTATCATTTTCAAAATCTTGACTATATTTTTTACGATAATCACTTCCTTTACTTAAAGTTATTGACTTAACGTTAAAGTGATCAAACATTGTAAATGTATCTAAAAACGAACCACTAAATCTTTTATTTCCTTGGAAAGTTACAAGGATAAAATTAGGTAATCATCTATCACCAAATATTTGTTCCTTATAAAAAGAAGAAGATCCAATAGGTAAAGAAAATTCAACAACTTCTTTGCTTCGCATTGGATAAATTGCATTTCTTGTAGCAAGACCTATTTGATGACCCGCTAAAACAGAAGGTTCAACACGAACTCTTCTAACCATTAATTTTGCATCTAGCAATACTATTTTAGGTACAAATTTAGTACATGTCAGACTTTTTTCTGGATTTGTTCTTGTTAATTTAATTTGGACACTAACACCTGGTAACAAATATTTGGGTTGATCAAAGAAATCAAATTGGAGTGGTGAACATAATGAAAATGCTTTTGATTTTGCAATCCATGTTTTTCGCATAAGATCATGTTCAGTGTAACCCATCCCCCTAAAGATGTATGTTTAGTATCTTGATTATAATTTATAATAGTTTCAATTAGAGCTTTGTGTGCAAAACTATCATTTGCTCCTTCAATTTTAGTAGAATTAAAAACTAATTCAGCGTCTTTAAAAAGAGTTGATGGAAAATATCTTCAAATGAACCATGTTCAATCACGGCTTGAGAGGATGGTCTATCAAAAAGACATAATTCAGATTTTGCACTAATCATTTTTCAAATATAGTTCCGAATCCTCTCATTCTTTTGTTTATATGTTTCTTCATAATCTTTCTACGTTTAAGTATCCCTCCTTTTTGTTCATTTTCATGATTAAATACATCACTTACTTTATTAATAACACTAGGTAAAGTTTGCATAACACTAGGTAAAGATTCTTTAATTTCAGATATTGCATTTGATTTTAAAGCAGGTAAAAAATCAGAATTATTGTTTATTACGTCATTTGCCGTTTTCATATCGAAATTGCCTATACATCTAAGAATAGGTAATGCAAATCTACCTATTGTTTTTAACCCAACCGGTTCCAAATTGTTTACCTATAAAATATGGTAATTCTCCACCAGATTGACTACTACTATAAAAATTTACAATGTCAGGATTACTCATTTATTTTACGAAAATGTAATGTAAGAAAAGTTTTATATTCTTTACCAAATATATATTTTCCACTATCATCACGAATATTGATTTCTATATTGTTTATATATGTTGACCATACAGACAAATACATTGGGTTTTTCTCTATAATTTGAACTAGATCATCCTTTTTATGTTTTTCAACCCATACACATTTCAATAGAGGTATCAAAACATCACCAACAAGAATAGGTTCAATGATATTTGTATAGATCATCATTTGTTGATTACTTTGCAAAATTTCTGGTAAACGTAATCCAACAATAACTTTTTCTGAATATGATTCTTCACTTAATCCCAAACTTTGAGCCAAGAATTTACTAAATTTAACTTTACTGACATCATCTTCCAATTCAATTTTGACTAATCTTCCTTGTTCAATTTCGCAAGATTTAAATGGATGCGGATAAAAAGTCATTAATTGATCATTTATTTGTGATAAATTAGTAATGATTAAATTTTCTTCAAATTTATCTGTATACTCGACATCGTAAAAATAATTTATAGTTAATCGAATTGTATCAAACTTTATTTTACGATTATTTGAAGGAATTTTAATTTGATTCAAGTTTTCAATAAAATTTATTTCTTTTTTATTAAATCCTAATTTTTGAGCTTCTGCAATACTATCAAATGAAATTTTAAATGGAAAATATTTACAATTAATATTTAAAGTATTTCCATCAATGTATACTAGATAAAATATAGAGTCGTGACTAATTGTATATTCATTCTTTGCATCGTTATAGTAAAAATATTTATAACTTGTATGTAATGTGCTCTTACTATATTTAATATTTGAGTTGTTATAAAATGGAAAATTATTGTATAGAAAAGTGAAATCGGTCAGAGCAACTTGCCATTCACCTTCCAAGTAAATTGGATTTTGAAATTCAACATTAAATTTATCAGCTTTATTATTTGGATGAGTAAGAAGACAACTATTACTCGGTAGATTTATGTAAAATTCTTTATTCATTTATTTTTCTAAAATGTATTGATAAATGTGTTTTGGTATCTTTACTAAATTTAATTAATTTTCCACTATCATCGCGAATATTAATTTCAATGTTGTTTATAGTTGAAGTTGAAATTGGTAAATACATTGGATTCTTCATTTCTAATTGTACAATTTTGCCTTGTTCATAGTTTTTAACCCAAATAGATTTTAATAGAGGAACTCTAACATCTCCAACAGTTATTGGTTCAATAATATTCGAATAAATGAACATTTGTTGATGATGATGTAATAATCTTGGAACTTTATTACCAACAATGTCTTTATCACTAAAAGTTTGTTTATTTAATCCTAAGGTTTTGATTAAATTGTTGTCAAAATATATTTTTGAAATGTTATATGCAAGTTTTATTTTAACCAATAAATTGTTTTCAATTTTTAGTTCTTTAAACGGAGACGGAATAAATGACATTAAATGTCCTTGTAATTCAGATAATGGGTTTATGAGTAAATTATCTTCAAAATATTTTTCAAATATTGTTTTTTCTTCATAACTTATAAATATCCCGAGTTGTTCCATAACACCATCATCTGTAAATTTTGGTAATTTTATTCGACAATGATCATCGTCATTATTGACGGATATAGATTTTAATCCAAAACTAAACGCATGTTGAATGTCAGGGAATGTTACTTTAAATGGAACATGTGGACAGACAATAACCAAGTTCTCATATTTTTCAATAAAAACATCGACATCAAGGGTATGTTTAGAATTTATTAATTCATAAGTTTCATTTTGATTATTTATTTTCAAATATTTTATTTCAGTACCATTCTTCATCGTTTCATAACTTAGGTAAGAATTACTATAAAACGGAAATGTTTTATAAACAAAAGTAAAATCAATCAAAGCAACTTCCCACTCACCATCAAGTAAATTGGATTTTGAAATTCGACATTAAAATTACTAGCTTCATTAATAGGAAAAATAAGAGGACAACTATTACTAGATAAAATCATTTAAAACTGGTTTTTTTTCATAATATTTATTTAATTAATTGATTTTCAGATATCCAAGTTGGAGTTTCATATCCATGCCATTTAACATAGTATTGTTTATATTTACCAACATTCTTGGTTTTTAATATCTTTTGAATTCTGAATTCTGAGATTTGAAATACTTCATCGCTCCAATTGTTGTCGAAATTCTTGATGAATGGAGAAGCACTGATTTTACTTATTCTAACGTGATTACCCACTTTCTATTTAGGCTTTTTAATGATAGAATCAGATTGTTGTGACATCCAATTATCCATATTATTCGTTGAATAAACATCAATTGGTCGCATTCCATTTAAACCGCTATGTGGCGAATAATTGTAGCTATAATTATTGTAGCTAATATTATTCGCATAAGACGACGATTCTTAGTGTTTACTAAAGATAAAAGTGATCTTTTATGTTTTTGTAATACAAGTTTTTTAACTTTAGTAATGTTTACATTACCACGAACTACATTAACAATAACTTCAACTAGATCATCTATAACAAATGAAGGAAAATTCTGTAAAATATTCATTCTTTTATTATTAGGAGCCTTCATCAAGGCATTAAAGTATGGTAGACTACGTTCAACTTTCATATTATATACATTTTTCATCTAGTTGTTTTGTTTATATTTTAATCCACTTTTTATCTTTAACAATCTTCTTACTCGTTTTTATTATTTTACGTTTAGTAACCCTTTTCTTTGTAACTTTTTTCTTTGTGGATTTTTCACGTTGAACAATAACTTTTTTAAACATCATTTCAAGTAATTATTTTCAGATTTCAATTTTGTTTATAAATCGTAACACCTTTCTCATTGAAAATGTCAGTTCTAATACGTAATTCATCAGGACATTGTTGTGTAAAGTCAAAGAACAAATATCCGTGGGGAACCTTTGTTGCATCTTGAAACGAATCAATTAAAAATTTTCTATCATTGGGATAAGCTTGTCTAGCAAGAAAATCTATAATGGTTGCATCTCTAGGGTTTTTGAAAATAACCAAGTATTGGACATTTAAATTACGAGTTCTATGACTGCCCCCTTGATGAAACAAGTTTTGAGTAATGAAAATAACAGTAACTCCAATATGTCGAGCAATTTTTGTAAATAAATTATTAAAATCCTTTTCTTTATTAGCTTCCTGGTATAGATCATCGATAATAATAACATCGCCTTGATGTAATCTAGATGACCAATTTTTATCAAATCCTTTAATTATTGTCATTTTCAATTTACAGAATTGATTTTGAGTAAGTCCATGTTCTTCGTCAGCTCCTCTATGCCAATATATTTTGTTGAATTTTAATTTGAACAAGTTCGATTGTAATAAATTGCATACAAATAAAGTCTTTCCACAACCACTTGGTCCAACTACTTGATATACAGCATCATTTCGTAATTCCATTTTATTATTAATTATTTATTTAATTGTTTATATTTGTTTTAATTTTTAGAATTACTTGAATTGAAATTATTTGAAAATGTTGAGTAACATAAATTATAAAGGAAGATATTCAATACCTGATATGAAATTCCCATTTGGAAAACCACAACAAGTTGTAGATCGATCAGGTAAGTATCCGATAATATTTTTCAGGTCGAGGAAATGTCGGGTAATGGGATGTAAGCAACCTCTAAAAACTGGGGATTTGAAATATAATATACATGATTTACAAATTCAATCAATCACTGTAACAATAGATATTGGAAAATTTAAAAATCTATATAAATTACAAAGAAAGGTGAATTGTATATTTAATCGGGAAATACGTCTTAAAAAATATAATCCATCATGTGTCAATATATTTTCAAGTGGGAAAGTAGTAATACTCGGAATAAAATCCTTGGATTATAATGATTATGGTGGGTTACAGGGTTTCGCATCTTGCTTAACTTTATGGCTACCCTAGTAACGCCATACAAAATGCTTCTGATCGCCACTTGGCACCCGTTGCTAAGCAACGTTGGTAATGTGTTCAAGTGGTGGATTGTCCGCAAAATTGAGTACCATTGGCTAGTACTATAGTTGCTCGGACAACCTCGGGTTCACGAGCTGTCGATAGAAGACCTATGCTCGCTTTACTTGGTCCCCTACGTGGAAATGCGAATTAAATCTAGTCTGATTGATGTGAGTGATTTTCGAGTCTACCCCACTATGACTGAATACCTGAGAGATGATTTATTTAATAAACAAAGGACACGCATAATAAGTTAGGTTGATCGACTTGACGCTTGTGCGGCTCGGCGTCGGGCCCGTTCCTTGCGTCCCGGCCGGCGGATGGTTGGTTGGATAGCTGTCGATTTTTGGCTTGGTGCGGCTTCATCAACGACGCGTTGACTCGATAGTTGGGAAGGGGCGAAGATGAGCGGGTACGTTACCGCTTCCCCTTCCCGACAGGCTGCTAGGGCAACTTCTAAGCCCCTGATCTGCGTGCGCAGACTCCGATTGAGCTGGCGTTCTTCGGCCCAGCCTTTTTGAGCTGCGGTGAGACGTTGGTGGAGTAGTTTCGTCCGTTTGGGGTCTAAACAGGTCGCCTTGACCTGTTGCACTTCGCGAGTTAACTGCAGTATCTGATTGAGTAGCTCCGCGTTTGCCTGCCTAGCGCGGGCTATCTCGTTCTGCATTAGTTTCAGGGCCGACATTTCTATAAAGAAAACATATCAATTTTGTCTAATAAGGGAAATTCTAATTATTTCAAACATGATTATAGCGGAAATCTCATTTAAAAACAAAATTCTAAGAGGACAATTATAATTTATCATTAATAACATCACTAAAGTAAAATGTCAGAATGATTATGTCTGGTGATTCAGGACTCTGCGAGGAACTTCCTGACTCCTTCTTCCGGGGAGTAACCGGGAATAATGGGCACTGGTCGTCGGAGGTTGCGTGCTGGTCGAGCCGGGTACGTCTCCGCGATGCGCCCGACGAGGATGTCCTCTTCAACGTTGGCGAGGTACATCCTCGCCTTCACAACCTGTAGGTCGACCTCTTCTTGGATCTGCTCCCACTGAGCCAGCAAGCTTCGAGCATGGTCGACAATCTCCTCGGCAGGATACTGTTCCTCCTCTGGTCGGTGTGGGTCATTTCCTCTGCCTAGTATTTGCCATAAAGACGGGCACGATCGTTTCGGGCGTGGCTCGTCGAGAGTCAGTGATGGGCGCGCTCGTTTCCAGGCTCGGCGCCATTCATCGGCCTCTTGTTTCGAAATCAAATTTGGCAACATGAATTCTTCTGAAATAAGTAAATGTAAAATATTCTCTCACTAATTTATAAGGACATTAAATCAACAATCTCGAGTTCCGGCAACCTTAAATCATCAGTTAATTCTAGGGGAAACGTTGACTGGTTAAATTAGCGTTCCGTGAACTTGATAGTCGAGCTGGAATTGTAAGAATTATGGCGATGAGATGTATGGGTTCGTGTGTTCTGGTGATTTCTATAGTTTCATTATGCTGAAGAAAGGATATGAGGACAGAATATGTAAGGTATGTCTATCAATTGTAAATTAGTTGAGTTGGGTGGGACCGGACCAGATTTGTGTGTGAAGAATGTCTGTCTATGTGACCTAGTTATTTGAGATCAAATTCATTTAACATTACTGCTATTGGGAAAAACACACTAGCGGTCCGTTT